>BMAU01001428.1:0-399545 GCA_019973935.1 Trichonephila clavipes
TTGTGAGGATGTTTGTGTGTCTTTCACGTAAAAACAACTGAATGGATTTTCATGAAACTTAACGGTAATATAGCTTATACATCAGAATAACACATAGGCTATAATTTATAACATAGGCTATAAATTATAAAAATTTTTAAAAAGTGTCCAAAATATACCGATATTTGTCTAGTAAGTAGGAAAAATTCTGGCATCTGCAAGCAAATCTGCTTGCGCTGTAAAAAAAGCCCACCACAGCATATATCTATCTTTTGTTTGTGAAAATCTCTTTTTGTTTTGGCTACAGAAGGGGCTCGTTTCTAATTAATTCCTGTGATCAGAATAATGCCTATTTTTTTTATTTCAGAATAAAACTAAGTTTTGAAGGGAGAGGTTGTTATAAATCTCTCTTTATTTTAATGTTTTCCTAATGATTTTATTATGCACATTTGGTAGTAAGAAATTGATCTATTTTCAAAATAACTAATTTATCGCTTCTGGTACTTAAAGTAAATAAACTTTCTCTTTCACACTGCATCATTTGGACAAATTTTCGAAATTTGTTTGTGGTTAGTAGTTAATTATAAGGCTATAATTTTAATTGAATAGGCAGATATTGCGTTTTTCAGTATAAAAATAATTATAACTACTGTACTGTATTTTTTGGAGTGAGTGAGTGAATATTAACGTCGCACTGTTCAGCTACACGAGGGCTTTTGGCAACGTATCACGTAATTTTGAACCATGGTCAAGTGACGTGGACGACACCTGAGCTGGCACCCCTTCTCCTAACTACCACACCACACCAACTTAAAAGGAATATTCTACCAATACTTAGCAGGAATATTCTTTGAAATCCACTCTTCCAAGATATATGGCTGCACGGGTTCTATGATGAGTATTTTAGAGGGGAAACCGAATAGTTTCGTAGCAGATATTGCGTTTTCAGCTGACGGCGTTTTCAGCGGATTGCAAAGATTATTATTTTTGTCCGAAATAATAGTTTATGTCAAAATTTAAGTGTCTTATGTTTTTGTATGTTAGTGAAGACTTTGGAAAATGATTTGACTACTTATTTTAAGTGAACGGTGTATATAATTAATTTTACAGTGGAATATCTTTAATTAATTTATTAGCTCTAACGGATTAAATTTTCCAAAGTGGAGTATTTTATTTATGCATATCCCTTAATTTGTAAATGTAGTGATCCAAAAAAGTATTGTATGAAAAAAACTGCAGTAAATCATAATGCGGTTGGATAAAATATTAAAGTGCATTTCTCCCTACATTTATGGGTCTTACAAAGCTCTAATAAAGCTCGAGCTACGAAAGTAGCCAGGCATTTGCCAACTTCACTCCATCGCTAACATTTCGCTATGTTTTTCATTGAATCGCCATTATAATTTAAGAAACGGCGTTGCTTGCGAATATTACAATTTTAAAATAAAATAAATACAACAGAAAGCAGTATTAATGTATTACACTTTCAGATATAAATTATATACACTACTTTAAGCGTTCATTACGCAAAGCTTTTAACAATGTGTTACTTTTGCTGAGCAGAGATCAGTTTAGGGAGGTATTTTGAAAAATCTACCCTCAAGTGTGTTAGGAAGAATTATAAATAAAAAAAATCCTTTTTATCAGCTATTAGATCTATATACTTAAAATTTAACAAAGGTGTTTTTTTCTTTCTTTTTTTTGTTTAGATGAGATATGCAAAAACCTTTTTTTTTTTTGTTTAATTTGCAATTCACATAAAATTAACTCATTAAAAACTTCTTTTTCCTTCAATCTGTGTTGTTTAATTTTTCAGTTCACGCGTGCGAAGAACGGGTATATCAGCTAGTATATATATATATTGTTTGAAGTATGCACTTTTCTTTGATTAAGAAACAACATTTATTTCGTAAAAAGTTTATTTTGAAAATAAATATTTCTCCATTATTTAACATTCACAATAACTAAAGTAACTCGGACGCTAGAAAACTTCATACAGAGAGCCTCAAGCATTCAAAATACATTTACAAAAATAATTTTCTAGCTTATTTGAAGGAACAAACTGAAAACAAATTTGGTTCATTAAAAAAAATCACTAAAATGAAAATAATAGGAAACTCTTTGCGAATTTATTTAAAGGAAGAGAGCAAGAACTCAAAGAAGAGAGAGGAGAAAGTAAAGGACTAACAAGAATAACTTAATCAAATTGGAAAACTGCAAAACACAAAATATAAATTATTGGTAATTTAAAGTTTGGAAAAAGAAATCGTCAGGAAAAGGTCTGGTTAGGTTTGTTGACGTTTTTTTCTGGAAAATTCTTACTTATTACTGTTTCACCTTTTATTATATTATTTGCAAATTTGTTTCAGTACTTATGCATTTGAATATTGAAATTAATTTAGTGATTTTTATATAAGTGTTTTTGTGTATTATAATTGTTTTTACTTATATTTACTTAGTGCGCAATGGAAAGTAAGTTTTATATATGTTTTTTATCATGTTATTTCTGAAACATTTTGAATATTTAGATGTTACTTTTCACTCTCTTCTTTTACTTTTGTACAGGGTGTCTAAAAATTAGTTGAGCAATTTTGTAAGTTAAGAACTTCCGAAATATTAAATAAAATTAACCCGTTTATAGTCAAACCAGTAATAAATATATTCTAAATTTATTCGTATACGAGGTTAGGTGTCGCTATGTAAGAATTTGGGGACCGTCTTCATTCCATCCTAGAACATGAAAGGAATAGTCCCAAAGTAAACGTGGTTTATTCATTAAGTTCCTTGAATATTTTGGGCCCTTTTTTCTGCACTGAAAAGATTGTTACAAGAATTATTTACCTGGACATGCTACAAATAGTTCTTTTGCCAATCATCAAAGAAAAAATGCCAGGAGTTTATCTTTTTTAACAGGACGGCACGTCTTATCACTAACTCAACGTCGTTACATCTTACCTGAAAACTGGAGGTGTTATTTAGTGATTACCACGGTCACCAAATCTTTTACCGTTGTATTTCAGTGTATGGGGTTTTGTAGGCTTGTTACCTTACTTTTTGAAGCCCCTACGTATATCAAACATTTTCCCAACATCACCAATAAAGAATACATATTCAAATGTTAAAAAAATACTTTTTTTAACTTTAATTATCTAGTTATTGCACATAAAATGCATAATTGCAAATAATATGCTAAAATTTTGGGAAATAAATACATTGCCTTTTTCAGGATTTATATAGTACAGGGGTGTGCGGACTTTTCCAGGGTACATGCTACTTTTAATGTTTTTAAGGTGTGGCGGTCCACTCAGTGGCGTAGGTATGGTCCTTTTGTATTAAAACTGTATGTTTTTTAGCACTTCTTTTCGACATTGTGCCCCTCTTTTAAAATATGACATAATACTATTTTTACTGCAAAAACTGAAGTAATACAAAATTATTAAGTTGAATGCTTGAAAAACTATGAGGAACTGCTAGACCGTGGACGTATTCAATGCATCGAGAATCGAAGAAACAGAAACCGACATACACTATGTACTTGATTTATTCGCTTCCGAGTCCTGCGCCATCGCAGGACATGACGTCAACACAGGAACCAAAACCCATGGAATCGCGGGAGCGGAATTGCTCTGATCATCAACATTTGTTCTCCCCTTCAGTTGGCGAGTGTGGGGAATTTTTCCCGTACAGTGGCATTGAACATGTTAAGGCTGATCGTTCGCTTTCATTGAAGGTACATGTGTCGTCTACACATTTATCCAATCATTTGCTTAAGTAAACACAGTGATTGTGAAAAGACTGTCCTAAAAGCTAGATGGTATCAGTGTTCCATAAATAAGTTTCTTTTAGTAAGATGTCTTAGTAAAGACGGTCACCCCAAAATGTCTTGGCGGTCCACCGATCGATCGCGATTGACTTAACTCTTTATCTACCAACGGTACTTATAAGTACCACTCACTTTAAAATTACATGGAATAACCATTTTTACGAATACTCTGACGATACCTAGCAGGAATATTCTTTGAAATCCACTCTTCTAAGATATATGGCAGCATGGGTTTTATGATGAGTATTTTAGCAGGGAAGACGAATAGTTTTATAGCTGAAATTGCATTTTCAGCTGGCAACGTTTTCAGCGGATTGCGAAGATTGTCATTTATGTTCCGAAAAACTAGTTAATGTTAAAATCTAAGTGTCTTATTTCTTTTTGTATGTTAATGAAGACCTTAGAAAACGATTCGACTATTTATTTTAAGTGAGCAGTGTGTATAATTAATTTTACAAATGAATATCTTTAATTAAATAATTAACTCTAACTAATTATACAAATTTCCCAAAGTAGAGTATTTTGTTTATGTATATCCCTTAATTTTCAATGTAGTGATTCATAAAACAGTAATACACGAAAAAAACTACAGTAAATCGTAATGCGGCAGAGATAAAGGATTATAATGCCCATCCCGGATATAGTATAATAGATCAAAAATTTGTTTTAGCAAAATGCATTAAAATTTACACCAGAGAATGGAAAAACTGGTTTTCAAGAGAATGTAGTGTTTAAATTATATTCTCATTTTTTGAGTACGGATGCATAAGTGTCGTAGAATATCCATAAATCAATAGAACATTTCAGCGTTTTAATTTAAATTTATTAGTGACTATAAATCTTCTAAGATGATTCAAAAGAAGCTTCCAAATATTTAAAATTCATTCCAGTTTCCTTTTGAAATTAGCAAAAATAAGATATTTTTCAATTCATCAACGCTAATGGTACATATGGATACCTCGGCGCTGACTTAGTTTTATTTCAAAAAATAAAGACAATGATATTGTCTTAGCGCCTCGTATGCTTTTAGATGTTTCTTCATTAGACTGAAATGATAATTTAAATCTTAAAATTTCACAAAAAGTGCTATAAATATATTAAAATCTTGAATGAAATGAGTATCAAAAAATTTAACTGATAGATCAAAAGAACATTGAAACATAAAAAAAATTTTGTTACAAAGTTTTCTGTTGATAATGACGAATAGTTCCCCAGAAACCTTCATTATTTCATTATTTCATGTAATATGAAATTGGTAAAAAATTTTGAATGAATTTCAAAACAATAATATTTGCTTTAGTAATTATAAGATTAGATGAAAGAATACTTTGTCCCACATTTTGCATTCTATTTTGAGTAGGGGTTTAAAATTATTTAACCATTTCTGCTTTTAGAACGTTGCGTTCTGTAAAACTGTTTAAAACATTATCACTATCTAAAACAAAAAAAAATACTTATTCCTTATGAAAAAGTCATATTTCCGTTTAATGTTATTTACTCATCTTTGATAAACCAAGCGTAAATCAAATAGAAACTTCTACACAAGTTTTAATAATTGTCACGTGTTAGTCTAATGTAAAGCACTTGTGTGTGATCTGAATTTCAAAGTTATGAACTCAGCGTTCGAAGATTTACTTTTCTCATTTGCTTTGTTAATTAGCATCGCAACCGAAAAAGAAAAAAAATTGCAATTAAAAATTCTAATTTAGAAGAGTGTTGAAGATCTATCAACAGCATATCTTAATTAAAAGGAGGAAGCGAGAAACATTTCAGAGCTCATTAATTAGAATAAAAATATACACTTCGTAAAATGATACTCATGAAATCTTATTTTCTAAAGAAATACATGTAAATGTAAAGTTCTATGGCAATCACATTTTTAAAGCTATTCTCTCAAATTTCCAATGCCTTAATAAACTAATATTCTGAGCTTTATCGTTACTAATCCCCGGATAACATTATTTCAAGATATATTTCTGGGGTATCTGGAACAACAATGTGTTGTTGCTGGAAATGTATTCTTCATTTAAAAATATTTTTAAAAAGTTCAATAATCGGAATAAAGTATGAAATGCGGAAATGATAAATTAAAAAGGTTTGTTTTCTGTGCGATCAACAAGTTAGATGAAAAGTGCAAAAGGATAATTTTTGCAGGAAAGAAATTGTGATTTCAAAAAGAACACTTTTTGCTACATTTGACAATAGTCAGTTATTAAGTTAAGATTATAAATAATATTTTTCTGTCAATACCAAATTTCACTTTTTCTAAAAATGTTGAATTGTTTGTTCATTATGGAGGATTAAATCAGAAAATAAATTCAACATATTTCACAAATACAACATAGTTTTACTGTTAAATAAATAAGCCGTCACAAAAATAATTTTCAATAATTATTTAAGTTTAATTAATGAAGTAAAAAGCATAGAACTGAAGTAAATTTCAAGTGTGCTCTGGAAAGGATCTACCACAATTTTTGAATGTAATCAAATGAAGGTAGGAACGCGTGGTTTGTTCTATGTATGCAGGTGATTCGAATACGACATTTTTTCTGCCAATAGGAGCTGTCAATCGCCAACTCCGATGAATAAGAGTAATAACATGATCAGATTTTCGTTTTTACCAAAATGATATAATTTGTCTAAAATGAATGAAGTATGTGACTACCCAAAATCCGCCATTTTGGTGAAAAGTTTCGAAATTTCTTTATGTTTTTATTTTATAGCCCATACATTTAAGATTCCGAAAACACTCTATTTTTGTTTCTACGATATCTAGAAGCAAAGTTATAACATAATTAGTAAACCGGAAATGGAGTTTACAAAACCGGAAGTAGATCCCTACACAAAATATTTTTATGCTATTGAATTGAAATTTTCAAAACATGTTTTATTTAGTTCTATCTGTGTTATGAATGAAAATTTAATCTCTGTGTTTATATTTATGAAGTTTATTGCTTTTTTATGAAAAAAAAGTCACTAATTTTTAAAATATCATGTTTTTGCATAAAATTTGGCATATTTAAAAAAACTTTCAAAAGTATTACAAATCTTTTAATTTCTAACACATATAAAGATTTTAAACACGTGCTGTATAAATATTATCTGAATACATTTATTAGAATTTTGTGTAACTGCAATTTTTCATCAAAATTTCACTAAAAACGACAGTTATTATAGTCAATAAAACTCTCCAGAAAACATCAAAAGGTATAAAAAAGTCCAAATTAGTTAAGCATGAATCTAAAAAGATCTTTACCTATAAAAATATGGTGAGTTTAAAAAATGTACAATTAGTAGAACATTTTTTATACGGTATTAAGATCTTTAAATGCATTTTCTGAGAAACTATGTTTTTCAATTTCTTGCTTCACGGTAAAGTTCATTACAAAATTTCTTTTTAAGAGATATTGAATTAAAATTTTCCGAAAATGTTTTATTTAGTTTTATCTCCTGTCTAGACTATAATTCAATCTCTGTGTATGTTTTTATGTATTTCATTGCACTTTTTGTGAGAAAATAACATTAGTTTTTGTAAAAAACTGAGTTCTTGCATATTTCAAAAGTATTACAAATCTGATAGCTCTAAACACGGATAATGATGTTATTTATGTACTGTATATACATATTATTCAAATATATTAATTAGAACTTTCAATACAAGTCTTACCGTTACTGAAATTTTTCACTAAAATTTCAATCTAAATTCCCAATATATCCATAATAATTTTTTTAATTTTGCTAAAATTGTACTTGAATTTCTAGTTTTAAGCCCTATTTCAAATAAAAAAAGTGTTTATTTAGTTAAAAGTTTATATATTTCAAAAAAGTGCCCCGAAGGTATAGTCACATACCTTAATTAATTATATAGCCATACAATTAACTAAATTTTTTGAAGCTTTCCAAGTTGAAAATTTCATTTGTAAAAGGAACCGGATATCAGAACAGAGAAGAAATCATACAGAATGCAATAAATCATCTGCTTGCTATCGGAAAACCACCGTTACAATGTTTTTCTAAAATGTATTAAAATCATTTTGCGAAGAATTTTACAGTGCTTTGCGTCAAACTGACTTGATCGGAACATCTGACCATGCATGAAAACTGAGATGGGCACAGTAGGCCTTGGACCTCACGGGCTGTTGAGCCACTGGATTTATTTTTATAACATGGGTCAGCACCCTATGAAAAGCGTGCCAGATGTGGCACGTGGAGCAATTCTCAATGTCATTCCACCACTATACAAAATCATAAGATAAAGTTAAATCGCAGTCTCTCTTCTCTACGCCTCGCGTAGCTTAATTTAAAACCATTTCTCACTTTCAATTCTCTGCTTTAAATGATTCAGCTGAATCATCTTGCATGCAGTTTGTATACTTTATATGTAAAAGAAAACATCTGCTCAAATGGTACTCATTATTACTTGTCATTTTACCCCTCCCCCAAAGCTTGAAAACGATGGTAAAAGAAAAAAACAAATGTCAAAATTCTGCTTAGCAAACGTTTTGCAGCGAAAGTTTTACAAACAAAAATTGTTATTCTATCAACGTGTATAATTTGAATTGAAAATAAAGTAGGTGAAAAAATAATTCATAGGATAATTAAGTGCGAGTAGCGAATTTAATTTCATAACAAATGCCTTAATAAATATGTAAAAAGAGCAACTGTAATTTTTTGAGTGTTTTGTTAAAGAAGCCATTTTGTTTTATACTTTTGGCGTATTTATGCGAATATCGAAATCAGTTTGGGAAGTAACACTGTAAATAGTGTCAGAAATCCATTTTTGCTGTTACATGCAGCAATCTAAGTCTAGTAGGTCCATCATTAGCTACATAGCAATTTAAAAGCGCCTGCAAACCATTTTTGTTCTTCGAAAAAAGTATGCCACTGCCCATCACTTTGTGCTTACGTGCTAACTTTTGATACAAAATGCATTATCCAATTTGTTATGCAGGTGTTTTTGTCCAAGTGCTTTAAAATTCAAATCCACAAGTGCTTTTGCTTAATATCATGTTGAAATTCCAAACAAATTTTTATTGTCAAACTTATTGCCTAGGGCATCCTTTCGCAGCTAACTCATCTTAATTGTGTGAAGTAGGACTTATAGTAAGTAATTGGTTGAAGCTTTAGCTCCATCAACTATTATTTTTCGCAGTTCAAATCAAAATGATTCCCAATTTCATCCAAAGTCATCCTGTTTGGACTTCAATAATATAATCCTGATGGTATAGTATCTGACACGCATATGAAAATGATAGTACTATAAACAAAAGAGGTATTTATGGAGAACGAATTTTTCTTCCACATCAGATAAGCAGTGTCTATTTGCATGAGCTTACTGAAATCTTCGACACTTTTATTTGAGAGGAATAGTAAGCAACTTTTTCATGAAGCCCACAGTTCTCTAAATGTTAACGAATTACTGAAGCATGATGTATCTTTTGCTGTGATCAAATGTTTTATCAACAATTGAAGTGAAGGTGCTCTGCCCTTCAATGAGATACAAGTCAAGTTTCTATCATCCCATGGTAACGTAATACAGCGTTTCTCAAACTGTGGGGTGCACTCTAGGAGGCGTGATAACTCCGCAAGGGGATGCGAGCGTTTTGGAGAGTCGTAAACAAAAGATTATTTTTAAAAATTATTAATTTACTGAAATTAAATAAAACAAAATACATTCTGACATAATAAATACATACATTTGCATTGATATAAAAAAACTTGTAAATGTATCAGTACCGCACAAGGTATTTTACAATTAATTTAACAATACTATAAAAACAAGTTTAATAATTATTAGTGACTCCTTGAGCTTGTCATATATAAAATTATGTACAAAAATTAATAATTGTCTTGATAATTTGTATGGTTTATAACAGTAGTGCACAAAGGAATTTTTCGGAGGGGGGTCGAAAGTTCACCATTCTTGTATCGTGCTCCTTTTGATTTTGTTGATTTTCGGGAACAAAACACAGTGTAAAACTAATTATTGAATAAATAATTAGCATTAATTATAAAATTAATCATTAATAAAAAATACTTCATTAAATTTTACGTACTATATACTTAGAATTCTAATCAGTCGGAAAAAAAATATCAAGGGCTTTAGGGGTGAGTCCGGACCCCCTTGTGTGCACCACTGGTTTATAATTAATCCCTTAAATGCTGATAAAAAGTTACTCAATTTGCTCCCCAATGCCACTGTTTTGAGGGGGTGGGGAGATAAGGAATAAATAAGCAAAAATCCTCTCTGAAAAAAGTAAATACTTCGCAAATACTGTCAAGGTTCTTTTATTGAAACACAAAACTTTCGAAATAATTTTATGGATAGCAATACATAGAAAAGAACGTACTTTGAAAAGACGTATATATACGTCTGGGGCAATAATCGAATTATTGCCCCAATATTATTGAATTAAATATATTGTTATTGTAAGGAGGGGGGGGGGTGCGATGAAAATTATGATTGAATATTGGGTCGCAAATATTGAAACTTTGAGAAGCACTGACGTAATTTGTTGCCATCTATCTCATCTCGTTTACTAAATTCGAGTCAATAATCACATCATCAACAGGATATTGTAGTCCAAAATTCCTGCTATTACACATAAAAATCCCTTCTATTAAAGTCCCACTGTGATCCACGTTCAAGCTCTTTAACTTTCTATCATGACTTTCATGTGTGTGTGATGGCTCAGAAATTCTAATCATGGGAATAGATTATCCGCCTTTTATATCAGTTTCGGCTTCCTTGAAATCCGTCTATGTATGGCAGTATATACAAATAGAAATGCATAAAATTATAAAATGTTATCTTTTATAAAACTTTAAGGCTGTTTTCGGCAAAAGTACGAGAGCATGAACCAAACGCTGAGCACATTTTCAGACAGAAAAAAGCCTCAGTTTTTTATCAAAATTTGCAACATTATAACTCATACATCTGTTAACAATACAGCATTCCGTGAAAAATATAATTTTTTTTTTCATTTTAACACGTGAAAGGACAGCTCATTAACATTACGGTATAGGAGAAAAATCGCGAAACACATTTTATACCAGAAAAAATGACTCAAATCGGTCAAAAATGTAAAGTATGATAAAATATATTATTCTCTCTATGTCAGTGCTTCTCAAACTTTCAATATTCGCGACCCAATATTCAATCATCATTTTCATCGCCCCCCTCCATATAATAACAACGCATTAAATTCAATAACACTATAATTTTACACTAACGCTACAATACGACTTTAACCTCTTAAGTGCCCCCGACGTATATAAACGTCTCGCTCAGCCAAAGCGTTAATTGTCCGGACGTATATATACGTCTTTCCGAAGTACGATATTTTCTGTACACTGCTATCCATAAAATTATCCCGAAGGCTTTGGAATACAATAATAGGACCTTGACAGTGTTTGCAAAGGATTTACTTATTTCAGAGTATTTGCTTATTTATTCCTTTCCTCCTACCCCTACCCCAAAAACATTAATATATGTGCGTCTACGTGGAAAACGGTAGCATATATTGGGGAGCGAACCACGTAACTTTTAATCGGCAGTTAAGGAATTAATTATAAACCGTACTTATCAAGATAAGTGTTAATACAAGAGCCCATGGGGGTACTGGTAATTATCAAACTTGCTCTTAACTTAGAATTGTTAAATTATATAGTACTGATACTTTTGTAAGTGTATTATATCAGTGTAAATGTGTATTTCATATTTTATTATGTCAGAAAGTATTTGGTTTGTTTACTTTCAGTAAATTAGTAATTTTTTAAATAATCAGTAGTTTTAAATTTTTCAATATGCTCGCGTCCCCCTCGTAGAGTTATCACGCCCCACAGTTTGAGAAACACTGCTCTAAGGGATAGTGAAGCCAGGATGTAATATTAATTTTTCATTTTTTTATGTATGAAACAATTTACCTTTTTCCTGTCCTGTTCTTTAACATTACCCGAAGACAGCCTTAAAGATTGATTACAAGAATATCGCGTGCTTTCATCAAATCTTAATGAAAACAATAAACACAACTATAAATTCCTATAAAATATTTCAATTACATTTATTAGTACTTTAGATGCTTAGAAAAAGAAAATACAACCCTAAAATAATTTCTAAGTTCTTATTTCCTCAAGTTCATATTGAAAATTACGATGAAAAACATTGAAATGCAAAATAAATAAATATATTCTTAGCGAAACTACAAAATCCGAATATGGAAATTTTCCATTCATTTATTTATTCCCAGAAAGATTTTTCTTGAACACCAATATAAACATCGCTAAGGTACATAAAGTTGATTTATGGCAATTGTAAATACAGATATGCATTCTGTGTTTTTAGGTCCTAAAACCTTGAACTTCAGTTTTGTTTTGAAATTATTCTAGTTAGTTAAGCTTAGAAACGCATTACGCAGCATGAGAAATTCTGATTGAATTATCTGTCTTTAATTTATTTTGTCAAAAAGGAAGAAAATTAGAAATAAAATAAAATACAAATAAAAGAAGGAAAATAAAATGAAGAGCTACCTCCCATGAAGAACGAAAAATACTTGTCGAAAGATGGTTGAAGAGATAGATTTAAATATGTATATTCAAAAATCTTTTTTTAGTTATTATATCTTATTTTATTCTTCCTTGTTTATATTTGAATTCTTTAAAAAAGTTTTATTGATTTTAAGTCTTCGTATTTAAGAGAAATAAGAAGAAACTTTTGCACTTTTTTTGAATTTTTTTTTTACGTAAAGCTGTTTAAATTGGATTTTAAAAAAAACTCTTAAATTTTTTTACAAGTCTTTCTTATCTTAAATCATAAGCCTAGAATATGCGATTTTTTTAAATACACAGTATTAAATTTCAGGATTAAATGACTTACAAAAATGCTTGCAGTTTGTTTGAGTGGTTTTTTTGTAAAAAGTTTTGAATATTATTTCAGAAGTTGATTTCTAAATAAAACAGATTTTTAGCACCCTTGGATTCAGAAAAGTTTGAATCCCATGCGCTTTAGTGTGTGCTCATTATTATTTAACTTAACCCTCCGGCAGGAACAACAATTTTTTAGGCGCTCTGAGAAACATCCATCTGACAGACGGGTACGTAAGTGTTTTTGCATTTTATTACCTTAAGGATTGTTTTAAATTGTGTACGGCTCAAATAAGATGTGTGGAGTTAAATCAAGCGCAACAATAAATTTTTATCACTAGAATTGGGTCTAATATTTTTATAAAACTGATTAAAAATTATTTATTATCATGTAAAAGTAATTAAAAATAATAATACCAAACACGAAAAAACTGTAGGAATATCCGTCTGATAGACGGTGAAAGATAAGAAAATCGAGTTGAAAAAAATCGTCATGTACCCCACCACGTGATCCTCTCACTGAGTACAGTTCAACTGAAGATATCAATGCAACCCACCCCAAAAATCACACCACAGCGTTATCTGCAGACATCAAAGTAAATCATCCCCGCCTAAGAGATGGAAGTTCCGGTCAGAAGGTTAAAGTAATCGCGTAAAAGTTAAGGTTCAACATAATTGTTGTTTATTAAAATGAATTATTTCTTATTTTCAGCCCCGCAAAGAAGTCTGTATGCTTATTTCTATCATTCCAATCACAAATTTCTCATTAAGAATTTTACTTCGTAAAAACAAGAACTTTATGTTTAATGAAATAAAGTATTAGTTGAAATGTAGTACGAAATTCATATACTATATGTATCTTGCTGATTTTGAAGTGCACTTCACGAAATGCTTTAATAATTATTATTAAGCTCGCCATATGGCTTATGAAAGTTTTTATACCCTCCATAACGGTCAATTTTTAAATTATGTGAAAAATTCTTTTTAATTTGGTTAGGACTCAAGGTAGGATTCAAAAGTCCCGGACTGAGCTTAAAATGTAGGAAATTTTTGAAGTACAGGGACTATGACAACACTACTGTGTTATTGCATTCTTCCCCTTTTCTAAAAAAAGTTTGTTGGTCCAAATCACGAGGTCGGTGGCTCGCCATGGAATCGTATTTTGTAGGCGGATGCATTTAGTCATCGGCAATTGATAGAAATTGCATTTGTTAAGCAGATAATGAATATTAAATTTGTGTTCGTTTGTGCAAAAAGTACTACGGAGACTTTCAAAATTTAGAATCATGTGTAAGGCTGTGATACACGAAAACAAGCTCTTGAGAGGTAACGACATTTCAGAGAAAGCAGGGAAAGAGTCGAAGACAACAAACGCTCAGGACGTCCACAGACTTCCTGCGCCGCTGAAAACATCGAGAAGATTTCTTCGGCGGTATGTAATAACAGGCCTCAAACAATAACAGTGTAAGGTCCTAGCTATATGCAAGTGGGGGAACTTGATTGGTATTTTAAAGGTCTATTTTCAAAAACACAGGACAGTTCATAGACAGGAAAAATGTACAGCATTTACACGTTTTAAGTAAAAAACATAATTAATCCGAGTTTTGACATTTGTAGAGAAATAAAGCAAATCAGTTTGGCATCCAAATTCCGCTCGCTGGTGGAGCAAAAAATACAATCTATCGTTGAGAGGAAATAACTCTCTCCAAATCTCCACGCTACGCTCACAGATGGAGCACAAAAAAACTTGACCTCTTGTATGTTAGCAATAGCGACGAATTTAGCGGACTGTAAACAATTGTGGTCTAAGACTAAAAGGTTTCGGTTTCGAATTGCTGTCTGTTGAAAGATAATTGATTCAATGATAAGTCCAAGTTCAATTTGATATAATTGGATATATTTCAATTCTGAAGAACATTTCACTATGATTTGAATAGTTCACATGTAATAATGTACGTAGTTCACATGTATTAGCATTTTTTCACAAGAATACTTCACAATAGAATGTTTCACTAAAAACGAGTGCTTTCATCTTAAGAAAGTTACATGCACTGGCTGTTGCCACAAGACTACTTCTAAATAGAAGTGTCTCATTGCAACAGCGCTACCTAACGGCTTTTACTATTCAACACCTCTCTGATCGAGAAATAATCGCTGAATCCTAATCTCCACACTACGCTCACTGGCGGAGCACAAAAATCGACAACTCTCGTTAAAAGGTAATCACTGACTGCCTCTGAGGTGGCACTCGCGCATGCGCAGTGCTCTGGATCCGTCTGCGTTGCCACCTAGAATTTCAGAATGGATCTGGAGTTCATTACAGCAGAATCAATTAGGATATTCTCAGCCATATGTCAACGGGTACTGAATAAGTTATCTTAACACGTATAGGGTGTGTCTACAAATCATTCACCGCATGTTAAACGAAGACCAATCTGAAAATGAAGTTAAAAGGCATCGCAGGCTAAATTAAAGGACATGGCTAAAAATGGATTCCAGAAATGTTTCGATGACCTTTACAAGCCATTTGAAAAGCGTGTTGTTACTCAAGAGTCTTATTTTGAAGGAGAATGTGTTTCAGCTGTGTAATTGGTAATATTTTAAGTTATAGACTCAGTTCGGGAACTTTTGAATCCTACTACGTATGTATATACAAAATAAATGAGTATGAGTAAAAAAAAACTTTGGACATTCTATATATCCTAGGGCAGGGTGGTGAACCATTGGCAGGAGGGCCATTTACGTATTGTTACGAATTTTGTGTAAATAATTTGTATTTGAGTGTTTAATGCATTTATAAAGAGTGTTTTTTTCCAGGTATAGAAGTTTAAGTTAGCATTACTTTCCAAGATGGTGACCGATTTAACAGCTGTCAAGTGATTTATTCTCAGTTTGGTTTGGCAATTCATCAAAACGATCATCAAGCAAGGCGTAGATTCGTCGAATGGGCCCAAAACGAGATTGCCGTTGTTCCCGATTTTCATAAGAGAATTTTGTTTAGCGATGAAGCGCACTTCTGATTGAATGGCTACGTCAACAAACAAAACTGCCGCATTTGGAGTGAAGCTTATCCACAAATGTATGTCGAAACACCGTTACATCCAGAAAAACTGACTGTTTGGTGCGCTTTATGGGCTGGTGGAATCATTAGTCCGTACTTCTTCAAAAACGATGAAGGCCACAACGTTACAGTCAATGGTGATCGGTATAGAGCCGTGATTACTAACTTTTTCATTCCTGAATTGAACAATTATGATGTCCAGGAGCTGTGGTTCCAACAAGACGGCGCAACATGTCACACAGCTCGTGCCACAATCGATTTATTAAAAGACACGTTTGGTGACCGCCTAATTTCACGTTTTGGACCTGTGAATTGGCCTCCAAGATCTTGTGATTTAACACCGCTAGACTATTTTCTGTGGGGCTATGTAAAGTCATTGGTCTATGCGGATAAACCACAAACGCTTGACCATTTGGAAGACAACATTCGCCGTGTTATTGCCGAAATGTTGGCCACAAATGTTGGAAAAGTCATTGAAAATTGGACGTCTAGATTGGACTACATCTGAGCCAGCCGTGACAGTCATATGCCAGAAATCATATTTAAAATGTAATGCCACAAGATTATCTTTCGAATAAAAAAAATTCATGTCAATCGAATAATACATCGTTGTTTTATTGCAATTTAAAGTTCTATATCTCTAAAACAAACACCCTTTATTACTCTATGTTATACACTCATGTCCATAAAATAAGGATAATGAAGTTCAGGCAAAGAAAGTGACAGAAGCAAAAAAAAATTGACTTGTTTGTAAAGTCTATTTATTAAACAAAAGGTAGAGAGCAAATAGGATGCTTTATGTTTGACATAATTAATAAAAATTACGATTTTTACTCCCTGGAGCAAATTTCAAAAAAAGGATCCATTTACAAAAAATGGTATAACATGGTTAGTATAATGGTTAATACGGAGTATGTCTCCCGGACGATGCAATACAGGCCTTACAACGCCTAGGCATGCTGAGTATCAAATTATCAATCTGATCTTGGGGACTATTACACCACTCATCAAGCAATGCCCTCCGAAGTTCCGGTAGACAGGTGGGAGGGGGTTGACGGGCTGCAATTCGTCGGCCAAGCATATCCCACATATGCTCTATTGGATTCAAGTACGCGGTGAGTATGCTGGCCAATCCATACGGGTGATATCCTCCAATTGAAGGCATTCGTCTACAATGTTTGCACGGTGGACGGGCGTTGTCATCCATAAACAGAAATTCAGCACCCATGGCACCCCGAAACAAACAAACATGTTATTCCGGAATGACATCCCGATAGATGTGGTCTGTTATCGTTACACTCTGAACATGCAGGTCAGTTCTGAACCAAGAATAATTCCTCCCCAAACGAGCCATCCAGCTCCACCGTAACGGTGTCGTTCAATGGTGTTCTCTTGGTGGTAACGGGTACCTGGCACTCTCCATATTAAAGTCCGGCGAGAATCAGACTGCAAACTAAACCTGGACTCGTCGGAAAACATCACACAAGACAACTGTTGTGATTTTTACAATGCATGCTCTCTGCTCCAGGTTAATCGCAGGCGTCAGTGAGTTGCGGTAAGTGGAACACATCTGACAGGCCTACGAGCATATAGACCAATGTGCCCTAAGTGTCTGTACACGGTCTGCCTTGAAACTGTAGTACCAGTAGCTGAAGAGAGCTGACGAAACAGGTCTGATCCTGTATCCCGTCTGTTTCTTTTGGAAGTAACTGCCAAATATACCGGTTCTCATTCGGCGTTGTAACTCGGGGGCGACCTGTGCTGTAACATCTACTCACATTACCATCATCTTGGAATCGTTGCCAAAGCCTGGATATGACACTCTGGGCGAGTCCAAGTTCCTCGCATACTTCCAGCTGGGTACGTCCACATTCCAGTCGTCCAATAATTCTACCGTGTAAAAAATCATCCAAATGCTTCCTTTGTGCCATAACTATGCGGTTATTGCACTGAAAGGCTTTTAAAGCGCTTGTAAACAATTTTACTCCTTTGCCACCATTCTTTATATACCCCTCTCTTACACTCTCATCATTGTGAAGTACTATCCGCGCCATCTGGTGGCTTCCTGTAATTTGCATACTCTTCTTCAAGATGTGTGTGATAATTCTACAGGTGAAATTTTTATTTTAGAGTTCAATTTCTGTGTTATTCTGAATTATCCTTAATTTATGGACATGAGTGTATTTATTTCATGTTAAAATTGTACTATTCACAAGCAATACCAGCCCTTACATTATAATGGCGATTCAATGAGAACTTGGCAAAATCTTGGCGGTAGAGCCAATTTGGCGTCATTTTTGGCGACCATTTTGGCGACACTGGCAACCATGTTGGCGAGTTTGAAACCCTCTGGTATCTTCTAGAAAGTAGTAGATCTATCCACTAGTGTCACGTTCAATGACACGAGCAGTTATATTTCTGGAAGTTTCTGTCGCGCCTATAAAAAGATGCTCGCCGGTACGGCGATAAGTCTTGATTAAGCCAGCGAGTAGTGAGGATTGTTTTGACTAGCGATTAGCTCGGCTGTGCTTGTGAATAATCTTTACTTACGTGTATTTTTAAACACTGGTGATTGTGTTTGATTGCTGTTGAAGATGTGAAGACCTTCGGAGATTTACCCTGTGAATATTGCTGCTGAATCTTGCATTTAAAGGATTGAATTTTCGATAATAATTTCACATAGCTCTTAAAGAACTGTTTATTTTCTATGTGATTGTTTTGCATAAAATCCTCGAATCTGGATCTACGTAACAGTATATTTTGAGTACGCGAGTGACAAAATGGTTTGCATTTTACTTCGAAACAACAAAGTTCGCTATGAAGTATTAAGAACAAACGCGAGTGATCGGACGCGGTACAGCGCGGGGAGCACGCTCGTTTGACTTGCCTTAGTTACGTCGTGTACTACAATTGCTTATGAGGAAATGTTTGTCTACGTATAGTGTAGTCCAGTGATGGTGAACCAATGGCATGCCTGTCATTGATGGCACGTGACACACTATTTTGGGCACTCCACCGATCAAAACGGTTGCATTTTAGTTTAAAATAATAATATTCACAATTAAGAACTACGAACAAACGCAAGTGATTCAAAAATTTATTGAAACAAGGAAAAAGTTGGAATTAATTCAAACAGAAAAATTAACATGCCATATATATAAGTAAAAATACCAGTAATAAAATTTTGGAAACATGGAATTCAATTCCAGACTCACTTAACTGTTTGAAGAAGCTCTGTCTCATGCTATTTTAATTCTATTTTCATCTACTTAGACCTGCGAGTCCTTATTTTAAGAGATGAGGAAAGACTTGCTTAAAAACCATTTGGTGAATGACTCCAATTCAGCATGCGTTCTGCTAAAAATAACATATTACAATCTTAATATAAGTTATTTGTTATCTAATTTACAACAACAGAAGTTACACTAATTTGAATCAGGTGTATAACTAAAACATTTACTACTATACAGGGCAAAATGTATTTTTCATAGTACAAAAAGAGTTTTGAGTTTTTTGTTAGTATTTAGTTTTATTATTTTCCCAATGATCACCAGTCAAAATTATTTGAGGGCACGTCTATACCTCATTAAACATTTCTTTAGAAAAAATGGCACGTTGATCCATAAAGATTCGCCACCCCCCCCCTGTCCTAGGGAAATGACAAAGAGAAAATAAACAAAACATCCGAAAAATATTTGAACATTAGATAATCTACTCCATCCAGTTTGTTTTAGCAAATATCATCGCTAAACAAGAAATATAAATTGATTAATAAAATTAATCCGATACTTAATTCTACCTTATTAAAACAATTTATTTAATCCTACCGTTCTTTTTGAAAGCGCCCAAGGCATATGATGGAATGTTTACTCGACTTTTATTATCGAGGGAATAACTGTTTGTAATTACTAATAAAAGTCTTCGACTGCTTAATTAAAGATGCTGGATCACGCTGCTGCAAAAAGCGATGAAAGAATGGTTTGCTTTGTGATATCTATAAGAATGTATTTTTTCCTTTCGTTCTGTATTTCCTTTTCCCTATTGTTCCGTTTTCAAGTTAATGGAAATTTTCTCTTTAACCTCCTTTCTAACTTTTAGTTTCTTTCTCCTTCTTTCTGTTCTTTTTTTTCGTTAAAAAAGAATATATGTTGTGTTTTCTGCGATGAAACAATTATAACATTTCGTTTGTGGGGAGTGGAATCTCGACCAATATCTTTCATAAGCTTACATCCGAATAGTTAATTCAAAAACTTGTAGTTAATTGGATTTAAGTAAAAAAATTAATAAAGCGCGGAAAATATATATATATATATATATATATATATATATATATATATATATATATATATATAATTAACATCCCTAACTGTACAATTTTTAATAAATACTTCGACTAGCATTGAAAATGGCTTAGTTTATACATATTCTAAGTATACTTTTTAGAATGCTATTTATAAAATTAAAACTTTTTAACTTATTTGAATACTTCGAACATTAAAATTTGTTCATTGATTGCATGCCATCCAAACTGCAACACCCTAAAGAAGCCTCCAACTGGCTGAAAATGGGCTATTTACGTTGAAAACAAACGCTTCATTTCTTCTTTTACGAGGTACAGTAGGTGTTGATAAATGTTCTTTGTTTAAATGTGTCATTTCGATGTTGAAATCGAATTTTTACTAATGTACACTTTTCGGCACTCGGTATGTATATTCTCAAGAGTTGAAGAATTTAAAAAATCAATGTGACTGTCATTTTTTTGGATACTGGCTGCGCTTTTAAAGTTTTTAAGCCACGCACTACATTAACAGGTTCACCTTGTGATAATGATTCATCTAATATATATTATAAATGTGAAAGTTTGTGAGGATGTTTGTGGGTCTTTCACGCAAAAACAACTGAATGGATTTTTATGAAACTTTAGAGTAATATAGCTTATACATCAGAATAACACATTGGCTATAATTTATAGCAAAAGCTATAATTTATAAAAATTTGTAAAAAGTGTCCAAAATATAACGATATTTGTCAAGTAAGTAGGAAAAAATTCTGGCATCTGCAAGCAAATCTGGCTTGCACTGCAAAAAAGCCCACCACAGCATATATCTATATTTTGTTTGTGAAAAACTCTTTTTGTTTTGGCTACGCAAGGGGCTCGCTTCTAATTAATTCAAAACTAAGGTTTGAAGGGAGAGGTTGCTATAAATCTCTCTTTATTTTAATTTTTTTATGATTTTATTATGAACATTTGGTAGTAAGAAATTGATCTTTCTTAAAATAAATGCTTTTACCAGTTCTGCCATTTAAAGAAAATAAACTTTCTCAACGTGCATCGCTCCCCTACACGGCGGGTCTTACAAAGCTCTAATAAAGCTCGAGCTATGAAAGTAGCTAGGCATTTGCCAACTTGACTCTATCGTTAACAATTCGCTGTGTTTTTCATTGAATCGCCATTATAATTTAAGAAACGGCGTTGCTTACGAATATTACAATTTAACATAAAATAAATACAACAGAAAGTAATATTAATGTATTATACTTTCAGATATAAATTATTTACACTATTTTAAGCGTTCATTACACAAAACTTTTAACAATGTGTTACTTTTGCTGAGCAGATATCAGCTTAGGAAGGTACTTTCAAAAATCGACCCTCAAGAGTGTTTCGGGGAGTTAAAAATTTTAAAAAAAATCCTTTTTATCAGCTATTAGATCTACGGACTTAAAATTTAACAAAGGTGTGTTTTTTTGTTGTTGTTCAGCTGAGGTATGCAAAAAGCTTTTTTTTCTTTAATTTGCAATTCACGTTAAATTAACTCATTAAACACTTCTTTATCCTTCAATCTGTGTTGTTAATTTTTCAGTTCACCCGTGCGAAGAACGGGTATACCAGCTAGTTACAAATAAAACAAAAATCAGCCCTAACTCCCAAAATTATTTGACGTCCGTCGTTGCCAAAATACAATTTTAAACTAAAGAATAAACTGTACAGCTAAACACTTGTCTTTCAACTAGCTATAAATAGGAAGTTCGTATTATAGGAGTCTACACAGATCCAGGTATAATCAGTACAGAAAGAAACAAATTGGAAGGTTTATACATTTTAAAGGAATTGTACTTTTTTTTCACTTAAAATATAATTAGCATACATTAAAATATAATTAAAGTCTATAATTTCAGTTAACTATTTTTAATTACACAAAAGATGACGGTTATTAAAAAATGTTTAATGAAAACTATTACTAAATGCAATGTAATAATTAATAAAAAATGCCGAATGTTTTTAACTATGTACATATTTTAAGGTTTATAGGTTTCATACGGCGTATTATACCATTTGACTAACGGTTAACCTTGCATTATGCTGTAGATAGCTAAGCGCTGCGCGTTTAACGCCCTCAATCTCAAAAATGGTTTGATGTATAAAAAATGTTTCAAACAAAAGTTACGGAAAATTTTATTCTCTACAATATTTATATTAAATGTAAATAGTATTATGCCATAGAAAACGAGATATTGGTAAAAAGAACGATTTTTTTTATCTTTGACCTTAAATATCTTAAGACGCGGACATGAGATTTTATGAAACTTTTGAGGCAACATTTAGAGTGGCAAAATAAAGATTTATGCGAGCTTTCAGCTTATTATCTCTCATTCCGTAGTTGACCCTTATTTTTGACTAATATGACTGGACTAAAACAGGCTATCATGGGTGCTAGTAGTACCCCCTACATGCACTTCAGAAAGGGAGAGCACAGAACACTGATTTTAATTGTATTCTCCCCTAATTCTAATGCGTGAGAAGCTGCATTGCACAGAGTGTCCCTAAAATAATGTCCAAACTTTTCACAGCCAGGTTCTTCGTTGGAAGTACATAAAAAATGCCCACTGTACCTGCATGATCCATAGTTTACGAGAATAATACGAAAAGCAAAGTATGACGTCACAGGCCGTATTAGACACACCAACAGAAGTATTTGCAAGTATTTATAAAAACACAAGTTCAAAATGTCTGTCATGTATATCGAGACAGATATGAGCACGTCATGGAATATATGGGTGCACACGTCGCAGTACAGATCACAAGTATAAGGCTGATTTAGAATCAACGTGAATGATTTTAGTATGCGAATAAAAGTACCAATTAAAACAAACATTTATTCATAACGCGGCATCGTCATGCAGTTCAATTACAACCATTTCTGTTCTTCCTTGTTGCCAACTTTCGTTTTCACAAATAAACATAAGCAAAACGATTACGATTATTTCATTGATATAAAGTGAACCTTACACAAGTAGCATGCAGACGAGCAGTATAGTCACTCCATCTCGATATACCAATTATAGTCGGACCTATATGTAACGAAGTCGCTAAATCCAGGGAAAAAATTCGTTATATAGAGGTTCATCGTTTAATATACTTTATAAACCACATAAAACAAATTTTAAATTCTTAAACACTATATATTAAAAAAGTAGCTATTTGAACCTCTTTTTAAATTAAAATATGTTTATTTTACACTCTTACCCATCAAACAAGAATGAAGGAAAAACTGCAAGGAAAACTTGAAAAAAGAATATCGAAGAATTCACTGCATTTTCAATACTAAGAAAATAATTTTATACTAAAATTAATGAATTTTAAGGACCTTTTATAATTTAAAGCATACCATACATTATTCTCTAATTAGAACACGGGGACATGGAGACAACTCCACTGAGGCTGAAAGAGAATATCCAAGCAGTTTCTAGTGAACTGAGCAATGGGAATTAAAGGTTGCGCTTCTTGGAGGAAACGTCGAGAACTCTATTGCTCTCGGCGAGTTAGGATCTAATAAAACCAATTCAAGATTTATGACCACCATAAAATGTGTTAAAGAGAGAATAACTAGAAATTTTTTTCAGAAATACTTAAAAAAAGGGGAGAGCAAAAATTCAAACACAAAAGAAAAAGTTCGTTATATAGAAAATGCACTTCGCTATAGAGAGGTTATTTTACGAAGAAAATGCGTGAAATGTGCAAGATTCCTCGAAAAAGTTCGCTTTATAGAAAAATTCGCAATATAGAGGTTAGTTATATTTAGAGGTTTGACTGTATTTACTTTATTACATCTCGATAGACAAAAATTCCAACGGTATGAGATCCAGAGATTATAGCTGCCGCAAAACTGAACCTCAAATCCGATCCAGCGACTGGAGTATGCCATATGCAGCTGATCACGGAGCACAAAAGTGGGTGTAGTCCCATTATGTATCCTCATTCATTCACCTCCATACATGATCATTTACCTCATTTTTTTCGTAAATTAAGGATCCTACAGGAACAATTCTTTATGCATTTGTATGTACTTACAACAAGGAATCTAGCTCTTCAGAGTTTCTGCACTATTTTTGGGATACCCTGTGAATCTTGCTGAAGAAGATTGAAGTCAATCGAGCATGTTTGTCAGTTTGAAGTATGTAAAATATCTCTCTCTCCTTATGAGAAAACCTTGAAACAGAGAGTCAAGTCTGTAATAGGGGTTTAAAGACGAAAGTAAATGGTAACACTAACCTCGTCACACCACCAAAAATAAGCACAGGCATATAGGGATCATATAAATGATAAATAGCATGGAAACATCGAGAATCCTATCGCAAGAATCGTGGTATATTTCTTTGCAATCTGTGTTAACCCCTGTCATTTAACATCGCTTGCTGCAGAGGGAAATTTTAATAAGGCATGCGTTGCTATAATTATCTTTGAATGTGTTCCACAGATGCACGTGTTTGCAATAATACGTCGAATGCCAGATATATGTGAAAGAGAGGGGACGATTTTTATATTTATTTAATAAACTGTAATGTCATTTAATAGATTTGGCAATCCTGAATATTTTTGCAAATGTTTTCAATAAATTACGACATTAAAATAAATTACTCACATTCATTATGTTTGTCACGAAAATTAAATAATACACAAATTAGTAAGTTTAATTTCCAAAACTTTTCGGTGGGAAGGTAGAGATGAAATATTAGTTTAAGCATAAAAAATTCAATAAATGATTTGCTCTCGCGGAAAAGTATTTGTATTGTATCCCTAAAAACTTATTCATTATTACAGTCATGAATGCATGAATAGAGCATATAGAATAATGAATGATGAAGACAGCTAATTATATTAGAGCAGGGGTGGCTAACATTTATGGATCAACGTGTCATTTCTTTCTAAAGAAATATTTAATGAGGTATAGACGTGCCACACACACCAAATAATTTTGACTTGTGATTTTATAAGGGAAATAATAAAACTAAATACTAACAACTCTGAACTGTTTTATTGCTACGAAAGAATAAATTGCGTACTTTATAGTAGCAAATGTTTTAGTTATACGTGTAATTCAAAGTATCAAAAGTAACATTAGCGTGATTTCTGCTGCTGCAAATTAGATGACAAATAACTTATATTCAGATTGTAAGATGTTACTTCTAGAGTAGAATGCATGCTGAATTGGAGTCATCTTCCAAACGGTTTCTAAGCGAGTCTTTAATATTATTCATCTCTGAAAATAAGGACTCGCGCAGGCGTTGGTAGATGAAAATACGGTTAAAATAGCATGGTCCAGCTTTTTCAAACAGTTAAATGCGTCTGAAATCGAATTCCATGTTTCCAAAATTTCATTACTAACATTTTACTTATATTGGTTTTTAATCTCTTTCTGTGTTTCAATCTCTCAGTTCAAACTTTTTCCTTGGTTCAATAAATTTTGAAACCATATTAAACTAGACTGAAAAGCATTTAGTTGCATTTCAAGTTTTTCAATTTCCAGCCAATCCAATTAGGACAAGTTCAATTTTTTAAATGAAGTCACATCAGGGTACATAAAAAAACTTGAGCGTTTTCGATAATTCTTTGAACTGAGAAAATCTCTCTGAAAACTGCAACAGATCAATCGCGTTTGTTCGTAATTCTTCATATTGTACTTTGTTATTTTGAATTAAAATACAAACCGTTTTGATCAGTGGCGTGCCCAAAAGATTGTGTCGCGTGCCATTAGTTAGTCATCCCTGTATTAGAGGGAATAATAAATTCGAATTCATTAATAAAAATATTTCGTTTAATTCTAATGTTCTCAAAAATTTTTGAAACTTCAAGTAAAAGAAAGCCAATTAATTTTCTAATACTTTAATATTTAGTACTTCAGCATAAATTAGAGCATTTTCAAAGCATTTTTTCACATATAAACTAATTCTCTGCAGACTAAGATTAATGGTAATTCATTTTAGTATACACCCGAAATATTTTATCCAATGAAATTATCAAGAATAATTATCAGCATTCAAAATATAATAATAGATATTTTATTGTTTATTTTTCATTCATGTGAGTTACGTTTTACCTCAAACGTTTTCCTTTCTATAGATTATTTTAATTTAAAGAAAAATCTAATTCTATTTTAAAAACTCTTGCTGTTTCTATCCGTTTGAAGTAATATATTGTAACGGCGTGGCACATAGTACACTAGGAAGCTTGACACATAGCACACGATAGACTAGAAAGAGGGCACTGCTGTGAACTGTTTTGGCCTTTGAGTGGGAAGGAGAGAAGAAGAGAGTCTCGAACGAAAAATGGACGAAGCTGCCTGTGGTTCCCGATGTGACTTTTAATTGTAAATGAAATTATTAATATAGTGATGTGTTTTGAAGGAAATAATAAAAACGGTAAATCCGGTTAATTAGAGGTGATTAATTCAACTACAAGACGATCTTACAATATCATTTTCACGGACGCAAAAAAAGTTACTACACTTGCATCTCAAATAGTATTTCTCTAAACGTAATTGTGAAAATACCACATTATTTTGCATTAAGTATGCCAAAATAAGAGCTTAAACTCTTTTTTTAATAGAAATATTTTCCACATGAAATCGAAACATATTTCTACAAAACTAAATATTTCTCCGAATCCAGGTTTGATTTTTTTTTGCTGTATTAAACAACACATCTCTGATAACACCTTTCTACCTTCCTGCTTAATTGCATGATTAAGGAAGTCCATTAAACCAGTGCTTCTCAAACTTACAATACTTGCGACCCAATATTCAATCATAATTTTCACCGCGCCCTCCTCCATGCAATAACAATGTATTAAATTCAATAATATTATACTTAGATTCTAAAGCTACAATATATATACTACTTAAACCTCTTAAGGGCTACCAGCGTTTATAAATAACTCGCTCATCTAAAGCGCTATTTTCCCCGGACGTATATATACGTCTGTCCAAAATACGATCTCTTTTCTGTGCACTACAATCCATAAAATTATTTAGAAGGCTTTAAAATTAAAAAAAGAACTTTGATGGTGTTTGAGAAGGATGTACTTATTTCAGAGGATTTACGTATTTAATCCTTTTCTTCTCACCCCCCCTCCCCGCCTGCAATATATTACGTAAGCACAGCTACATGGAAAACGGTGGCATTGGGGAGGAGAATCGTGTAACTTTTAATCGGCAGTTAAGGGGTCATTATAAACCATAAAAATTATCAAGATAGTTATTAATTTTCGTATGTAATTTTATATATGATTTAGACCAATGGTGTCACCTGGTCCTAACTTAGTATTGTAAAATACACTATGCAGTACTGATACATTTATAAGTGTATTATATCGGTGTAAATGTGTATTTTACTCTTTATAATGTCAGAATGTATTTTTCGTTTTTTACTTTCAGTAAATTAGTAATTTTTTTTTAAAAAAAAATCTTTTGTTTTCGACTTTGCAAGATGCTCGAGCTCCACTCGTAGAGTTAGCACGCCCCTTAAGAGCAGTTTGAGAAACGCTGCATTAAACTAAGCCGAAGCTTAAAATAAAAAAAAAATCTGTTACATCACCTTTTCCCTGATAGAGTAGCTTCACTTTTCACCTGTCACCAACAAATAAAACTAACCAAACAGTAAATTAGAAAAAGCAAGCTTAGTTATTAGCCCTAAAATGAGAAAGAGAGACTGATTTGATAATGAACAGATAGTGCCAATGAAATGCCTGTATTAATCCGAATTCGAATAGATTTCTGCAGTCTTTGGGAGGCCACAACCCAATGTTCTTTCGCTGAATAGCTAGTCCACCGGAGGAAACTCAATCTGATAATGGAATTGGATCATTAGTACGAGCTATTTGGATTCCCAAAATTTTCTCCTCATCTTGTTCTCTAATCACAACGAGCGGTTGCTGCTTTCAAGTCTCGACAGCTCGGTTCTACGTCCGTTGGCTTCTTTTTTAATGCGTTCCAGGAAGAAGATTTTTTTTTCTTATGCGTATGTATGTTCTTTTAGAGCTTTCTAACGAAAATTGCTTTTGGAGTGAACGATGAGAGATTGGTCAGCTGAAACTTGGTGATAGGATGCGGGAGACAATGCAATGTTACAGAACTGATTTTTCTGAGTGCTTGCGATGATAGTCAAGAACAATGAAGGATGGATCTCTTAACAATATGAGGAATTTATTAAGTCAACTTTTACATTACGTATGAGATATAATAAGTAATTGCTCTGCTTACAAAAAAATAATACTAATTTCATTGCTGGGAGACACATTTTTATTAGTTTCACATCTCACTTGCATTGGAAATAAAACATGAATATCACTTTTCACGTTAGTCTTATTATTTTTATTCACTCTGTACTCCGTTAAATCTTATTAAAGATATAAAACTATTGTGCGTTGTCTTAATATAATATTATGATATGTACTTGCATTTCACTAATTTCAGATACTCCAAATTCAAAGATAGAAAAATTATAAAACTTATGTTTAGTAAAATTAATTGAAAAAATTAATTTAATACATTTTTTTAATATGAAGGAATAACATGAAGAATTTTTAAGTTTTATCTAATATAACAGTTCCGGATCCTACAAAAGATTTTGAACAAGAGATTCCTTTTAAACAATATCTATATCGCTTTCATTTGTTATTTGAAATATCTGCTAATGGGATTATTAAAAATATAGAATTTTTACAGGAATATTTTAATTATTTAAAATTGATGTCTCTCACGCACATAAAAATATTATATTGTACACTACAGCCGATTTCTCAAATAAATATTTAGTTGTCATTGATTAAAACTATTGTAGAGTGTTTAATTAATAATTGGTTAAATATTTGTAAGCACTAAAAGCAATGGAATTAAGAAATCTGATCAAGAATCTAATCAAGTCTGAAATTATCTACTAGATAAAACTATTCATTTGACTTATAAATGGAGAATTTAAAAAAAAAATTTAAGGGGATTCACCAATGTGATAGGTTCGAAAATTTTTTTTAAATAAAACATAAATTGCTTCTTTAATATGTCTAGAATACGGTGGTAAAGTGATTTTTTAAAACTCGAAGTCGTTATAAAGAAGCAGGTGTTAAAAGAGCAGCTGTTCGTAGCGCTAAGTTAAGATTTTCATTGTTTTATAATTAAACTTGAAACCTTAAACGCGTTATTCTCAAAACTGTTTTTTTTTTCAAACTTTCCTCCGTCATATCTCAAGAACGAATTGACCGAATGGCTTCAAATTTTTAGAGTGGACTCAGCACATATATACGCACCAAATGTGTCGACTACGATCATTCCAAAATACCAAATATTTTTATTATTCATAACAAAAAAACCCATAAAATTCGAAACTATCTCTTCAGAGGTCTACCAAAAATCCAATTTTTGATATTTTCAATTGAGTATAGTCCATTCTGTGCATTTAAGCTTATAGATTAAGACGTCGTTAAGTTTTTTTTATTTCAGACAAGCCAATCAGCCGGAATCTTGAAGGAAGATTCCCTCTTTTTAAAAATTTCATATTTTCATTTTACACTAGAACGTTCGTCGGTGTCTATTAGATACCGAAGCCAGTTTAGTTTGTTCTCCTTTCCGCATTTTTGTAGGAAATTTTAAAATTTATCGTGACTTTTAATCATTTTCCATAGTGCCATTGGAAAAATTTGGATTGAATTGTCGTTTCCACACCAAAGCAATTTGTTATTATAAGCAGCTTCCATTCAGCAAAAGGTAGATCACTAACTTCCAGAAGTAATACCTCACATTTATTTGACCTTGAACCAATGTTATTGGGTTCATAGCGGAAATGAGTCAGGTATACTAAAATCGTGTCGAAGGGTTTCGTTACATAGCATTTGCTCTTATCTGTTCATAAAAAAAAAAGATTTATTCTATTTTCAAACCTTCTGCAGAGCAGACACCTTGAAACGATAACTAGTAGAAAAGGTCTAAGCCCTGATGAAATTGCTAATTTGTTGCGAGGGCTTTTTGAGAATTAATCGGATGGTGGTGAGCTGTCTTTTCTAATTTCGATTCCGATGAAGACAAAAGATTGAGTGAAATTGACGGCGAAGAATCTGAAGAAAGTGCAGATGAAATTGTATTCCAGTAAATCCTGACTGATTTATTGATTGATTGAATATTAACGTCGCACTGTTCAGCTACACGAGGGCTTTTGGCGACGGACCACGTAATTTTGAACCATGGTCAAGTGACGTGGACGACACCTGAGCTGGCACCCCCTCTCCTAACTACCACACCACACCAACGGGAGGACGTTTCAGCTCTCGACAGATTTAACGTGCATCGCTGCCCTACACGGCGGGTCTTTAGTGGTACTGGGCTCAAACTCGTGACAAGGCAAGCCACGATCCGATACCTATACCACTCGGCTACCGCGGCCACAAGTAAATCCTGACATATATGTCGCTATTAACGGCAAAGAACGGATACTTAATTATAGTAACGTTCCTGGCAGATTTGCGACTTGAAATTCTTTGCGACAAAGCAGTGGTCCAACAAGCATCGGGAAACATAATGCCAACGTCAGTTTTTCATGATATAAAGGGTCATAATATATGATAATTACACGAAATAATATTAAAAAGTCTTAAAACTAGCCCCTAATGAACAGTTGTCCTGCAATTATTTAGTTATAAATATTTTACTTATTTTATATCACGGTGTCGAAAAGACACCTGTGGACGCTTAAGGGTAATCGAAATCTTGGTCTTTCATTGTTAAATTTCTTTTTACTTCTTCTTAATATCCATGCAAACTCTTCATTTGTCAGTTAATAATCAAATAAGAATATATATCCAAATATTTGTTCTATTTCACTTATTAGATATTTTTCCAAAAATAATATTAATGATTCATGATGTTTTTCAAGTTATGATTCAAGTCCTTTTCTACCGTTAAATGATGCACAAACATAATTTAAACGGAGTTTCATATTTAAATAGAAATATAATAATAGAAAAGTTTGTTTGTTATTTTTGGGTTTATTAAAATTCCGCTTACAGTAATTGAAGTCTTACATCGTTTTTGCCTTAACGTTCCTCCAGTATAACTTATAATAATCGCAAAGGAAAATACAATACATTACTTGTTTTAAAAGTAGCTTCAAAAGTAAACATATAAATAGAATATTTATTCGAATTTTGAATAAATGCAGTGGTTAAAATACTTCAAAAGGCATAAATTGTTTATTTTTACATAGTTAAGATAGATTTTAGATTTTTAGAAAATATTTGTGGTTTTCTGCTCTTTATATATGATGGCATTAAAACAAAACTTTTCAATCGTGTTTATTCCATAAGGAATTGAAAATTCGTTGCGCATAATGCAGTGTTTTCAAAGTTTCAATGTATGCAACTCTATATTTAATCATAATTTTCATCGACCCCCTTCCTACATACAATAACAACATATTAAATTCAATAATACTAAACTTTGACACTAAAGCTACAATATAACTTTAACATCTTGCACCGCCGGCGTATATGAACGTCTCGCTCAGCCAGTGCACTAATTGCCCTGGACGTATACATACGTCTTTCCAAAGTACGATCTTTCCTGTACACTGCTATCAATAAAATTATTCCGAAGGCTTTTACATTGCCAAAAAAAGGACCTTGACTTTGTTTGCGAAGGATTTACTTACGTCAGAGGATATGCTTATTTATTCCTCTTACGGTGGCATTGGTAAGCAAATCGTGTAACTTTTAATCGGTAGTTAAGGGATTAATTGTCAAGATAAGTGTTCAGTTTTGTATTTAATTTTATATATGACAAGCCCATGGGGGCATTGGTAATTATTAATGTTGTTCTTAACTAAGAATTATTAAATTAATTATACAAAGTATATTATACACTACTGATACATTTATAAGTGCATTATATCAGTGTAAATATGTATTTTATTTTTTATTATGTGAGAATGTATTTTGTTTGTTTACTTTCAGTAAATAAATATTTTTTTTAATATTTTTTTTGTTTTCGACTTTTTAATATACTCGTGCCCCCCTCGTAGAGTTATCACGCCCCTCTAGGGGGCGCGCCCCACAGTTTGAGAAACGCTGGCATAATGTTCATCAAACTGCTTGCTTCATATGATTAGAAAAGTAAGAATAGAAATTAAGATAATTATTATAATTGTTAATATATATTATAAAAATTGTATATAAAATATAATTGTATATATATATACATATATATATTATTAATAGTATAAAAAATTCCGTAAAGTGGTCTATGGAATAAAAGAAACAAAATTAAAATGAAATAAAAATACAATAAGATTTTAATAGGTAAAGTTCATTCTTTCGAACACTTATAATGAAAAGTGCGTGTTGGTTTTCAAAGTCTACAATAATGAGAAAATGGTTCAATGGCAATTTGATTTTAGTTAATTAAGAATTTTCATGAAGAATAGTTTTCTTTATTAGTCAGAAATTTTGCTACAGAACTTTGATAGAACTTTGAATTTTTGTTCTACCTGGACATAGATACAAACAATGATTATTTGCCTTTTGTAATCTATACCTTCTTGTAGAAGCATTACTATTTACAAAACTTAATACTATCACAATAATCAATCCATTTTAGGTGGATACATCGTCTGTGCATCTTTAATCAAGTATAAAACTAAATAGAAGCTAATATGTTTTTTTATTAATTATACCGTGTTAATCACATGCGCGGCATTTACTCCATTTTCACTTCTGAGTTATGAACTCAACGGCTACAATATTTGCTTTCCTCATTATCCTTGTTAATTAGTATCGTGGCAAAGCCTTAGATGGAAAAAAATAGCATTAAAAAATCTAATTATGCTAAGAGTGTTGAAGAACTATATCAGCAACTTATCTTAATTAAAAGGAAGATAGAAAATATTTCCGAACTCATTAACTAATATAAAAACTTTCACTTCATAAAATGACATGGTCGAAATCTTGTTTAGTAGGCAGGGCGGGTAAAGAAATTATAGACCGGAAATCGATTTGTTATTAATCCCAACTCTGAGAAGCACATAATCAATTAATATATTAGTCTTTATCAATGTTGGTTCCCAAATGAATTTTTTAGGTATCTGTATTTTAGAAACAAAATGTTTTCCTGTTTTTGTAAGTATATTTTCGCTACGTAAATTATTTTTAAAGCTTTGTATTCCCATTAAGACGTCTCAGGGGTGTTAACTTTCTCTAGAGGGTTGAAAGTATAAACAATATTCAAATATATATAACTCTTTGAAATTAAAATTAAATAATTCGTATCTTTTACACATTATTTAAAAAGGAATGGGGCTTCTGAAAAGTGTAAAATGTTTAAAATATAATCATAATTTTAAAAGTTATAAGCATATGAAAATAAGAAACATTTCTACAAGAAATATTAATTAAGGTTTACGTTGCACGTGCTATTTTCTGAAATAGTAGCTTTAATTACTAGCAATAAGTTGATTTATAAAAGTTAAATGTATCCTTATTACACTGTAGTATTTTTATATAAATTGAATAATAAATTATATTTTTTAAAAAATAAAAAACAAAATATTTTTTGTAAATTTCAATATTTTTCAAATATTTTGAAATACACAAGATATATTATTCTTAAATTAGTAGAGTTTAAAGAGTATGATACATTTTATAATTTTATAAAGTTTTGTTCATCAAATCCTACTAATTTAGAAAAAAGCTTCGCAACGCAAAAATTACTTAATATTTATTACTAAATCATTTTTTATTTGCATACTCTCATAATTTTTAAAATTATGATTATATTTCAAACATTTTGCACCGTTTTGAAACCATAATCCTTTGTAAATATTGTGTAAAAGATTCGAATTATTTAATTTAATTTTAAAAGAATTATACCTGTTTGAAAATTGTTTATAGTTTCACCCCCTCCCCCGAGACAAAATTAACACCACTGAGACGCCAAATGAGAATATTGTTAAAAAAAGAATATTTTTTTCACTTGCAACAAATTAGATGGCCATAGAGAGTATTCACTCTGTAGAAATGCATTAATAATTTTTTTAAAAAAATATCTTCGATCATTTCGACTTTGAAGACATAGTTCAGACTATTTCCTTTTTGGGAAAAAAATTAATATTATTTAAAAATATGAAATTTGTAAATATAACAAGAATTCAATTTAGTTACGAAGCGAGGTTTCTTAAAATAATTTTCATAAAAAAAATTGCGCATTTTATAAGCTATTTAAAAAGCATTTTTGTACAAACATTTTTTTTTATTTCTAATGGGCTGCGGATTGGAGTTTTTCCTTTGCAAACCCCAAGTACATTCCCCGGAAACTGGTATCTCTTTTAAGTGCGGCACCCTATATGTGAATACCAATCGCCGCAGGTAATTTTGACGCCCAGTTTCCTCCCTAGAGAGAGGCACCTGAGCCCTGACGATGCGAACCTGTACTAATATTTAATTTTGTCGAGAGCACCTAAGTCAAACTACACTCTAGGGTTTTTTGCATGCCATTTAACGATACGACATGGCCGCTGTCGACTTTCTGCATCATGAAAACCCACCGACTTGGGCCGGAGTTGAACCCGCAATCTTGGTGCAGAAGCCCAGCGACAAACCAACCACCCAGTCGGCTTTTTGTGCAAATGTAATATGCTTCATTTATGGAGGAAGAAATGTATTTTTTGCATTATTATTCTAACCTAACTGTCGGCAACCTTTTAGCTGAGGCGTGCCAAATCAATCTGCCAATAGCATTCAGCGTCCAACACATTAGGACATTTTTCAAATAATTCGAATCTCGAGATGTGCTGCATGTATAGTTGGTTTTATTGATTGATTGAATATTAACGTCGCACTGTTTAGCTATACGAGGGCTTTTGGCGACGGACCACGTAATTTTGAACCATGGTCAAGTGACGTGGACGACACCTGAGCTGGCACCACCCCCCTCTCCTAACTACCACACCACACCAACGGGAGGACGTTTCAGCTCTCGACAGATTTAACGTGCATCGCTGCCCTACACGGCGGGTCTTTAGTGGTACTGGGCTCGAACCCGTGACAATGCAAGCCACGGTCCGATACCTATACCACTCGGCTACCGCGGCCACGCATGTATAGTTGGAGAATAGAGGTCAATAATATAGATCTACAGTTTTATAATTTATAAATTTTGCATTACTTTAAGATATTTTGTAACATAAACTTAAATAACATTAAATATACACTCATAGACAAAAAAAAATTAGCGCACCAAGAAAGAGTCGTCAAAATGAAACGAAATTTTACATACAAAATGACTACTTTGATGTAAGTAAATGATTAGAAAATCAAAGAAAAAGGATCATTTATTTCAGAGGAAAAGGCAAAAGAACGGAGGATTTAATACCCTGTTGAACCCCCTCTAACGCGAATGCACGATGCGATACGATCGGGCATTGAGGCATACAAGTTATATATAGTGTCTTGAGACATTTCGTTCCATATTTATTGTAACCTTGCAACTAGATCGTTCAAACTCTTGGAATGCCCTACTCGCCGTCCCAAATGATCCCAGATATGCTCGATTAGAAACAAATCTGGGGATCGGGAAGGCCAAGGAAGGGAAGTAACAGTGCGGATACGTCTTAGAACACCCTTGCTGTGTGAAGTCGAGCATTGTCTTGTTGATAAATGGCTCCTGGGAGCCGTTGCATGAGGGACAACACATGTGGTTGCAGGATGTCATTTACATACCATTGGGCTGTCAGGGAGTGCCACGGATCAATACTAGGGGTGACAGTATTGTAGGCAAAGGCAACCCACTACATAGTACCAGCTGTAGGAGCGATGTGTTGGTGTAAAACAAAGGCAGGATTGTGACGTTCACCACAGGGTCTCCACACACGAACACGATTGTCATCACTGCTGAGACTGGATCTGGTTTCGACGCTTAAGACAACCTAGTTCCATTCCGTTGCAGTTCAATTTCCTCGTGTGCGGCACCTCTCCAAATGGAGGCGTCGATGAGTGGGTGCCAAGGGCAGCACACGTAATGGTCGCCCCGATCCCAAATGTCCTTCAGCTAGGCGCCTTTATATAGTTCGAGAAGACACAAGGGCCCCTAGTGAAGGAACTACCTGTGCCTGGATGGTGACCGATGAAGTAGTTGACTGTACGTATACATTTCTTGCGATGTGGTGGTCTTCTCGACAACTGGTCTGTTGAGGGCATCTTGAGCCTGGTCTTCGTGTAAATGATATCTCTCGGATCCACTGGTCCCAACACCTCCTCACAACACAATCAGAGCGGCCTAATTGACGAGCTACTCACCTAGCTTCCATCATGGCGATGATTCTCTTCTACTCAAACTGTGGCATCTGCTCATATTGACTTCGAAAACGGCGTAATGGATGTTTACCTCAGTTCTTTCTTTGTAAGCGATTCAGCACACTCAAACAAGCTTTCGTTACCTGTTTTATACCCTCGGGGGAGCCTGTAACCCCTAGAGGGCGCGTCTCCAGGTGGCGGATAGGGGGACGCCTCCATTGGTTTCCAATGGGTGGTAGAAGGGAAATAAAATAACTTCCGTGGATCAAAAGGTAGAAGTCCAACCTCCTGGAGGCTATGGCACCTTTTTTCCATGAATAGTGCAATATTGAGTGATTCAGATAATGTTACCGCGTTCGGGGTAGCCGACGCGCCACGGGTTGAAGTCCGGACCCATGGCGAGAAGTATGCTACGAGGACCCTAAACATTTTGCAGTTGAATATTAATGGTACCCAGAGAAAGATTGAGGAGCTCACTGAGATCCTCAACGTAAATAAGGTACATATTGCGTGTGTACAAGAGACCAAGCTTAACCCAAATCTGAAGCTAAAAATCAAAGGCTTTACTACTCTGCAAAAAGACAGAAAAGACCGGGCAGGTGACAGCCTTGCTTTCCTTGTTAAATCAGCAGACATAAAATTTAGAGAAATCATACTGCCACCAATTACAGATTACGATGAGAACAGCACGGAAGTACAAGCAATCACTGTACTCCTACCGCAGCAGGAAGTAACAATCATTAATGCCTACCATCCAGACAACTCTGACATCAACTTAGATCTCCTTAACACGCTTTTGGACACAAAATCAGACACAAAAATTCTTTTAGGAGACCTAAATGCCAAGAGCCCATCTTGGGGATCCAGGACCCTAGACTTGAAAGGCTCACAGATTGAAGACCTGCTCTGTGACAACGATCTCTCCATACTAAATGACAAGAGAAGTACCTACCTCTCCAAAACACACGGCACAACATCAGCCCTTGACATCACGGCCATTACCCACCAAACAGCAAGTCAAGCGACATGGAAGATTCTAAAAAGTGCTATTAGCGATCATTTCCCTATTATAACTTCGATAAACCAAAGAGTTGATGGCACCATCCAAAGCAAAAGATCCTGGAACTTTCGGAAAGCAAACTGGGGAAAATTCACCTCTGAACTTGAAATGCTCTGCTCCCTTTCTTCGCCACCAATCCTCGACGAGAGACTTCAGTCCTTTGCTTCGCATATTAATGCAGCTGCAAAACGTTCTATCCCTAGGGTCAAAAGAAGAAATGACTGGGTCCCGTTTTGGAAAGACACCAACATAGAGAACTTAATTAACGAACGTGACAAACTAAGTACAGAACTTCAGAAGAATAATACTGAAACAAACAGAATAAGATTCACGAACCTTTGTCACGAAGTTGAAGAGGTGATTTCCTCCAGCAAACGTAAAAAATGGACTGAATTCTGCGAAACTTTAGATCCCCAAAAAATATCTCAGCATTGGAAAGTCATCAAAACTCTTAATAATCAATCAACACACCAAAAAGCAGACATTCTTACTAACATCATATCATCCTCTGGAAGAGATGCAGCAAAAAAAAAGGAAACTGCTTCCCTGCTAGCAAAGCACCATGAAAACAAAAGCAAGCTAACCTTCAACGCAAATGACAGGAAACTGCTGCGTACCTACAGGAAAACCATTCAAGACTCAAAAAGATATAACCATAAAAATATCTTCACCATACCATTCTTAATGGAAGAGCTAGAAGCTGCCATTGCTAAAACGAATCCCGGCAAAGCCCCTGGTCCGGATGTTATTTTTGGACGCATGGTCCAACACTTTGGAAATCTTGCAAAAAAAGAACTATTGGAAATTTTTAACCTTTCATAGGCTACTGGCAAATTGCCCAAAATATGGAAACTTTCCACCGTCATTCCAATTCTGAAACCAAACAAGAATGCTTCAGAGTGCAAAAACTATAGGCCAATTTCCCTCACCAGCACCCTCTGCAAGCTCATGGAACGGGTTATCCACCGTAGGCTTATGAAATGGCTCATCGAAAACAAAAAAACTTCACTTCTATCAAACAGCTTTCTGAAACCATCATAGTACTACAGACCAGCTCTTTTACCTGAACCAGTCGATAATTGATGGTTTTCAAGAAAAGCCTCACAAGAAAACTTTAGCAGTATTTTTGGACATCTCAGCAGCATTTGATAGAGTTTGGCGTCAAAAACTGGTCCATACTATCCAAGGCACCGGAATTAATGGCAAAGCGTTATTGTGGATAAATGATTTTCTCAGAGGAAGAAAATTTTCCGTTAGATTTAACGGGGCACTTTCAGAATCTCGCAGAATGTGGGCTGGAGTTCCTCAAGGCTCTGTCTTAAGCACCTTGCTCTTTCTCATCTTTATGAACACCATCCACCATCATATTCACCCAGACACAAATATCGCCTGCTACGCTGACGATATTGCTGTGTGACACTCACATAATGACATTACAGAATCGGAAAAGGCCCTAAACACAACACTGAAAAGTATTGCTGAATGGGCAGAGAATCTTAAATTAACCATCAACGCAGACAAAACAAACTACTGCATCTTCTCTACCGATAGACGACACAGAAGCAGTTTTAATGCTAATATCAAAATACAGAACTCTCAAATCAAAAAAGTCGACCTACCCACCTATCTTGAGTAACCTTAGATCCCGAACTCCGCTTTTCAAAGCACATCGAACAAACTACCAACAAAGCTCTTGGAAAACTGAATATTCATCGAAAGCTATGCGGAACTTCTTGGGGCTCAAGACCTCAAACCCTAAAAAGCACTTTCTGCACTGTTATCAGACCGGTTTTAGAATATGCGACCCCAATTTGGACTCCGGCCTCTTTTTCTGTTAAGCGGAAACTTGATTCTGTACAACACAGAGCTGCCAAAATTATTATTGGAGCAGTGTCATTGACCAATAATGAAAAGGCCGAACTAGAATGCGGCCTGCCTCGGCTAGAAAGCAGGCGCAAACTTGCCACTATCAAGTTCACGAATAAACTACGCTCATATGGTTTGGACCATATCTCTAGAAGAGTTTTTGATAAATGGAAGCATTCTACAAAGCTCAAAACATCTTCGACTCTCCAACTTGATTGTGGAATCAGAAAAGAACTCAATTTGGATCATTCCTCCTTGGAGTTCCTTCAGGAGCCCCTCATTCCAAAAAACCCACCAAAGAATAATTGTTTCGAATTGCAATTGTTGCAGCCATGTTCCAAAAAAGAAGACCCTGTAACTCTCAGACAAAAAGGACTGGAAACAATAGCAATACTCTCTCAAGATAACTTTGCAATCGCCTACACCGATGGTTCCTCAGACAGATCCCTCAGCAATGGAGGTGCCGGAATCATCTTACTCCTCCCAGATGGTAATAACTACAAACACAAAATTAACACAGGCATAATCGCCTCAAACTTCGCAAGTGAACTCGTGGCAATTAGAGAGGCCCTTATATTATATCAACAAAACCCACATGTTATTGATTCTACAGAAGGATTTGTTATCTTCTCAGATTCTAAATCAGCTATAGAAGCCATAAGAAACGGAGAGACTAACATCTCCTGTGATATTATTACCCTTCTAGAACAGCTGCACAACAAAAGAAAATTAAGTATCCTGCAATGGATACCCGCACATGTCAACATTGAGGGTAATGAATGTGCATATATATATATATATATATATATATATATATATATATATATATATATATATATATATATATATATATATGTGGCATGCAGCCAAAAGCAAAGCCAAGCAGTCTTTGCGCGCAGACGCAGCTAAGTGAAACACAAACTGAAACTGTGGAAACTTTTGAACTAGTGAAAGGAGAACCAAAACTTTAAAAAGAGAGAAAGGAGAGAGAACGCGAGAGGTGCGCGAGCAGGCGTTACCTTCTGCCTATCATTGTCAAACTTATCTACCTTTTTAATTAATTCTTGTTTAAGTTTTTAATAAATGTGAAGAAAGACAAACGTCTTGGACCCCTTGTTGTCTCCCACAAATTATGGGGGCTCGGCCGGGATCGATAAAATTTCGATTTTGAACCAAAGTCCGGACAATGAACAAAAGCGTCCGTGAAGGAGACGCTCCGCCATTTTTTGGAAACTTCGTTCAACCTGTGTAGAGGTTTGAACTCAGCATGAATACTCCGCCTGTGTAGAGACCGGGATTGAAAAAAAAATTTCGATTTTAATCAAAGTTTGGAATGTGAACAAAAGCCGTCCGTGGAGGAGACGCGCCGCCATTTTTCGAAAACTTCGTTCAACCTGTGTAGAGGTTTGAACTCAGCATAAATATTCCGCCTGTGCAGAGGTTGGAACTGTTGAATAAAATAACCTGTGTAGAGGTGTATTTTTCAACGAACCATCGACAAATATTCCGCCTGTGTAGAGGTTGGAACCCATCGACGAAAATTCCGCCTGTGTAGAGGTTGGAACCATTCACAAACACCTGCGAAGAGGTGTCAATTCGAACAATTTCAAGAACTATTTTTCATCTAACGATATTACCGGCGAAGAGGTGAAATCAGTGGAATCGACGTTTTTTTCAATTATTGGATACATCGTACGTGCGAGCAACAAGGGAGCCAGAAAAAAAAAAGGTAGGATCTTTCCATATTTTTCTAAAATGTATAAAAACGCTCTTAAAGAGGATCTCATAAGAGTTGTTGAGGAGTTGTACTGTGGAGAGTGAGGACACCATAGCTAAACTAAAGACTAAAATTGAGAACAGTAGTACATTTGAAAGTGATCCAGATTTCGTTAAAACTTTAATTCAAAACTGTATAGATGAGAGAGTATCGCAAAACGAAAGAGAGGTAACTTTTAGAAAAAAAAATTGAACTCGTGGAACTTCAGTTGGCAAAATTAGAAAAAGAAATCGAACTTCAAACGGCTAAAAATAAAGCATTAAGTTTAAATCCTGCAGCTAAAGTCGAAGATAAACAGTTCGAAACTAACATAAAAAATATGATAAACAGTATTAGAACTTTATCTCTTCCTGTTCCCACCAGATCTGAAAATTTTAATCTGTTCTTCCAATCATTAGAACGCGCATTTTTAACCAAGAAAATAAATGACGAATATAAATCTGAAATTTTAATAAATCTTCTGGGCGAAAGAGCTCATAACGTCTTACTGTATATTAAAGAAGAGGAATTAAATGACTATGAAAAACTAAAATCTATAGTACTCAGAGAATTCCAATTAACCCCTCGCGAGTGTTTAAACTCATTTAAAAATGCTGTAAAATCATCAGGCGAGACATATATCCAATTTGCTGCAAGATTGATGGCAAACTTACAATATTATTGTTCGTTAAGAAAAGTTAATTCCTTTGAATCTCTATGTGATCTTATAATTTCTGATAAATTATTCGAAACTTTAAATAAGGAAACTGCAACTCATATTGGCATTCGAGAAGCAGAAGATTGGTTTAGGCCTATTGATTTAGCTAAAGAGTGCGATATTTATATTTCATCTAGAAGCGGATCACATAAAGAAATTCCTATTAATTATGGATATACCCAAGACCCCTTTAAAAATAGATCACAAAACTTTAAACCAAAGATTAAAGAGAACTATCCCCAATATCTTGAAAGAGAAAATAAAAATTGCTTTATATGCGGTGATTCATCTCATTACGCAAGAGACTGTAAGAAGCGTTTTAAACCTAAAGAATCTAACGACCATATCCATAATAGAATAAACGTGAATACTTTGAAAGTCGAGAGCGAAAAACAAAATAGCGATGAATTCGAACAATTTCAATATGTAAACATTTTTGTGGAAAATCAGCCCGTAACAGCCTTGATCGATTCAGGTTGCCAGATCCCAGTTTTAAATTCCTCACTAATTAGAGTGCAAACACCTTCCGAAGAGATCATAACATTAAGTTCATGTTTTGGCGAACAGCGTATGGTAGAAGTTAAACCCATAAATATTTCTCTTGATCAACACTCTCCCGGTCTAAGTGTTCGAACGGCAATATCACCGACCTTGACCGAAGAATTTATTATACATCCCAGTGTATATGCTGAAATAAAGAATCTAGGCCACGCAAAGAGCGATGTTTTATGAGTGAAAGTGAATCCTCTTTGAGTGCAGATTCTGGTGTTTCTTTTCCAAATGTTTCTGTTTCAAATGTGATAGAAAACTCTAGTTATGATTTGCCACATGTTAAAAACTTTAATACTAGAAATGATTTGAGTTCTCTAATTAAGGATTATAAATGTAATAAAATTAAGAGTACTAAGTTAAAATTGAGTATTATAAGAGAAAAATGTTCTGATATAGTATTGTGTAAGAAAGTAAATGGGGCCATGAAAACGAGTTCCGTGAACTTCAACGCCCCTTCACCTATGGAGAGTAAATATCGACGGTTTGCGTTGCTCCGGAAAATCTTCCGGCCCTGGCAGTGGAAGCGGAGGAAAAAGAGAAATCGTTTTGAACAGACGTCCAGAACTCTACAGAGGAACATATCGATGCGTTCAACCAAAGAACTCATTAAAAAAAAAGTTCTTATGCCTGTGAAACACAATGTTTTCCTGTGGAACCTTCCGGATGTCGAAGAGGTGCCTTCACATGATGGAGAAACTGTTCAGTTCAGCAAAATTATGATATGTTAAATCTCTATGTATTTGTCGTATAGTCCTTGTCTGTTCCGTCTTTTTTGTATATTTCAGATTCTCCCCTGGTCTCGATGAAAAAGGAGGACGTACCGCTGCGGACAGCGGACAGTCAGAATGGCCGTTGTGGCATGCAGCCAAAAGCAAAGCCAAGCAGTCTTCGCGCGCAGGCGCAGCTAAGTGAAACACAAACTGAAACTGTGGAAACTTTTGAACTAGTGAAAGGAGAACCAAAACTTTAAAAGAGAGAAAGGAGAGAGAACGCGAGAGGTGCGCGAGCAGGCGTTACCTTCTGCCTATCATTGTCAAACTTATCTACCTTTTTAATTAATTCTTGTTTAAGTTTTTAATAAATGTGAAGAAAGACAAACGTCTTGGACCCCTTGTTGTCTCCCATATATATATATATATATATATATATATATATATATATATATATATATATATATATATAGCCTCGCCAAAGAAGCTAGAGACATCGAACATAAGTGCACCACCATCACACTTGATGATGCTAACGCAGTAGCCAAACATAGAATTATGAATCACACTTTTAAAACACCCCTAGTTACGGAATTTGACTGTCCCCGAATTATAACATCCACAATTGCCAGATTGAGAACTGAACACCTTAAGGGCATGAAGATTCACTCAGACAAGACAAGATCATATGTTCAATGCAAACACTACCCAGATCTTCAACTGACGCCCAATCACATCTTGGAATGCCCAACCGTCGCAACAAAGTTACTAAAAATGGGAATGGTCCCTCTGAGGGACTCTTTGCGGGAACTCCTGTACAGCCCTGATGCTCCCAGAATAGCAGAGGCAGTGATCAAGACTTTCGACGGAATTTAGTGATACAGTACAGTCCCGCTAATCCGAACACGACTAATCCGAACATCCGGTTAATCCGAACGGCTCCGCGGAAAAAGTTTTATAATTTTAAGGACGAAAAAATCGGTGAATATTTCAATATAAAACAGTATAAACCTTAATTCAAAACAGTTCTTTATTTAATATTCACGCACTGTACATCAAGTTATGGTACAAATTTTAAAATGGAATAAACTACAGAACAGAACACTAATGTTTAGTATGAAAAATTGTACAACATAACCCGTACTCCCAGTTCAAATAGTGATTTCGCTGTTACTCCGGCTAATCCGAACAATCACGTAATCCGAACAGGGGTCGGTCCGATATTGTTCGGATTATCGGGACTGTACTGTATCTACTGCATTTATTCATGGACACGAGAACAACAACAACCTGTTTTATACTCCACGGAGAACGCTGTTAAATGCCCTCTACCGGCTATACGTAATGCACAATCACGCTGCATTTCTAATCATTTGCATATCCCCTCAACATGTATCTCTTCTTGTCCAGTTTCGTTACGATCCCGCAATTATTTCTTCGTGCGCTATTTTGTGTGTGTGTGTGTTTTTGTCCATGAGTGTAATAATGTCTTCGACCAAAATTTAAAACATTAAAATTGTTCATACGTTATGTATTTTTAAAGATAATTATTAAAATAAGAAGCAGACAACATATAAAATATAAATTAAAGTACAGTTAAAGAAAAAGATAAATATTAATTTTAAGGTATCCGACTACGTTCGGAAACGTGATTCTAAAAAATCGCATAAATGGATTATTTTCATGATATTTAGTGTCACTCTGATTAGAATATATGGATAAAATTGTTTTAAGGACATTTTGACAGAAAAAATTTATTTAAATATAATATTTTGGCAAAAAATTAACTTCGAATAATCTTTTTTCCAAATGTTCTCCTTTTGTGAAAAATGGTTCTATTATAATAATATTTTGCATGTATTTAGTTCAGACCTCTCTACAGAGGCACAACTAGAATTGTTGAAAAATTCACATTATTTTCAAAGTTACCACGAATTGAAATAATTATTGGCGTTTTCTCTTAAACTTGCTCCCCTCTGTTGTCGTAAAATATGAATAAACCCACTTCTAAGTTATATATTTCAAATTTCTAGTTGAGCCTCTGTAGAGAGTTCTGAGCTATAAAAAGGCAAAATATTATTATAATAGAAGCAATTTTGACAAAAGGAGAACATTTGGAAAAAGGATTATTCTAAGTTAATTTTTTGCCAAAATATTGTATTTAAATACTTTTTTCGTCAAAATGGCCTTAAAATAATTTTATGGATATATTCTAATCTAACTGACACTAAATATCATGAAAATTATCCATTTATGCGCTTTTACAAAATCACGGTTCCGAACGTAGTCGGATACCTTAACATGAAACCCAGTGCTGGCACTGCTCTACTTTCCAATTGCAAAATAAGGGATATAATTTGTAGCGTTCAATTTGACAAAATTTTGAGCATTTAGTTGTACCACAATTTCTCTCCGGGCTAGAAATATTTTTCATAAGAGATACAGATTTTTTAGTAAAATATATATAATCAAAAGCGGAAAGCAGAGCACGTGCCATTTTCTCCCTTCAAACAATTAAATCTTTCCAGAAATGACATTCAATAATTTACCAAATAGCTATAAATTTATTTTTCAAGTATTTTTCGTAATTTTGTAAATGTCCATAACTCTGAGGATATTCATGAAATAACATCCATTAGAAATTTATCAACTTCCATCTACTCAAAAACAGACAAATTTGCAGAGTAGTTCAGAGTGCTACAGAAAACTGTACCGCGTGTCACATGTGGCACGCATACCTTAGGTTGCCAACCCCTGTTTTAACCCTTCTTCAAAGATGTCCACTGCCATCTTTTTTTATTTTATTTATAATATTTTATTTTTCCTTTTACCAAACATTATGCTTTCTCTTTGTGAAGCGAGATTGTTTTGATGTTCTGAGATACGATACTCATTCTTAGGGGCTGTAAATTAATCTAAATTCCATTTAATCATGTCCATTGACTGAACAAGGATCCAAATTGCTTTGTATGAAATGACATATAACATGTGACAATAAAGTTCGGTAAATGAAGTCTTAACGGCCGATCTGGCAACACTGGTGAAACAAAACGCTGCACATTTATAGTGGCAGATGTTGACCATCTGCCCCCACCGTTGTTCAGTTGAGACTCATTTGTGTTCCGTGAAAGACTTATTTTACAAAGGGCAGTTTAGTACGTTGATACTTAACTGAGAACAGGAAAATGAACCAACAAAAGATCAATTTAAAGTTTTGTTTTAAGCGATGCTGATACGATGAAGTGCGTGTACGAGTGGTTTTCCCGTTTTCGAAAGCAGGAAAAGTGTTTCTCACAACCCCCACAGCGGAAGACTGGTGACCTCCGTCAATGACAAAAACATAGAGCAAAAGATGAAATTAATCCCTAAATATCGTCAATTAATTGTGCGCATAATAGGTGAACTGCAAATTAACCGTGAATCCGTGCGACAAATCGTTACCCAGAATTTAGAGATAAGAAAAACGTGTTATCGATATTAACGATATTATTATTGACGATATTCCGAACATCCAACGAAACGTGACGAGGCTTTTGAAATCCATCCCAAAAGAAGACTTCTTGCAAAGTTTCCAGGACATGCATTGCATATCTCAGCGGTGCATAGTTATGGGAGGTGACTATTTTGAAGGAGTGTTAGGCAACTTTCGTTAATATTCCTCTTACGCAGTGCTTCTCAAACTTTCTATATTCGTGACTCAATTTTCAATCAGAATTTTCATCGCGTCTCCCTTCCGCATACAATAACAATGTGCTGAATGTAGTAATAATGTGTAATACTTTTATATATATATGTACGCTAAAGCTACAATACGACCCTAATTTTAAACCGTAAAAAGTATTAAGATGAGTACAGTGGGTGATCGGTTAACGAACATAATCCGTTCCAAGACAATGTTCGGTATCCGAATTGTTCATTAACCGGTCATCGATTCACCATCGACTTCAATGTGAAATCGATTAATTCGTTCTGGAGATACTAAAAATTAAATTTTAAAAAATGTATAATTTCTTAGTAAGTTTTTTAAAAAATAATACATACATATAGTCTTGCATATTAATCAGTCCTTTTCATTTTTTGCTTATGAGGCGTTGAAGAACATGTCCAATGTCGATTGCTTTTCTCTCTTTTTCAGGATTTTCCGGAAGTAATTAATAGCATTGTCGTTGTCAAGATTCCCAACCTACTGACATCAGGTTGGTTTGGGTGCCATTCTAAGACCATTGCTCTGACAGCCTACCACTTTTGCAGAAGATCTTTAATGGCAGATGTCGGCATTGATTCTCTTTCGTCTTCCTCTTGTTCAGAAGGAGACACATTTCGCTGTGTTTCTTGGTGTTCATTCAAAATTTCTTGGAGTTCTTCTATCTTCAGTTCATCTTCATGTCCCATTATGAGCTCTTCTATGTCATCCTCGTTCCCCCCAATTCAAGATCTCTAGCAGTTGTCAAAATTTCATCCATAATTTAAGGGGTGTCTCCCTGATCACCTCCGAATATGTGTTCGTTGTCCAAACACAAAAAATCTTTCTTGAAAGAGTTCGTTATCCGAACACAAGAATCTTTCGTGAAAGTGTTCGTTAACCGATCACCCACTGTATTAAATTTTGTGTATGATAAGCCCATTGAAAAAAATCACTAGTAATTATTGAACTTGCTCTTAACTTAGTATTGATACTTAGTATCAAATATATTGTGCCATACTGATACATTTATAAATATACTATAACAGAGTAAATGTGTATTTTTTATTATGTCAGAATACATTTTGTTTCCTTTTAGTAAATTGATCATTTTTTAAATAATCTTTTATTTTCAACTTTTCGATGCGCTCACGCCCCCTTGTAGGGTTATCACGCCCCCTAAAGGGGAGCCCACAGTTTAAGAAACACTGAAGGACTATTCACCCAACTTTATTATCAGAGGTTGTATGACGTTATTTTACACGCTTTTAATTATCTGGTGAGGATTAACTTTTCTTGAGTTTTATCATGACTTCCCATAAAGGATACTAACAGAATAAACATTCTTCACGAAATATAGGTAAAAAGTTAAAGAAAGATTTATAAATATCTGACAGTAGTATGAGAATCATATAGCAAATCATTTCTATTTTGGGAAACTGAATAAATTTACTTCTCGATATAAAATCACGACCTGTTCGTTTTCAGTAATTCAATACTTTTATTCTTTTAGCGCAGTGTTTCTCAAACTGTGGGGTGCGCCCCCCTGGGGGCGTGATAAACCTACAAGGGGTGAGCGAGCATATCGAAAATAAAAGATTAAAAAAAATTATTTACTGGGATGAAGTTAAACAAAATACTTTCTGACATAATAAAAAAATACACATTTTCACTGATATAATTTATATATATCATCTGAGATATTACGTCATCAAAAATAAAAGCTTCTACTTCAAAACCTCATTTTAGCTATCTTTGATACTATAACCAAATAAAAAACATTTTATTTGATTTGCTATAATCCCATGATGAGAGATTTTTTAATTACGTTTTCTTTTCAAACCGAAAATGCTACTCTTTCAGAGAAAAAACAAAACTCAGACCCATAATCAAAAAAAATTTTAGGAAGATAAAAAATTCATCACTGTTATATTATTGCCATCAGTTGTAGGCAGCAGAATGTATTTGCTGCGTTTTGACCTTCGAATTTACATGTACGGTTAGTTACGTCGCTGCTCTTATGTATTTCTTTTTTCATTTAGGGAAATTGTAAATAAACTATTTCTACTGGGATTTTTTCCTTGTAAAATATTTTTGATTTTTGGAAAAGTACAGAGAGCACTTTGAATGATTACTAGGCCAAGATTTATTTTTAGGAGTATTCCCAAACATATAAAGCATAATGAAAAACGTTTTACAAAATTTTTAGAACATCCATATTGTAATGATAACACTTTTAATCCGGAAGCGGTCACGCCGAGCACTGAGTGCACGAAATCGGTAATTCTGGCAAAATTGTTTAATTGTTACCAATGGCCCTGACACTATCCTCCTGTTTGACAGTCCTAACGTGAACTAAAATATATTTGCAACATATCTCCCTCTTTTTTGGGAGTGACAAACGTTTTTTTACAATCTTAAGGTACTTGTTTTGACTGAGTTTCCGGTGTGATAACTCTTTTTCCGAAATGTTTTCTGTGTCCTTGAAAGTAGGGGTTAGTACATTGTCTCTTAATTAAATTATTCACTGGAATTACGATTTTTATTGTGTACTATAAAAATAATTATAAAAAAAGGATTGTGTTGACTCACAATAACCCCGCTCGACCATTAGTATCGAGTGCGTGCCTGCTCCAGGGTTAAAACATGATGAATTCTTTTCGATTTAAATATTAAAAATAATACAATTATTCTTCATCATAATTTTTTTTATTGTTCATTATTCAACATCAATTCTAAATGCTAATTCTGTGAGGCTTAAAATTACAGTTCGCTTAAAACTAATTATAATTTGAGCAATCATCTAAAAAAAATCAATTTACATTTTTGTAAACATTGTCGCGCACTTGGCTTTACTCTCCTTACAATTCAGTGATTATATCAATATTGTTTTATTTTCTTATAAATGAACTTGTGCAAAGAGCGAGCACTTCAGCCGGTATACTTTTAATGTATCAGTGCTGCACAGAGTATTTTATGACTAATTAATTAATATTAAATAAAGAACAAGTTTAATAAGTATTAGCGACTTCCATGGGCTTGTCTTACAGAGCAAAGTTTTTCAAAGGAATGCTTATGATAAGAAATTGACCCTCTGAGTTCTTTTTCTATATTTAGCTTATATCTATATTTTGTCTTCTAAGCAACCACCGCATTTTGCAATATGTTCGAATTTAAAAATTAGAGAAAGGAAAAATAACATAATAATTATCCTATTACTTAATTTTGTTTTGCTTAAAAGTAACACATATACAAAATTTAATACTCATGTCATGAATTTGTACGGTTTATAATAAAGAGTGTTGCTTTATCGTCAAAGTGCATTATTATTGCATTCAGTACATTATTAATGTATAAGGTGGCGCGATAAAAATTGTGATTGAAAAGGGGGGTGCCAGTATTGAAAGTTTGAGAAGCACTGTTTTTAGCGCTAAGATTATACTGAACTTGTACCAAAATGCTGAATCAATTATTCCATTATAAAATGTTTTAAATATTTGTGATTCTTTTTTTCTTTACGTGTGTGTTTTAAAGTACAACATTGGATAACGTATATCATAATGAAATATTTTAAGGAATAGGTAATGTGTAATACATGTTTACGATAACGCAAAAACTAGCTTTGATTTTACAAGAGCTTATTGAAAAATATTTCGTTTTTATATTGAATTATTTTGCAATTATATATTATAATTTGGTTTGTGAAAAATTACTGGCTATTAAGTTGCGTTTATATTTTTGCTAATTTGAAAATTGTGTGTGTGTGTTTTAGTTAAGTTTTTATAAAGTACTAAAGATACTTAAGTTTCACTATGTAATTATATTTTCCATATAGTTAAAATTTATATTTTTATATTTTTTTCATATTTAAGAAAAGTATGTTTTTTATCCTAATCCAGAAATTATTTTAATTTGTATCCTTAGATAAACACGCAATGTTACATCATAAGTTATTTTCAGGAAATGTTAATTAATATTTTGAAAATTACAATCATTAAAAATTATTACTTTTCAAATACATTTTAAAGACATTCTTTGTCTTTAGATAATACGGATAGAAATAAAACGTTTATGTGGGACAGACGGCGAAAAAATCTGTAATTATAATGCTGGTTTAATGTTTGTTATAATTAGTAGTTATAATAGTGGTTTAATAGTGATTATTTTTTTAATTTGTAGTAATAATAGGGGTTTAATAGGGGCTATTTTTAATTAGCATTTATCATAGTGGTTTAATGAAATCTTCAATTATTTTAAATTTAGTAAAAATTGCACTCTCTTTTGTTCTACATTAACCCCGGAGACTTTTATTACCGTTACAGTCTATTTTATACATCAAAAACATTTTAGTCGCATGCTAGAAAAATATGCATTAATTATTTATATTATAACTATTTAAAAATAGGCAATTTGGGAAAATTCATTGAAAATAACGACTAAATTATCTTTAAAAATTATCATTTGCAATTTTATATTTCAAGGGATCCGACTACGTTCGAAATCGTGTTTTTTTTTTCAAAAGCGTATAAATGGATAATATTTATGACATTTAGTGTCCCTTAGATTAGAAAATCTACATAAAATTGTTTTAAGAACAGTATTACAATGAAAAATTATTTAAGCGCAATATTTTGACAAAAAATGAACATTGAATGACCCATTTTCAAAATATTCTCCTTTTGTGAAAAATGCTTCCATTATTATAATATTTCGCCTGCATATAGCTCAGACCTCTGTACAGAGGCTCAACTAGAATGTTTGAAATATATAACTTAGAAGTGGGTTTATCCATGTTTTACGACAACAGAGGGGAGAAATTTTAAGAAAAAAAACACCGATAATTATTTCAATGGGTTGTAACATTGAAAATGTGATTTTTTCAAAAATCATAGTTGATCCTCTGTATAGAGGTCTGAGCTATATGCAGGCAAAATATTATAATAGGAGCATTTTTTCACAAAAGAGAACATTTTGAAAAAAAAAGTTATTCTAGGTTAATTTTTTGCCGAAGTATTGTATTTAAATACTTTTTTGTCAAAATGTCCTTAAAACAATTTTATACATGTATTCTAATCTAAGTGACACTAAATATCATGAAAATTATCCATTTATGAGCTTTTTTATGATCACGGTTCCGAACTTAGTCGGATACCTCAAGCAGTAAACATCAATAAATAATCATTGATATTCCTTAGTAAAATTTCTAATTATACTAAATAGTCCCTTATATAAATTAATTCCTTAGCTACTATATCTATTGAAATTATTAATAAAAGTAGCATCCTGTGATATACTGTGCAAGTCTACATTATTGTTCTTTTGCAATAGGAGATGATCTATGTGTGATGCAATGGTTAAATGTTATATAGATAGCAATTTTTTACTAGCCACTTTAGTTCTTTTTTACTACCTGTCAATGCTAAAGCAACATTAGTGTGCAAATCGTAATACAATGTTTCCATTTCTGAATATACGTATAAAATAGATTTTAATAATTTTAAACATTCCTAAGTGTTTTTCTTTCCAATTTTTTCAGCATAAAAATCTTTTGATATGTCTTCTTCATAAAACTATTTCCCATAAACAATTTATTGAAACATTTTAGTAATCTTAGTAAGGGTAGTGTAATAAGGGCTAGAGTAAATCGAGACACCTGTTGCCCAGTATTAAGGAATTTCGGATTGTGGATTTAAGGTATCCAACTTCTCTCAAATTGTGAATTTTGCCAAAAATTCACAAAAAGTTTCTATGATCTTATTTTACAGGCCATCTTATTAGCTTTATAGAAATGCCCCATATTTAATATTTTCCATTTGCTAGAACAAAAACTACAAGTGTTTTAATAAAAGCAAATGTCGCTATTTTAAGCAAGATGTCAAACTTTAAAATGCGTTTTACTGGAAATGTGTTTTTTAAAGTGTTCGAACGGGGACAGCTATTACTAAAAAAGTTTTGAAATTAATTATCTGAAATTTGTTGTGTATGTTCTGTCTAATAGTAGAAGTGTTTTACCTTTCAGATTTATCTATCACTGTTTCGTTACAAAATTTACAGTCCCTTGTGTGAATACAATCACTGTTTTTAAAGCAATTTCATATAATAACCAACATAAAAGGCCCTAGTTTTTGTAAAAATTAAAATATTTCTTCTCCTGAAGGTCATTTCAAAAATGAATAGCAAAGCAACACATTAAAATTGAAAAGTTTGAAAATGTGTTCACAAACTTTTTGTGCAGAAGGGGCTCCGTTTATGTAATTTTTTTGTAAAATTTTACCCATTTTAGCAATAGCAATTTATTTTTCTTTTCTTAATTTTAGCATATTTTTCTTAAAATGTACTAAGTAAATCAAAAAACCACAAAAAATCCCAATATCTCCATTGTTTTGTAAAAAAAGTTGTCGCAAGTAGTCGGATAGCTTAATATCTGGTTTGGACCATCTGGTCAATCTGCGAGGGTGATACCTTGCTCATAACTTCGTGACCTAGAGGTGGGGGAGTAAATGAAGAACCAGGCGTTGCCATGATCTTAAAATGTTTTTATTAAGATCTTAACTTAAACGCTAACAATGATAATATTTATATTATAACTTAACGGATCTGAGGTGAGAAAACACACAATACGTATTACCAAATAAGTGCGATCTTAACCACTATATTTCATTTTCCCGTCTATTCCTAATCTCTGTTTATATCACAGATACTAATAGATACTAGAATTGTCCTACCTTAAGCTCTTGTTTAACCGCAATCCTCTCGGATACTAAATATTTTTTGGTTTTGCTCGCGTGGAATTGTATCCACCTTGACTTGATCGTCCTGTCACGGATAGCTTCACACTCAATGACGGCTTTCTTCTCTTCCTTCAGTTCACGTGCTTAAAGCAGACTAGCATAATCACTTCCCAACAGGTCATACGCTTACGTTCAACTTCTGTTATTTAAAAGGTTTCTAATTTATATGTTCACGTTTCACTTCTGGATTTTGTTGGAAAGAATTTGCCTTGGTAATGGCTGTGGTAAATGATGGTGCAGAGTCCCCATACACAGAATCCAACTCATCTTTCATTTGTGTACGCGTATTGTTTTTCAAAAACAAATACTTAATGACAGTTCGATACTCGATTGTATCCATTTTCACAAAAATACTCACATCAACTCACTCAAACGACTGTTACATAAAAACTGTGCGTCCAAAAGGGCTGAAACTTTGGTGAGTAACTGTCAACAGATCAACAACGAAATTCACAAGTTTTTATTGACAAGTGCGGCCATCTTCACGTTGAGGTCGGAAACTCTTCAGACCAACCTCATACTTAAGGTGAGTATTTGGAAAGGCCCATTTCTTCTATCTCTTTAAGTTTCTCGGCACTGCATGCTTTGAGTCCTCTCATTTTATGTACGCTCCCAACATCTTTGATGTCATACTCCTGATATTTGTTAATGCGTTACCTTCCTACAGAACGTTTTGTAGAAGTGATCTCGCTGAAATCCCTCTTGCTACCTGTTCAATTTCAGGAATCTATAGTGAAAAAGAACGTTGCTAAAGTGGTGCAAACTATTTCGTAATAATGAAATGGTAATATCCTTTTTGTCTAAATATTTAAAAAATCACGAATTTTTTTTTATCGCATTATATCTTGAACCATTGAAAAATGAAGTTAAGGGGGTTCACTCAAGCTCAATGGGTGTTTTTTTTTCATAAATTGCTTCCTTAACATGTCTAGAATACGGTGATGAAGTTATTTTTTAAAATTCGAAGTCGTTATAAAGAAGCAGGTGTTGGAAGAGCAGCTATTCGTAGCGCTAAGTTAAGATTTTCATTGTTTTAATCGGGCTTGAAACTTTAAACGCGTTTTTCTCAAAACTGTGTTTTTCAAATTTTCCTCCGACCTATCTGAAGAACGGTTTGACCGAATGACTTCAAATTTATAGGGTAGACTCAGCACAAATATGCGCACCAAATGAAGTACGATAATTCCAAAATTCAAAATATTTCTATTTTTTATAACAAAAACATAACAAAATAGTCCATTAAATTCGAAATTTTTTCTTCAGAAATCTACCAAAAATTCAAATTTGATAGATTCAATTGAGTATAGTTCATTCGGTGCATTTAAGCTTATCGATTAAAACGCCGTTAATTTTAATTTACATTTCTGGTAAGCAAGTGAGCATCCATTTTTTCGAAGCGGGTGTGTTCAAAGCGCTATAACTTACGTTCTATTATATATTTTTGGTTATAAAAATTTATTTATATACTCCTAAAATACATCTATAAATAAGTGATAAAAAACGTAAAACTCTTATCATTTTATTGGTCATCAAAAAATATTTCCTAAAATTGCTTAAAAAACAGGCCGTCACATGAGTTTAATTGAAAATCAAAATTTACACATTCAACATATTTTAAGAAACACAATCATAGACTCTTATAGAAAACCAACTTCCTGTTAATCGAATTCCAATACCTATTTTTCCAATCCATAATACGTTGCTCCGCTTAAAGTCTAATATCAATACACGATTAATGATTCATCTGAAAAGCTACTGACATAATTTCAAAAAATTGTGCTTGTCTAATCTAAATGATGATTGATGGCCTAAATTAAAGGACTCGTGTTTGAAGTCCGCAATTATTTTCATTCGGATGATAACAGAAAATTTGAATTTTTTAAAGCATTTTGGAAATATTAGATCATTGAAAGGATGTATGCTACACTTTAAAAACTGTCACTAAATTACCAGTTGAGGTTGAAAATGAATCAATTATTCTAGGGGTTGTCGGAATCGATCTTTAATTGTACAAATGCTGCCGTTTTGCTTCATTTGCTTTTGATATTTTTTATTCGTATCTCGAACACAAAAAACAAATCAATTTTGAGTAAATTATATTTGAATTCATGTCAGGAGATTTTACGCTATGAATTTGTCCAAAGGTTTCCATTTTTTTATTTGTGTTCATGACTGACTTCAATACAATTATATTTTTTTAAAGAACTGCCTAAATTAATGTTCATAAATAAAACATAAACATATGAGGTTCTTTCAGATTATTTTCTTAAAATAACAGTTGGTAAAATGCAGTATTTCTAATGCAGTAATTCATAATAATACCATTTGTCTAAAAACAATAATGCTTATGAAAAATACAAATACACATTTAAAAAAAACATAATTTTATAATGATGCAACTGTTTGTAAAATTATTAAAATATTTGCTGGTATTTTTACGTTAATTATTATTTTCTATTTTCTTTTTGCTACATCCTTATTGTAAAAATATGTCACTAATACCGGTTGTGAAAACTGATACCACAGAAAAAGAAAATAAGCAATATGGAATTTAAAATAAATTATTCGCAAAGAAAAACGATACCAATAAAATGCCTTTTACTAATTGTCGGGGATAGAAACCGTGACCTTTGGATTAGTAAGCACGTACTACTAGAAAAAAGTCATCACTCCTGTCCGGAGGCTGTTACTGGCTTATTTAGATACCGCCATAGTACTCCACCACCAGTGAGTCCTAGGATAGGCGAACGAACGAGATATTTGTTGTTATGGAGAGCGTGCGAGTTGCTACTGTTGTGTCAGTTGAGTCTGACGACATGGCTGCGTCAAATGAGTCTGTCTGACTACTATGCTTACTGCGTTGAGTGGGTCTGACGACTTTGCTGCATCAAGTGAGTTGTTAAGAGATCACCATAAAACTATTTCGGTCTTCCACAAGTAAGTCTGTAATGACTCGCAATTACTTTCTCAACTACTTCTTAAATCAAGCATCAAATTTTCAACGCTTCTCAACACAATTATCTCGTTTCTTATTACACTCAAACAAAACACTGTCCGTCATGTTTAAAATTCTCCCAAGAAACTCTATTCTTGATACAGTAAACCACGCGCTATGCGTCGGTTTATTACCGAAGGAATTCAATTTCCTTAACCTCCAAAACAGTCCAGCGCTCCTCGCTTCCAGAAACAAGCACCCGTCTCTCTCTCCCTTAACCATCCCGCTCGAGGGTCAATAACCTTCTATTTAAAAAACAGTAACCCGCCTCCGTAGGCGCGGTGAATTGCACCAAACATTCCATAATCCACCGCCAACAGTAGTTTCAGACACCAAAAAGCCATTTAAAAGCATTTAATCAGTTCATTAAATAAAGTTAAGAGTAACAGCTTGTTTTGCATGTTTATTAGTAGAAGATAATGCTAGAAAAGCGTTGCATGCACTTTAAAAAAATAGTTTACTTTTACTATAGAATCATATTAAAAAATAATTCAGAAATAAATTTATATATATTTATAAATCAAGAAGAAAATAATAATTTTTGAAGGCATTCATTAAGGAACCCTATAATTAAGTACTTAAAATTTATAAAAAATTCATTTTATGTGAAATTCAAATGAAATTAAAAAGCAATTGCTTATATACAAATCTAGAAAATAAAAAAAGTCCTCAAAAATAATCAGATTTCGGCTGATTTTGAAATATGAAGAGAATACCTAAATTTTACTTTATTGTTTTTGACGCAATAATTTCAAATTGGGAATTATAATGGTAGATATTAAGCACATTTGTGGGAAATACAAATTGTGGGAAGATGTAGTTCATTTCAAACAAATAGCATCTTCTTAAAGGTATATGAAAATAAACAGATACTTAAGAAGCGGACAATGCATATTTACTTCTAGAAATTTTAATTTTTAAAGCAAGATTATCATTTAAATTACAAATAAGTCCATGTTCTATGTTTAATATTTATTTGAAAAGGGATAAAAAATTAAAAATAAACTTATGTCTACTAAATACGCGAATTATTTTTTTAAAACTCAACTTTTTTTCTAAAGATCTTCATAAAGCTCAATGAGGTTACCCTAAGGAAATAAAGATAATTAAATGACAGTGAATCAATGCAAAATGTGAATAATATTATTACAACCAACACGAATAGTCTTTGATTGCAGCCAGAGAAATGTTTTTATATCATTGTTTATCTATTTTACATGAATTTCCGTTTGTGGAAAAAGAAAAAAGTACAATAAGACTCGAAGTTATTTTGTATCGTATTATGTTTCTACTAAGAATCACAGAACGCGCTGCAAATTATCATTTAAACGTAAATTCAGACATTTTAAAATGCTCTCTCTCTTTAAAAATGAATTTTGAATTTATCGAGAGAAAAGCGTTGGTAAATACCTTCATAAAAAATACTATCACGAACTAAATCTTCTAACGTGTGAAACAGCAATAAAGCCACATAAAATATTAAGATTATTAGGGACTGTGCTCATTTTTATATCTCGACTCTTTAAGCCAGAAATATCATTGGGCTTTGATATACTGTTGAATATTTGATCTCCAGTCATAAATAATATCTAACTTCTTTTTTTTTTTCTTTACGATCGACTTGGGTCGTAAAACGTTGATTTTGGAAAGCTTTGCGGACTGGAATTTGGTAGAAGAACGTTACTTTTTTTTATCATCGTGAATGATTAAGGTCAAATTCAATAGCTGTGCAGTTCATTCTGAGTTAGTTTCTGGATACATACCAAAGTGATCCATATCTCCTTTCCAACTTTTCACCCAAATTTAATGAAAAATATATACGACTGTCAAGAAATGAGAAATTCACAATAAGATCTAATGCTTTATTTAAGAATTCGAAAGAGATATTTTATCTCTAAGGGTGTAATTCAAAATCCCATCAGCGCCTTTAATGTAATAATGGCTACATATATCATAGCATACAACATGGTTATTTTCAGAATATTTATGCGTATATACGGTTGAAGTCTCTTAACTACAGTTTCATGAAACATCGATGTTATGGATTCAATAGAAGACAAAAACATCAATATAGAATTGAAGTTTTTAAGACTGCAAAAAATGTAAGCGAGTTTTAGTACAGTTTGAATTCAATATATGTATATTTAATTAAGTTACATTTTAATAAGTATTATTTTCAAATGTTTCTCTTTATTTTATAGTCTAGACAGATAATTATTATATTGTGTACACTGAATAATTGTAATATTATTACTAATACTACATTTTAAAATTGTATACTCAATCAAAACTGAGCAATAAAAAAATAAAATCTCATTTATTGAAATTTTAACAATGCTGAATAATGTTTTAACTCAATGAGAACACTGCTTTTGTCTGCCTCAATATATATGTGCGTTCAACCATTAATATTTAAATTAATTATATAAATATTTATGGTTAGAAAAACTATCTCCTTAATATATAATTACAAAAAACTATTTTATAACCGTACAAATATTTTATTTTTAATCAAACCCTTTTATTTTCATAAAAGATGTTGTTATTGTTTCAAATCACCTTGGAGTAGGAAAGCCTACACCAAGTCCATTTGACCTTTCCGCATATGAATGTCACAAACCAGGTCTTGATCTCCAAACAAATGTCCCAGGAAAATGTCCCAGCAGTCCAGAAAATGAACAGGAGCTGCAGGGAGAGGTAAAGGAAAACTTTACTCCCAACACAAAGATCATACCACACAGGCGACCACTTCTAAAGCGTGCCAAGGTCGTCTGAAGAGGCCTGGATCTCCTGCACTGTAGCGATAGGCCAGGACTCGTAGATGCGAACTAGGGATGGCGATTCTTTCCAAAAAAAGATCTGTTTTTAAATCGATTCGAATCGTGACTTGATGAATCGATTCAAGAAAAAATCGTGGGCTAAAAGATCGATTTCTAAAAAATCGATTTTTTTTTCAAGTCTGCATTTATAATGTAAATATAAATCCATTTTATGAAAAACAAGAAAAATACTATAATAAACAATCTCTTATCAGTAAAATCAGGGGATATTTTGAGTTCAGGGAATTCGACAATTACAATTATTTTTATTACCATATCAAAGTATCAGGTATAAAAGAAGAAATTTATTTTCTAAATGTATTTGTTACATTAAAAAGTTTAGAAAATAGATTCTATAGCTTATAGTTCCCAATGCTTAGTATGTAAACTTGTTAAAAACAACAGTCTCACAAGTCTACTGGGATCCAAGTGATTCCGCTCATCACTTGCAATGTTGCCGGCAATCGAAGAAGGCGCACAAGGAGCACATGATCCCACGATACTCTATAGATCATGGCTATTGAGAGAACGCGATGATAAATAGAGTTTTTTTGTTCTTGCCAGTAAAGTATAGGATCATACTTCAGGTGCACAACTGCGTGCAATAAATAGTGTTTGAATTCTTTGTTTTTTATGGTTTTTACCAAAACGGGAGAAAACGAATGTCGATTTTCTAGGATGAAATAGCGATTCATTGTATGGATTCAGTGCTACATATCGATTTAAAAAATCGATTTTTGGTCCGAGAAATCGATTTTTCGATTAATCGATCCCCGTATCTACTGCTTACTAGTGGTAACCGGGAGGATTTCGAAGAGTCAAATTCATTTTAGCTCTGTGGAGGGATGATTTTCAGAACTTCAGCCAAAGGCACTGGGGTTAGGGAGATCACAGCTCCTACCAGCCTCGCTGCCTCATTTCCAAGCACACCCACATGCGACGGTATCCACTGGCGACACATTTGTTTCCTCTGACCAAGCCTAGCCAATTAGAAATAATATCCAGACCTGTACTGTCCATAATCTCGAATTAATTCTTCAAATACTGGATGGAGCTCCTGCTGTCTGTCAGGATTCAGATACCGTCCTTATTAGAGTTGAGAGCCTGATCGAGAGCACCACTGACAGCAATGATTTCCGATCTAAAGACGGAACAGTGGTCAGAATTCCTGATGCTGATGAAGAGATGTTAAGGCGGGTTGGAAAGGGGTAAAATAATATTTTTTTTGACAATTTGAGCTTTTTACATTTTTCAATTGTATAGATTTTAACCTTTCTGAAAATACCTTACTTTAACCTCTAGGGTAAATAGAAGCCCATAAAACCTATTTTTAAATAATCGCCGAAACCGGGCCGCGCCCATTTGAATGGCGAAAGATGTAAACAAAGTACTTCATTTTTGCTTAAAACGTGAATGTCTGATATGAACCAGAACATATATCTTCTATTGTAAGTTGAGCCCTTTACTTTTTTTCCCTAGCAGATTAGAAGTCTCGGTGTATACATTAAAATTAATTTATCTCAAAATGTAAATTTTGATTTTCGATGTACCTTTTCTGAGAAACTATTATTCACAGGTATGTAAATTTTTATGATATATTTATAATGATAGTCAATATATATTGAAATGAGCTTTTTGTAAAAAAACGCAAATTTATTTTTTACAAATTTTTTATGTGGAAAAATAGGTCCATTTTCGCAATGTATGATACAGTATTTCCTAACTTATTAAAAAAATTCAAAATTAACTAAAATCTCCTTTCAGTATAATGAGAAAGGTGTACTTAAATTGCATGAAAAATTTCAAGCATGTACTTATAACAGAATTTGAGAAAAGGTACATCGTATACAGCAGTGGCGCAATGGAGAACACTTGAGCCCCCCTGTAAAGTCAGGCTGTAGACCCTCAAGTTGGATTTTACAAAGGGTAGGTACTTGGCGATAGTCAGGCTGTGGGCCCTCTAGAGCCCTGGGCCTCCCCGCGATGCGGGGGTTACGGGGGTGTACATTACGCTATTGGAATACAGCCAATTTGACATTGTCAGTATAGAGAGAAAGGTTTCCAACTCCTCTTAAAATCATATTAAATAACCTTGGCTTCAAAATTAATTTTATTAGTGTTCTGTTTAATTTTACTCAGAATGATACATGACTTTGTACATACAGAATGAAAATTTATGTAACTGGATTTTTAAGCCGTCCCTTATGATTTTTTTCAATATAACACAATTTTCCCAAGATTATATTAGAAACTTTCTTTTCATCTTCTTTTTGCAATAAATGTGGGAATTTGTTAAATTATTTTCCTTAAAAAAAGATACAATTGATGAGAAATGTATACAATAAGTACAAAGAGAATTTTCGTAACAATTATTCTTTTTAGAAAATAAAAGAAAGAACTGAGTAACGGAGATGAAAAATACACAACGCTTGCTACATTGTTACACAACGAAAACTTATGTGAATTACTACTTTATGTGAAATGTATCAAAATTTTTAAAAAATAATAAGCAGTAGTCTTAATTTTTAAATACTAATTATTAAAATTTATATTCACTTACGTTTTTAATAGTTTGTATAATTACATAATGGACGAATAGATTTTTTCAAGTTTTTTATATATATATATATATATATATATATATATATATATATATATATATATATATAGCTCAATCATTTTCCCATATTCTTAAATCATTTAAAACTGAACTAATTCTTAAAAACTTTAAAGAAAAACTGCAAGGAAAAAAAAAAGAATATCGAACTTACTGTATTTTCAATATTAATTAAATAATTTTATACTAAAATTAATGAATTTTAAATATATTTTACAGCTTAAAGCATATAAGTAATATTAAACATAACATTATTTTATAATTAGAACACGGAGACACAGGACAACTCCACTGAGGGTAAAGAGGATATCGAAGATGTTTCTAGTGGACTGGGCAATGAGGGGTAAAGGTTGCATTTCGTGGATGAAACGTCCAGAACTCTATCGCTCTCAGTAAGTTTGGAGCAAATAAAACCATTTCAAGATTTATGACCACAGTAAAATGTGTTAAAGAGAGAATAACTTGAAAATTTTTCAGAAATGCTTTAAAAATAGGGAGAACAAAAATTGAATCACAAAAGAAAAAATTCGTTATATAGAAAATGCACTTCGCTATAGAGAGGTTACTGTACGAAGAAAATCGTGGAATTATCAAGGTTCCAGAAAAAAGTTCGCTATATAGAAAAATTCGCAATATAGAGGCTTGACTGTAATAAATAGTGCGAAAACTTTAAAAATGATAATTAAAATAAAATGACTCTATTTTCGCAGTTTGTTAAGTATTATGCTTAGTTACGTGCATCAAAAAAATATCGCCCTGAAATACGCCCGTAATATTCTAATAAAAATTTCGATTGAAATCAATGAATTTTTCTTATAGTACAATTTTAGCAACAATGATATTTTTCTCAGTTTTATTGAGTCGTTTTAATGTAATTTTTCATACATAAACATTATGAACTACAACAGGGGTGTCCAACCCAAATGACCTTGCGGACCACTTCGGAAAAACATTATAATCTCGTGGGCCGCACATAAAAATATATACCTTTATATCAGCTTTGGAAACCAAAAAAAAATAATAATAATAATAATTGAGTGAAAATTTAAAACAGAATGAATTATTATTTTTGTTTTCATTATTTTTCATGTATACAAACATAGATAATATAATAATGTTTATGTAATATAATAATGCAATGATCAAATAATGTTTAAAATAGTAGAGTGTGTGTGTGTTCCCATTTTCTTGAAAATTACGGTGTTCCTTTTGAATTGATCTTTCGTTACTCACTGTTGAAATTTGATAGTTCTGTCATTCGCAAAAGATTAAGTATACATTGCCCTTTATCTTAACCGTCCTGAATATTTTTTTAAACTTTAAAAAAACATCTTTGAGACTGCCTTTTGCTTTTTGGGCACTCCAAACAGAAAAGGAGGAGGAGAAATGAAAGTCACATACACAGAGAATCATATACCATCCATAGTAAAGGATATGCATAATGCAATTCGGAATTTATTAAAAAAGTAATATATTATATAAAAATCAAATGTAGTTGTTTGATAAAATATGAATCTATTTAATCTGAAGGACATTTATATTATCAAAAAAAATTTATTTTAAAATAAGAACAGGTAAGAGGCAAATACATTCATTGTAGATTTATACATATATATATATATATATATATATATATATATATATATATATATATATATATATATATATAATAATTCCCCTCAAATAAATTTCAAAATGAAAAAACTTTAAAAACCTGATAATTAAAATTTTTTAAGAAAGAGTCAGTGGGCCTTATAATTTACGTACTGGCGTGCCGCGTGTTGGACACTCCTGAACTACAATTACATGTCAAGAAGGGGAAGGCCATCAGCTGTGTATTGCGACAATAGAAGCAGTTTTGCTTGAGCATCAAATTATTTGAAAATAGTGAATTGGGATGAGATTGCACAATTAAGTAGTATACGAAGAATACAATGGCTTTTCAATGCTCCTACTGTCTCCTGTTGGGGAGGTTTGGGGGAAAGATTAATTGGTGTGTAATGAAACAGATCCTAAGAAGAGTCATCGGAAAAGCTTTTTTATCTTATGAAGAAATGGTCACCGTTTTATGTGATGCAGAATCTGTTATAAGCTCTCGACCGCTTAGTCATGTATCACAAACTGTAATTCTGAACTGGTACCTTTATCACCTAACTCATTTTTGCAAGATTTCCAGAAATTACGAGGTCCGTCGTCAAAAGCCCTCGTGTAGCTGAATACACAGTGCGACGTTAATGTTCACTCACTCACTCGCACGCAAGATTTCCGGAAAATTGGTGTTCCTAATTTAGACCAAATGGATGAAATTGTTCTCAGCAAAAGAATAAAATATCGCCAACAGTTGATAACTAATATCCGGAAGAGATTTAGATCTGAATATTTGGGATTTTTAATTCAAAGAAATGAAAAAAGAAGCAGGAACGAGATATTAAGCATGGAGAAGTTATATTAATTGGATGTGATAATGTAAAATATAATGACTGGTCTTTAAGTGTTGTTATTAAATTATTACCTGGCAAAGATTAGTCCGTCTGAGAACAGCAAAAGGAGAACTTCTACGAAAAGTCCAAAGAATCTTCTCACTTGAAATTTCCAAAGAAACTTTCAGAGATGACGTTTTAAAAACTAAAAGTGGGAGAACTGTTAAAAGACCACAAAAGCTGGACTTGTAAACAAATTTATTTTTGAACTTAAGAAGTAACTTTCAAAATATATATCTTGTGTGTGTGTGTGTTAGTAAGTATATTCGAAATGTTTGTGTGTGTTATTCTTTGAAATTTTTAAATGTTTGTCAAGTTAAGTTGTCTTTCAACAACTTAAGGTGGGAGGCTTTCATAACTTCAGAGTTTATTTTTGGATTAATTCATGACATCTATACTTGTACGTATTCACTGTAACCTAATGTAAACATTAAGTAAATGTTTTGTTTCTGTATTTTGGCAATTGTAAGTTTTGGGTTTGGTTTTGAGGAATAAACGTTGTTTTGATTTTTAAAATAGCTGTATATTTTAACGTATTTTCAGAATCCAGAATTATTTTTAATGTTGTGATTTTTTAAAAGCTATTTTGCTTTGTTCTATTGCAGAACCAGAAACGCTGCTAGCGAAATAGAGTTATTTCTTTGCAAAAAAAAAAATAAGCAATACTAGTAAATAAATATTTCAAGCTTAGTTTTTACCTTAAGCTTTAACTGCTTTAAATTCTTTTATGAGACCTCATTATCATTTATTTTTAATTCAAGTTCTACATTTCAGTTATCTGAAATAGCCTTACGAATAATCACTGAATTGGGAAAAAAAGATAAAGAAACTGTCCACAAAATTATTCATCGTCATTATGAAATGGTTGAATTTATTTTGTGTTTATTATTGTATTAAATAACAATAAAAGGAAATTTTATTTTAAACTTTTATTATCACCTTCTACGGAAACCAGAGTTAATGTGCAGTAGGTTTCGAAATACCCATTTGCAAAATGTATGCTTCTGAATAATAATAAAAATACTGAATTCGAGAGAGATATCGGATTATTGTATACGACTCTTGTGGAACATTCTAATTCATACGCAGCCCCCTCTAAAGATACGAATTCACATCTTTCCAAAGGAGAAACAGTCATAGCATATTAACTTTGCATCATTTTGAGTATGATCGCCGAATCGTAAAAGATTTTTAAGGTATCCGACTACGTTCGGAACCGTGATTTAGCAAAAGCGTATAAATAATAATATTTATGATATTTAATGTCATTTAGATTAGAAAATGTATATAAAATTGTTTTAAGAATATTATTACAATAAAAAGTTATTTAAGTACAATATTTTGACAAAAAATTAACATCGATTGACCCATTTTCAAAATATTCTCCTTTTGTGAAAATTGCTTCTATTATAATAATATTTTGCCTATATATAGTTCAGTTCTCTGTACAGAGGCTCAACTAGAATTTTTGAAATATATAACTTAGAAGTGGGTTTATCCATGTTTTACGACAACAGAAAGGAGAAATTTTTTTTTAAAAAATGCCGATAATTATTTCAGTGGGTTGTAACTCTGAAAATAATGTGAATTTTTTTAAAAATCATAGTCGAGCCTCTGTACAGAGGTTTGAGCTATATACAAGCAAAATATTATTATAATAGAAGCATTATTTTACAAAAGGAGAACATTTTTTAAAAAAGTTATTCTAAGTTAATTTTTTGCCAAAATATTGTATTTAAATTATTTTTTGTTTGTCAAAATGTCCTTAAAACAATTTTATACATGTATTCTAATCTAAGTGATACTAAATATCATGAAAATTATTCATTTATGCGCTTTTTTAAAATCGCGGTTCCGAACGTAGTCGGATACTTTAAATACTTAAGAGACAATCAAATATAGTAAGACCCCACTTAATGCGGGGTATACATTCCATTTAAGTAGAGCGTAATATGAAACAGCGTTAAACAAGGATATCTCATCATGTAAAAATTGGATTAGAGGAAGGTGTGGGTAGAAAATTGTGTGGTTAGGTATTTTACCATTAAAATTACCAATCATGTTTCTTATAACAATAAAACCAAAATTTTTTCTTACAAATATAGAAACATAAGAAACGAATATACATATGAAAATAAATAAAATTCTGAGTCAGTATGTTTACATTTTCAATTAAATATTCTGGTTGTGCTTTTTCCATTATAATAGACCGGCTAAATGGCATATTTCGTTCAATTTCGTCATCAATTCATATAGAAAGTCGTTTTCCCATTTCATCTATTGTATCAGTTCTAGAACGGTTGATTCTAGTTGCAGAACTTGTCGTTTTTCTGTATTCTTAAGAATGGTCCTTATTGTTGAAGTTGCCAAATTCAATGCGGTACCAATTTGAGAGTGATGTTCATCAGTATCTAATCTTCTAATCACTTGCATTTTAGTTTTTAGTGAAATGCTTTTTCTTATTGCTTTTTCGTTTTTTTTTATTATTACCCATGATAAAAACTAAAAATCATATTATTTGTCACTATAGCAATCGTCATATTATATAAATTTATGCTCACAATAACGTCAACAAATGTTTGAAACTATAAAAATACTTTCGAGTAACACCGCAAGAAAGAAGAGACACAGATAAACTGCTTCGGATATCGGGAAGCCTAACGCTGTGCAATTTTGGGGAATCCCACAATTCAAATAAGACAGTATTAAACCGAAACACACAGAGAGAGAGAGAGAGAGAGCGTTAAGAAGTTCAGAGCTTTAGAATTGAATACGAATTCACTTCTTTATTTTTTATTTTAAATAGCAGCATTAATTGTTTGATAAATATAGGTGCTCTGCAGTTCTGTGAGCTGATGATATTTTAATATATTTATATAATTTTTTTCAACACAGACATAAACCAGCTCCAGCAGTTTTAGTTTGAAATTCTAAGGGTCGCAATTTTAATTTCTAATTTTAATTTTAATTTTTAACTTTTTTTTCATTAATATTGTTACTTCCCCAATAAATCATGGCAAGTAATATCATTAATGTTCAACAACAGCCTCAAAGATAAGAGGATTAAGACCTCAACAGAGATCAAGTACCCCGATTACCGATCAAGGATTACGATTATCTGATTACCACACACATTCTACCCTTCTATATCATTTTTTACCGTTTTCTTTATACGGTTTCAGGCATGAGGAGATAATCTTAATTTTATTATTGATTACTGTTGCAGATATTACTTTCACATACAACCAAAGATGCGTTGTAAACTAGAAAAAAATATTAACAAATTTTACAATAATTTATATTTTTATTTGCATTAAAATTAAATAAATTTAATAAATTCATCTAAAAAATATGTTTTTAAAATAACGTTTAAAAATTAAATCCCTATGTCAGCATAAGAGAGACGAGGTTATGCATTTTGACCCATATTCATTCATTAAATTTACCAGAAATACAAATGTGTGTTTTATAAATGCCGAAAATTTAGCATACTTTTAATTCTACATATTATTACTGTTCTCAAAAAAATTGACTGAAGTGTACCAAATTTATTTTATTCTACAATATTGTCATAAAAAATACGAATAGTATATATTGGGCTGTAAAAAAACATTAATATAGCTTAAAGTTACCAAAATAAAATAATTTCTTAGAGACCTTATTTATAACATATATATATTTTACAGCAATAAATTCCATGATAAGAGTTACTGATTATACGTTATTTTCTAATTAACAAGAGAGCTCTATAAGAGTGCAAAGAAATACCAATGTGTGTGAATAATTATATTTTGTAATAATTTTATATTTATTTATTTTTAGACAATTTATCAATAAATTTGTTTATTTAAGACTTTGAACATGTTTTTTTCGTTTTTTTTTAAGTTTTTATGTAGTTAACCGAATACTATTCTAAAAACATAAATTAAGAGCATATGATTAAATTGCTTCTAAACATATTTTAAAAAATATAAAGTAATCTATTATATTATCTTAAAATAAAATATAAAAATTAACATAAGTAAGCAAACAGAGAAATTTGGAATGATCGATATATCGAATTAAATAAAGCAAAAAAATGAAAGGATTTAAATCATTTTAAAATTGATTATAAGCATTTAAAATGGCTTTTACCCTACCAATCTTTTCTTCAATAATTTGTGGAGAATTACAAATTCTAATTATAAAATAAAATTTAGATTTGTGAGATATCTGTTGTGAATTATATGGCTCGGTGGTTTTGAGTGGGTGGGGCGTTGCTGTCACACACACCACGCTCAGATCCCCGTGGTCTATCTCGACAAACACCATATGTAATGGATTCTGCCTCAGTGATTAGAGTCTCAAATACAACACGGCAGACAATGGGAGTTTTTACTGCGCATGTGTTTGGACAAGTCTATTCTGAAATGCAGGAGCAGCTGTAAGGTATCAAAAGTTTTGAAGTGGTAATCTTGAACTTGACTTCAGCGTTACTAGGTGCTGTTGTTTATCTCGGATATTTTGTGTTAATCCTGGACTTGGCTTCGGTATAACTAGGTGTGCCGTTGTTTACTAGAATTTTTATCTCGAATGTTATGATTTTTCTTTAGTATATTTCAGTCTGATATTTTAACTTGGTAATTTAATTTGTTAAAGATTATTAAGTTTTGTTTTATTTAAATGTGTTATTGTTACCAATAAATCCAGGAAAAGACAAACCTTGAACTCCAGAATTATTTGAATAACACACACACACATCACCAGTAATATCAGCAGTATTATTATCATTTTTTTACATTATCATTATCGAGATTTTTTTAACTCATTTTGATATGTCATACTTCTTTTCACTTACAAATATTTCTATGAAAGAAATTTATTGTAAAAATAATTAATTAGAATTAAAATATGCATTACGTATCGTTAAAAACCCCAGTTCATCGACCCTTGGCGATGTTTATTCACGCCAGAAAAATTGTTGAACTTCCTTGTTTTCGTTTGAAGTGTTTACACTTACTAGAGGGCCGTCGGTAGCCTAGCGATTAGAGCATCGGACTCCAGACCGGAAGGCCTGGGTTCGATGCCCGAGGCTACCGAGTACACACGAAGTACGTGCTCGTTAAATCAGTGGGTCCGAAAGTCTTGTGGGCTGAATCACGAGTGTAGGGGACTGGAGAATAATGCCCTCCCCTTCAGTTCCATGCCTAAATTGTGAAGGAGGGGATAGGTGGTGTCACCATCTATCGTCTCTTCGGGGAATTTCGCTGAGCTAATTCGTACTGTCACCTGTATGGTTCTCAAGGTCAAGGCCAACGACAGGCGTACTTCTAGCCCCTTGCCACGATGAATTTCGTGGGCCTCGTTCTGACTACGTCAGACAAGTTGCATTAACCACAACAACAACACTTACTAGATGAATGAATCCCTTTGAGCGAGCTTTATTTCGAGCTCTCAACCAATTTACAATTGGTAAATTACAGATGATTAAAGTTTATTTTTGTTAACTTATATATATATAAATTTAGTGAGATTATTTGAAATGAAAATATTGATTAAGAATATTTACCAATCGAACCTACAAAACCACGAAAAAGGCTTCAAAATGTATAAATGGTTTCTTTAAATATATATTTCAATAAGTAACTTATGTTTGAAGGAATTAAATAAATCTTTTGATGAAGAAAAAATAGAGCTTGAGTTTTATTACGAAAAGTACATTTTGGATTAAAGAATAAAATATTAATAGAAAATTAAGAGGGGAAAAAATTTAATTCATGATTGTGTATTTGATTGACTTATACTACTTTTCTGTGTGAATATGATAAAAAAATAAATCTTTAAAAAATAATAACAAAATAATGTGCATCATAGAACGGTGTAATATAAATTTGAAACGAAGTATATTTTTAGCTAAGTGAAACGTAAACGTAAACATACACTCAATTGAAATGAAAAAATAGCTTTTTTTAAACTTTAAGGAGATAAAATTATGAAATATAAAATATATAAAAAATAATAAAGCAAATAAGTTTTCTTTTTTTTTTTGCCTTCCATTTCATGCGCTAACATGTTAAAATTTAAGAATGTATTTCAAAAAGGAATATTTTATTTCAATTGTGTACAAATCTTTCACACACATTATTATTCTGCATTTATTGAAGCAATTTTAAGAAAATTTGCATGGAAAGTAAATATATTGAAGTGCTATTTGCTATTTGTTTTTCAAAGGGTTATTGAACAAGTAATACATTAATAATTTTCATAATAAACTAAACATTTAAAAGTTTTACTTTGAAAGATAAGATAAAAAAAACATTTGTCTTCAAACGAAAATTGGAATAAATTAACTTTGTATATAGAAAACCATATATCTCTGTAAAATCTGATTAAATATAGGATGGAAATTAATCATTTTAATTGAATTCTCTAATTTAGTTTAAATTCTTACTGGTAGTAAAATCTTAAACCATCAAAACTAATTTCTTAGAAATTTAATTATTAAAAGATTTACAATAGTCGAATCATTCATCTCTCTTTTTCAATCATTTAAGAAACAGTTATCAAATTTTTGTTAGAAAATTATGAAAGATTAATTGTTTGGTAAAAAAGAGCTCATCTTAATTGGTTTTTTAATACATTAAATTTAAATACATATTTTTTTTTATTTTTTAAAAAAAATTTTATTTTAGTGTAATTATTGGAAATATTATTTGAGTATAACATATTAGCATGAAATTGTGTGATTAATATATATTTTTACACGAAATTTTATTACATACATTTTCAAAAATGTTACGTATAAATTTCAACCAGTATTTTTAATACTGCATGTTTATTTAAGTGTTAAATATAAATTCATTTACTTATAACAAATGTTCAATTTTAGAAAAAAGGTGTAATTAAAGATTTTCGAAATGAAAAAAAAAAATCTCTATTTTTAAAAAGAGTAAAAAGAAAACTTTTTATTTCATTAACTACCACAAGTCATTTTTAAAAATTAATGGTGTTAACCCTTTATCTACCAACGGTACTTATAAGTGCCACTCACTTTAAAGTTACATAGAAAAGCCATTTTTACGAATACTGTGACGATACTTAGCAGGAATATTCTTTTAAATCTACTCTAACAAGATGTGTGGAAGCACGGGTTCTACGATGATTATTTTAGCGGGGAAGACGAATAGTTTTACAGCAGAAATCGCGTTTTCAGCGGATTGCGAATTTTGTCATTTTTGTTCCGAAAAAGTAGTTAATGTCAAAAGGTAAGAGTCTTATGTTTTCTTTGTATGTTAATGAAGGCCTTAGCAAACGATTTGACTATTTATTTTAAGTGAACAGGGTATATAATTAGTTTTACAGTTGTGAATATCTGTAATTAATTAATTAGCTCTAATTAATTAAATTTCCCAAAGTTGAGTATTTTGTTTATGTATATCCCTTAGTTTTCAATGTAGTGATTCAAAAAAAATATTACATGAAAAAATCTGCAATAAATCGCAATGCGGTAGATAAAGGATTAAGAATTTTGCATAATATACTACAGGAATATTAAATGCAAAATTGATAATACGTCGGCTTACTGATTTATTTCAAAGTAATACTTTATATATCAATTCATTATTTCGTGAATATATAATCATCGCACTGTAAAAGCAATTGGTGACTTAACTCTAATTTCGAACCTTGGTCAAGTGACGAGGTGCAACACCTCAGCTGATCACTTTCTCCTAACTATCACACCAACGGGAGGGCATTTAGCTTAGATTGGTTTAACGTGCATCGGTTCTTTCTACACGGTGGGTCTTTAGTGGTCCCAGGACTTATACCCACAAAACTCTGGCAGCGAGAGTTCATTATTATAACTACTACGCTACCGTGACCACACAATGCCATCAAGAGAAGCTAAATATTAAAAGTTAAATATCGAAGTTAACCCTCTGTCTGGAACATCAGCCTCCCAGACGGGGATGATTTGCTTTGATGCCTGTAGATAACGCTGTGTTGTGATTTTGGGGGTGGGATGCCTTGACATCTTCAGTTGGACTCTACCCAGTGAAAGGATTACGTGGTGATACTTGACGAATTTTTTCAACTCAAGATATATGCGATTTTTTTTATCTGTCACCGTCTATCATATGGATATTCCTATAGTTTTTTCGTTTTTGGCATTATTATTTTTAAATAACTTTACATGAATATAAATAATTTCTAATCAGTTTTTATAAAAATACTAGTAACAATTCTTGTGATAAAAATACATTAATATAGTGTGCCTCATAAAGACTTGAATATTAAAAATTCTACTCAATTTCATGAGCGATAAAGACAGTTAAAACAGTCCTTAAGGTAATAAAATTCAAAAATATTTGCATACCCGTCTGTCAGACGGATGTTTCTAAGAGCGGCAAAAGGATTGATGTTCCGGCTAGAGGGTTAAATGCATATTTTATGCATTCCATGCAGCTTTTTGTTTGCATTGTGTGATTGATATAATTTCAATCGTTAAAGAAAATTGTTAGGTAAACATTTAATTGCTTTTAGTTCTGCAAATTTTAGCATTAAAATTAAAATTTTACCATTCAAGGAGCTCTAGAAAAATGTTTATGTTACTGATATTCCTAAAACTGGCTAAAAATTTCAAAACATTTTGTCTACTTGGTGTTTTTTTAAAGCTTCTTTTAATTTTTAGAACTATTAATTAACGAAAGTGTAAATATATGGTTCAAACAAAATTTTAAATATCATGTCTGAATTTATAGAAGATGTCCCAGGATCATTGGGACAAACTTCAAGAGGTGTTAGAGAAACGTCTTTGTTCGTTCACAAGAGCATTTAAGGAAATAAACATCTATTACCGTAGTCATTACAGCTGTCTTTACCCGCAGAGGAGTATGGAGCATTTTACAAACAACGCGCTGGCAGATATTCACTTGATTTTCGGATTGGCAGAAGAAAATGCACGAGTAGCAGAAAGATTGTATCGCAAAAGGCACCCACAGAGAGCTACAATGGAATGTCTTATTTTTGCTTATTTTTATCTCAGTTTGTGTGAATATGGATCATTACAAGTTAACAGGCAAATTGAGGGAGGACTACGAGCGACTCGAACTCACAACATGGTACTCGGATTACTTCAAATGGTATCCAATATATTTTGTTCCATGCATAGAACAAACTGTGTTGGATACCTTGGCCCGCCTTCACTATACCTATCACCGAGTTAATGATCCCTATTCACGCAAATTGTTATAAAAATTAGCCAACATCCGGTGGTCCGGTACATCTCTCTGTGGTACCTTTCACAATACAATCTTTCTGCTGCTCGTGTATTTCCTTCTGTCAATCCATTAATCAGATGCATGTCTGCCAGCTCGTTGTTTGTAAATCGTTCCATACTCCTCTGCGGCCAATCACAGCTGAAATGACTGCTGTAATGCATGTCTGTTTCCTTAAAATGCTCTTTGAAACTACCACCTAGCACCATGGTTGCTTTGCAAAATCTGAATCCTTGCAACGTCTCCTTCCTCCTCTTAAAGTTGTCCCAAGTATCCCTGAACACCCTATAGAGTATGTTTCGACTCATAATTCATTTTACTAAAATAAGGAAATGAAACATTTTTAATTTATTAAAACTACCTTTAGAATAATATATATATATATAAATATATATATATATATATATGAAATGTGTGCCTCTGGGACAATTCCGTTGAGTGGTAAGTATATTGTAAGACGTGGCGAGTGGTTGATTAAATAATGGAGAACCAATGGTTGGGCGTGGCCGGTGGTGTGATTTTCTATGTTACGTGGAGCATGGTCTAATACGATAGTATCGAAGAGGAACTCATAGAAATCGAAATTAATTTTTATTCACATCCAGAAACACATAAAGATCCAGTAGGGATGGCATTACACATACAAGAAGCAAACATGGACGACACAACACAGACAAAGACACACACAGAACGCGCTGCAGCCGCTACATGACTACAGAGAAAATGATCGAAGAGAAGAGGTTTCCAGAGACATCGGCTTTTATACCTGACGTTGAAGACCACGTGACATGCTTGTAATAAGAGCTCTGATTGGTTACAAAGGGCGGGAAAAGGGATTTATGATGTAATATTATTAGTTGATTACGATTAAAGTCAGGGTGTTAGTTTCGAACCAAATAATTAAAAGATTATTTGAATACTATTAAAAGAGTTAATTAAAAGGATGCGAGGGGGAATTATTACATTTCCCCCCTCCGCAAGAGACGTGTGTGTTCCAGGGCTCTTAATCCACACCCGTATCGTACAGAGATACCAAATTTTAAATTAAAATTTTCAGATTAACATTATTTAAAAATTTTCCCTTTTCTTAAACATTATCATGAATATGATTTTGAACATGGAGAATATGGTCTTAGAAAAATATGAAAGAAAAATACATAAATAAATTATAAAATATAAGATTGCACACTGCGAAAATATCAAAATAAGCTTATTAAACACCTGAAATGAAATGGAAATAGAAAACAAATTTCAAAAATATTTGTAAGTTGCACATATCATGTGTAGAGGTATTAAAATATCTGTACATAGAAAGTCATTTATTTCCTGGTCTTGTTTGGGAAGTAGAGTGGCCTTGTTTAAGTTAGCTAGACCTGACAAGGTTGAGACGTGTCCGGACACTGGTAATTATAAATATGCTAGGCCAGAGGAATCTTGTCTCTAATTTGGGATTTGTTGAATTTTAACAAGGCTCTCCGAGCTCTGAGAATCAGTGTTAGTAATCAAGGATGAGTCACAAATAAATGGGGTGTCTAAATTGAGATTGATTAAAAGGTCATTGTTGCTTCCAATAGTCTGCATTGGAAATACCTTGCCATACCTACCAATATATATAGTACCTTGTTGAATATAAATTCACATTAAAATTTCTAAAATACAAAAATAAATTCTTAAAAATAAATTCAAATTTGTATACAAGAAAGAGCACTGAGGGTGAAAACAGGCTAGAAAAAACAATTTAAGAGATTGACCCACGCCTTGCACAATCATTAAGACAAGTTTTCCTTCTTATCGTGTATATTGCACAATAACTTCAAAAACAGCATTTCCCAAGACTGGAAATTGTAAATCAACCAAAAAAAAAAGAGTATTTTTTTTAAAAAAACTATTTATGATTTTTTCTTTTTTATTTATATTACGCTTTAACTTAGAAACGGTACAAGTTAGGAGGCAATAGTATTTTGACAGTCAAAGGTGTAGTCCTTTGAGGTACTCACTATGCACAATCCTTACAAAACCTTTCTTAATTAGTATTTCTTCTGTATGTTAAAATTCGCTTTTTTTTTTACTTTTAATTATTTACTTATATCTTCTCAGCCTAAGTGCTCTCAGACCATTATCATTTTATAAACATTAAAAGTTGCTCATTTTAATATCAAATAAATTGTATCATTGTAATAGAGTAAATCTTATAATAAAATTTCTTAAGGCTACATAAAATATATCAAATAGTATCAGCATAAAATTCTCAAAATAAAAATATTAAAACATTGGTAAGAATTCACTAAACACTTGAAAAAAACCATAATAGCACCATTTCTCACATTCAAAATCAAAATTCAAAAATATAAACCCGAGATCTCTGGAAAAGTATTTAAAATGATATTTTTATAAAAATAACATTCACAAGAATAGGTGGAGTTTCAAGTTTGATTGTCCAATCAATAAATTTAAATATAATCAAGAAATAAAAATATTTTTTACACATAAATTGAAAAACATAATAAACCATAAAAACAGTGCAATGGTGGTAGGGACCAAAATATAATAAAGTAACCGATGGGGTAAGATTCATATAATATTAATAAGAAACACTAGAGTGGAACCAGATACATTTAAGAAAAATTACTGGAGTATAAACAGGCTTTATAGATATAAAAATTACAACTGTACCACTACCCCATACCAAACCCTTTAATATGGAAAACTCAAAACATAAAATTCTTCAAAATCTTTAAACCATAAATTTATATCAATATCAGAATTTGGATCAAAATGAATTATTGGATAGCTTTTTAAAACTTACAGATTTATTCGTAAATTATATCATCAGTCATATTACTAATAACACATTTCGAAGACATTTTAAATTAAATCATTCAAAAACCACAATGTGAAAATAAACACTCAATTTAGAGCTAACAGAAATAATTATAACGGAATAAAACAGAAACACACACTTATCACTGGTTTGAAAAAATGGCTTGCGCTGCACTTTTCTGAAACAAAGTATCCCAAAACATAGGCGTGGTGATTGATTTGTATTTTTTTTCTTTTCTTCTTTCCCATATCAGCATCATTTTTTTCAAAATATTTTCAATTGAAGCACTTTCTCTTGATTTCTGAGACATACTATTGCAGGTTAGGAAGATTTAAGCTTTTCGACTAAGCAAGAAAACGGGAATTTTCCCGTTCCGAACACTTGAATGAACACATCTACAGAACACACACACATCCCCTTCATTTTGGTTCTAATAAAATTTTGACAAACTTTTACTTTCCCGCGCACCACAGTAGGTTATTTGATCCTGCCGACTTATGAAATGCCTCTGGAACAATTCCGTTGAGTGGTAAGTATATTGTAAGACGTGGCGAGTGGTTGATTAAATAATGGAGAACCAATGGTTGGGCGTGGCCGGTGGTGTGATTTTCTATGTTACGTGGAGCATGGTCTAATACGATAGTATCGAAGAGGGACTCATGGAAATCGAAATTCCTTTTTATTCACATCCAGAAACACATAAAGATCCAGTAGGGACGGCATTACACATACAAGAAGCAAACATGGACGACACAACACACACAAAGACACACACAGAACGCGCTGCAGCCGCTACATGACTACAGAGAAAATGATCGAAGAGAAGAGGTTTCCAGAGACATCGGCTTTTATACCTGACGTTGAAGACCACGTGACATGCTTGTAATAAGAGCTCTGATTGGTTACAAAGGGCGGGAAAGGGATTTATGATGTAATATTATTAGTTGATTACGATTAAAATCAGGGTGTTAGTTTCGAACCAAATAATTAAAAGATTATTTGAATACTATTAAAAGAGTTAATTAAAAGGATACGAGGGGAAATTATTATATATATATATATAATCGTAACAACAATGGGTATATAGTATATATATTGCAATTTGGTGCAACTTAAAGCATTTTTATCTTCTAGTATGACATTTTGTTTGATGGAATCAATTCTCTCATTTGTTTCAGTCGTTGACAGATGAATAGGCTGCGTGCTTTTAAATCCGTATTTATTTAATTGCATTAAAAAAACACTGAAAAGCATAAAGCAAGACATTAACACGCGCGATTTACATGAAGTTCTTTAAAAGCAGCCTTTGTGCGCTCCTGAGATCTCGCTGTTTATAGCCACAGTCAACCGGGAGCTATTAAAATCATAAGGTTTCCGGTGAAGGTTTTTCCGATTCATTAGCTTACATGGAAGATGCAAGGTTGCCTCATCCTGATTTAAAAACGCTGAATTTTCAGTTTTGGGGAAATAAGATTGATGTTTTTCTTCTCGTTCGGCGGACAAATTAGAAAATAATTAACACGTGAAGTATTGGAGGTTTCAAGAGTATTATGAATAAAAAGTCCTTTTTAGAGAAAATATACTATACAGTAACTATTAGATATATTTCGACATTGCGCACATATACACATCTCTATATATAAAAATGGAGGTTTGTATATATGGTCTCACTTCACTCTAACACCGTTCAGCCAATCACTATGAAAATTGGCATGTATGTGTATTTTTTTATGGAAACGATTTTTGTGCTATCCTTTGAAAAACATCTCGCCACCAGGTGACGCTACAGCATGTCATATTCTGCATCGTCCAATCAATCGTCAAGTTGCCAAAATGTTAACCAAAAATGATGCCAACTTGTCTCTATCGCCAACATTTCACTATATTTCCATTGCATCGCCCTTTTAAAGTAAGGAACGGCGTTGCTTGCTAATATTACAATTTTAACATAAAATAAATTCAACGGGAGGTAATATTAACGTAATACACAATCAGATATAAATTATTTACACTATTTTAAGCGTTCATTACTTAAAATTTGTAACAATGCGTTACTTTTGCTGAGCACAGATTAGCTTATGAAGGTGTTTTCAAAAATCGACCCACAAGAGTGTTACGGGGCCTTAAAAATTAAAATTCTCTTTTTATGAGCTATTGGGTCTACAAACTCAAAATTTAACAAATTTTCTTTTTGTTTGCTTGTTTAGTCGAGATATGCAAAAGCATTTTTTATGTTTAATTTGCAATCCTCGTGAAATTAACTAATCAAAAACTTCTTTTACTTCAATCTGTATTGTTTAATTTTTTAATTCATCCGTGTGAAAATCGAGTATTCCAGCTAGTATATACATATATAAGCAGCAAGAAACATGCACGTTTTAATTTTATACTTCATGGCAATTAAATTACTTTAAAAAGTTAAATTAAAACTTTAAGAATATCCATTTAAGAAACATAGAACGCATGAATACTAAACCTAAGTTTTATTCATTTTTTTACATTTAAATTAATATATGTTCGGTATATATTCCCAATCTAAGAAAGAAATCAAAATTCTCAAACAATTTTCTCACTACCTATGTTTGCTAGAATTTAAGTATGAATCAAAAGTCACATAAAACGAGAAAATACATCGTAGAAAACCATAAAAATGCGAAGTTCTCTTAAAACATATTTTTGAAGAAGCCACAAAAACCGAAAGAGCACGAAGTTTCATTTTTCAGCATGCCTATATTCCAAGCAATCATTTCTCCCAATGTGAAAGTCAGCTTCTCAGAGATCCAACAATATTCTTCTCATGGCAGTATTAAACATGCATATGCATTCTATATCCTGGTTTAATAACCTTGAACTTTTCTTTTGATTTTAAATTGTTTCGCCTATATAACTTAGAACCGCAAGATAGAAGAAGAACTATGATTGAATTCACTCCCCTTATTTCTTTGTAGAAATACAAAATAAAAACTTGTATTTCCCTCCGAGAAAACCAGATTTGGAGAAAATATTTGATGACAGAATGCTAAACAGGTATATCTGGATATCGGAACATCCTCTTTTCGCGTTTTTTTATTATGTTTTTTATTTCTTTCTTCTTTTTTTTCATTTCATTTGAATCCTTATAGAAGACTTCTATTTATTTGTAAAATTCTCTGGCATATTTTAAAGATGGAAGCTCTCGCATCTTTTGAAGATTGCACTTATTCAAAATAGACAAGTTCTATAAGCATTATTATTTTTTCTCCAATAGACTTGTAGAGTTATGTCTAGATTTGTCGTTGGTCAAACAAAAATGCTCTCAAGATTAAATTGCTTTTCAATATATTTCGTTCCTTATTTAACGGTTCTTATTATTTAAACTAGTTGAAATATTAAGATATTTCCTATTAAATCATAATTAAATAAATGCGATGCCATAACATATTGCAATACAAAAATATTTTCCTTTGTATATCTAATTTGAAAATCTTAGCACTTATTATCCAAATGAATATTCAAACAGACAAAATATTTTTCATAGAGTAAGAGATTATATTGCGAAATATTCGACATTTAAAGAGCTGTATATAAAAAGTATAATAGATTTGACATCCTTCAAATTCAGTGAGTTTTTATTTTCATCAACATCGCATTTCAAAGAAACACGAGATTTATTGGCGACAGAGATCATAATTTTGAGCTCCTGTCAAGTAACGAGGAAGGCACCTTTTCTGGCCTCCCCACCTTTAAAATTATACACTAACACTATGCTAATATACATCCTTCAGAGCAACAAAATACGGATAGACACTAGGGAAATGCAGTCAGCTTTTGTAAAATTCCCAAACTCTTATATAAGGGTCATTCAATAAACGTAGGTATAATCTTTAATGTAAGGATTGTTTGTCATTCGGCTCGGCTAATAGATGGTAATGTAGATGAATAGTGTTGATGAAATTTCACGGAACATCTGAATCTTCCACAAAGATGATGGAATTATAAGTAAAACTTATAGTCGAGAGAATCTAAACCATGTATGAGGAAGAAAGCATCAATCGAAGTGCTGTGCTGGAGTGATGTGCCCCACTTCTGATGGCCGAAAGCTTGTGGTAGACCTTCCTTGTTCTGGATAGGATTTTGTAGTGGTGAAGGATAGTCTATGCATGAATGAACGTGCACTGCTCACAGGGTGCCCCAACAACTTCAATATAAGCAGGAAAGATTGTCGCGTGAGAAATTACGAGGAATATTTTATCCAATATCAAAAAGAAACTTTTCTGAGAGATCAGTATGTCAATGAATGAAACAGGGTACTTAGTGACGGATCTGTACAGCACTTTATCACTAATACTCTTGGGCGTATTTGGGGATTGTAAATTTGCGTATATTTCCAACCAACTCTAAAAGAAGAAACCGGGATATGCAAATTTTAGTCAAAGTATTTAAGGAGAGTGTTGTAAGTTAAGGTTATACGCCAAGGGAAAGGTTGACGGAGTTCTAAGAAGATTCAAGTGGATTATGCGATTAGCGTCTCGCTGATTATTAGGCAGTGATCTACAATTGGAAAGTTTGATCCGCCTGGAAAGTAAGGAAGTAAAAGGCAGGCGATATTTAAATTTAGATTATAGGATCAGAAGAGTAAATATATAATAAAGTTAGTGGGAAGTTATATCTCGGTCTTCTTATTCCGGTAGTCCCGTTCGATATTGAGTTTAATATTTGATAAGTATCATATTTCGTGATTTAATTCAATAGTAAGGGTCCATCACATTGACGTAGACATCTAGATAAAGCTTTGTAATTAGATGGTTGATAATTGATTCAAGTGAATAAATATAATTTATTGTTGTAAAAATGTCATCTAGTCGTTCTTTGCCTCACTCTTGGTGTGCTGGGTGGAATCCAAGGGGATTCCCACAACTTCTTGTTTCAAACCAACAGAAAGAAATAGTTAAGGAATAAAGACTGGATCCATATTGTCCCCCCGATCCAAAAAGGGCCTAGTCTTCTTCTATTATTTTAAAGGTAATACTGAGCCTATTCTTTGATATCCCAGAGTTATATACTCCAAACAATGCTCAAAGCTATTGCGATACTTCATAGAATCTTCAAAAACAATTAAAAATTTCTGGACAAATTGTCACAAGGTTGTTTGTTTTTGCTTTGTGAGAATGCTAAGCTACTCACTACTAACTAAACACTGGCTGCTTTCACCTGGAATATGGTGTATTAACCACTTTATAATCCAAATCTATCACCTTGTGATTGCATTGGATTTGGTGCTTAAAAAATTGTGAAGCATTAGTATTTCATTAACGTTCACAAATGGTGCATAACCTGTTATAAAATGGTTGTTTCAGCAGGCTTCGTTTTTCACACCTTCTTCACACTGTAGAAAAAGCTTGCATCACTATGAGGCAGTCACTATAAGTGCCTGAACTGTCCGACGGTCATTCGTTGGCAATCTCAAAGCCTCATTCATATATTTCTCGATTGTTTCAGTGTTACTTTCCTCATATAATTTGTCGAATCCCAGTCTATGTATCACTTGAATGACTCGAATAATGTTAATATGCTAATAGAACTGCTACTCTAAAAGCTCAGCCAAAATAACAAACTTTCACGAAATGTCCAATCTGGATAAAATAAGGTAGATACAAATTTATAATAATTAGATGTTTCCAGACAAAAATTACAACATGTGTCCAGCTTTTTTGTGAGATAATAGGCTTGATTATAAGAGAATATTCCAGCGGGAAAGTTTCTTGGTAGTAGCGGTCATTTAAGTTTTTGTTCCTTAAACTAGAACTTCGTTTCTAGTTGCCAGTCAATGACATAAAAAGACAAGAATTTTGGGAAATGTGTATACAAAAAAAGCTTTTTTTTTTGCCCAGGAAAAACTAAACTCTTACAGAAAGAGCACATTATCCCGTACACAGATCTCCTGGGAAAACTTTCAATTCAGCAAGCAATAGCATTCTGGACGAATTCAACTAAACATAAAAAGAAAGTTAAAAGTTAATACATATAATATATATAATCAACAAAGAGAAGGAAATGAATATAAAATACAGTAAGATCCGGTGTATAACGCGCACCTATACTTTTAATCTGCAACTTTGAATTTTTAGGCATATTCGCCGTATAACGCGTACCCTTTCTTACGTAGAAACCTGTACGTATGCAATACCCTTATGTTTAGAAGTCATTTATTCGAGGTATTATTCCAAACTTTAGAAAAAAATTGTAAACTTCTTGAATTATAGCCCTTTAAGTTCATTAGTAATGTCATTTCTTTTTTAAAAAAACATTATTTCAATATATGCAGAGGTTTAATTTTTCCTTCAATACTCATCATTTTTTTTTAATTTTAAAACCTCTCATTTTTATACTCGACGTATAATAAGCACCCGTAAATTTCGATTTTATTTATTGCGTTAGAAGTGTGCATTATACGCCGGGTTTTACGGTATGTAAACACAATACAATAAATAACATAAAACATATTGAAGCTAAATACACACACATTGGATATAAATGATAGGGAGCCCTGAACAGAATATAAGAGAGGAAAAAAGTGGTGACATTAATAAACGGTTGTTCAATTATAGCAACAATTTTTGCAACTACTTGAACGCAAGAAATTAACGTTACATGCAGGATTCGTATGTTAAATAGCATAAAAGCTTGAAAAACCGCTATCTTTAATGCTTTCATTTTTAATGGTTACACATCTCTGAAAGGTTTCCATGCCTTTTCGGAACATGTCGGCTCATTACGCATTTTTTACATATTTTTCAAAAAATTCAGTTTAGTTTTTCCACAGTTTTGCACTGTATTTCTTTGATCAAAACTGCGATGCTCCAAAATTTCAGCGTGACAAGAAATATTAGAATAGAGTTTTTCTTGTGCAAAAGAATTCAAAATCGATCTGTCATTTAATTAGATATTATTTGGCCATTTGTCTCTAAGAGAAAGGCGAAAAAACTCAGCGTTACAACTATTTTTATCAAAAATGAGCGTAGTCATTCTTTTTAAAAATATCTTGTCACACATTACTTTGAATTTAAAATATTTAATGTAATATTTAAACATCTAGAAGTAGGTTGCGACCGCAATTAAAACCACATAAAACAGAATTAAGAAATTACAACTATACAGTTTCATGAAGCTTTCGTACGGGAACATATTAATCTTAAAGCACAGGTAAGAGACTCATAATGAAATTAAATTTAAAACCTAATAAAATAATTAAATTTACTAAATTAATATCTTCAAACATTAGTTTCAGCATTCATAGTAAATGGCACTCAATATTAAAATGCTAAAAATGCATAAATTCCATTCAAATAGTAAGAGCTTTAGCGTCTTTGAATTAAAAGAAACTTTTATTAGATAATTTTTGAAATGTTAGCTGAATTCTGAAAGTAGGATCCCATTGGTCTTTAAAAATACTTATTTAATTTTAAAATGCATTATATATATATATATATATATATATATATATATATATATATATATATATATATATACACTGGTGTGCAAAAAATTGAGGACGAGAGACGGTTTTTTCAATATAACTTTGTACAAAAGCTTTCCAAATCAACACATTTAATACCGTAAGATCCCCAATACGTAAGGACATGTGTAATGTAAGCAACACTTACTAAAAGAGAAATCAGAGGGATAAAAAGAAGCTTGATTGAAAAAGTAGCATGGAGCGCAATGCGACTGAAGGCCGAAACATCCCTGTGATGGGTGTCCAGCAAGAAACATCCGGTCTTTAGTAGGGGATATGATCTCCCCTGACTGCTAGGCAGGTTTCACAGCGTCTGCCCATGCTGAGAATGAGGGTGTCAATGAGTTGTTGAGGCATTGCTGCCCATTCGTCTTGCAGCGCCAATCGAAGCTCCCGAATCGTTACTGGTGGTAAGGTACGAGCTGTCAAGCGTCTGCCTAGAAAATCCCATACATGCTCGATGGGATTGAGATCCGGAGATCGTGCCGGCCAATCCATACGTTCAATATCCTCACTCTCTAAGAGCTGTTCGGCAGTACTGTGCGAGGACATGGTTCATTGTCGTTCATGAAAAGGAACTGCAGACCCATAGCACCTCTAAAAAAACGCACATATGGAAGAAGAATCTCGTTACAATAACGGGTCCCAAGGACTGAACCTGCGTCGAAGATGTGAAGGTCTGTACGACTACCAAGCATGATGCCTCCCCAAACGAGAACACCGCGACCTCCATACCTGTCCCTTTCAATAATGTTCGAGGGATGATTGCGGCTTCCCTGCTCTCACCAGATGAGTATGCGATGAGAATCGCTACTCAAACTGAATCTGCTCTCATTTGTAAAGAGTACTCGTCCCCATTCATTGTCTCTCCAATTCCGGTGTTCCCGGCACCACAGAGAACGCCTTCTCCGATGGGCAGGCGTTAAAAGTACACACCGTACAGGGCGTCGTGCAAGCAGACCACCACCGTGCAGTCTTCTGGCCACGGTAAAACGCGATATCGGTCGTCCAGTCACCTGTGTCGTGTGTCTAACGATTTCTCCCGCTGTCTGCCGCCTGTTTCTTCTGGCCTGTAAGACAATGTACCGGTCATTTGCGGGTGTGGTTCCTCGTTCACGACCACTACTGAACCCCCGGATAGCTGTTCCTGTAGTTTGAAATTGTCTCCAAAGTCGTGAAACGATGCTGTGAGCCATTCCGAACTCTGCAGCCACACTTGTCACACTGCGGTCTTCATCCAACTTCTCCCAATGATTCGACCTCGGGTAAAAGCATCCAGATGTCGTCTAACAGATTGATTATTCGCCATTTCTCGCTGATGTAGCAACTCGGTGTGATTTTAACTGCTATACGTCGTGCAATCTCTTTGCCAGAAATACTGATCTTACACCGACAACATGCTTTATACTACTCAGACACTCCCCCATTATGTCTACCTGCATATCTGCGCATGTGCTACCGTACATCACCTTACTTAATCTCCTGATTGGTCTTTCTGTCCGCTCTGCCTCTTCGTTCAGCTGATATGCTATTTTTTCGACTTCGTCCTTAATTTTTGCACACCAGTGTATATATATATATATATATATATATATATATATATATATACAGTGGCGCACACAAGAGGGGTCCGGACCCACCTCCCCAAAACCCTTGATTTTTTTCCGATTGATTATAATTCTAAGTATATAGTACGTAAAATTTAATTAATTACTTGTTGTTAATGAATAATTTTATTAATTAATCCTAATTATTTATTCAAAAATTAGTTTTATACTGTATTTTGTTCCCGAAAATCGACAAAATCAAAAGGAGCATGATACAAGAATGATGAACTTTCAACCTCGGACCCCCTTGAAGAATTCCTGTGTGCGCTACTGTATACATATAATAAGATTTTTAAACTAAATGGAATTACTTTTTAAAAAATATGATAGCAAGCTAGTAATATACTTTTTTGCAGTGCTTCTCAAACTTTCACTAATTGCAACGCAATATTCAATAATAATTTTCATATCGCCCACCCCTACATATAATAACAATGTATTGAATTCAATAACACTAAAGTGTGTTGACGCTAAAGCTATAACACAACTTCAACCTCTGAAGTATCACCGGCGTGTATAAACGTCTTTCTCAACCAAAACGATAATTGCCCCGGAAGCATCTATACGTATTTCTGAAGTACGATCGTTTCTGTGCACTGCTATCCATAAAATTATTCCGAAGGCTTTGGACTGTAATAAAAGGATTTTGACTGTATTTGCGATGGTTTTGTTCATTTCATTCCCCCCCCCAGTACATTACACACTCTCGCTTATGCGGAAAACGGTGGTATTGAGGAGCTAATCTCGTAATTTTTTATCAGCAGTGAAGGGATTAATTATAAATTGTACAAATTATCAAGATAAATAATAATTTTTGGATATAATTTTTATATGACAAGCCCATGGGGTCACTGGTAATTTTTAAACTTGTTCTTAACTTAGTATTGCTAAATTATTATAAATACATTGTGCAGTCCGAGTATTATATCAATGTAAATGTGTATTTTATTTTTTATAATGTCAGAATGTATTTTGTTTGTTTACTTTCCATAAATTAATAATTTTTTTAAAATAATCTTTTGTTTTTGATTTTTCAATATGCTCTAACCCCCTCGCAGAGTTATCACGTCCCCCCCCTAGGGGACATGCCCTGCAGTTTGAGAAACGCTGACTTACACGGGGAAAAAAACCCCAAAAAAATGTATCTCAATTATATACTCAATAACAAAAATTCAGAATAAGAAATAAAATATTCCTGTACCTTTCACTCATTTTACAAATCTGATTAGTAGTACTTATTACACAGTTGTAGACTAGTTTCAACAGGTTAATTTTATTTTGCGAAAGCCTTACTTTTTTTTAAAAAAAATATCAAAAATAGTTTAATTCTACATACAATACATATTTCTTTCATTTAATTGTCATAGATATCAATGAATACCTTAACATAGAAATTCCAGCTGTCAAACCTCTTCTTATCACTTAAAGGAGTCAGTAGAATGTCTTTCGTGATTTCTTTTCACGAAAAACATCTATTTTCGCAGAAATTGACGTGGATATTTTTTGGAGCAGACAATTGAAGGTTTTAATGAAATCATGGAAATAAATTTTTCACCTAAGCTCATAACACGATTATCAAGAATCCACTAAAAATACATATTAGTCAGTGACCAAGTACTAGGGCTTTTACCTTTTTCATTGTTAAATCATTCTCTCGTCTGAAAATATCTCTCTTCGCACAAAAGCAGAAGTATCAATTCTGTTCATTTTTCTTTTGAATGACTTCTACCTTAAAGAAGGAATAACAAATAAAAAAAATTCTTAAAATAAAGAAACGGAAGGATTGATTGAAAATAATAGGAACTGGTTTTAAACCAATACTTTCTTATTACTTTGTTCCTTCCAACTCTTACATCATCAATTTTTGTGTTCAACAAAAGAAATATTATAACTGAATTATGAAGATGGATGAAGATTTTTGTCTTACGACGGGCATTTGAAAGTCACGAGAAATAATTTAAAATAAGATCCCAAATGCTTAAGAATTTATAATTATAAAACATAGTGTTAAAATCCTTAATCTAATAGCCTAAAAAAGAGCCAGCAAGTGCAGTATTTCATACAGTATAAATTTTGTATACATATTTATTTTAGATTTAATTTATCACAAGCCATAAAAAAAGTTATTTTAATTTTATTTTATGCATTCTATGTAACTATAAATAACAGTATGAGCTGAAATGATAAAACTATTGTAACAATAATAAATTATAAACATTAGCCAGGTAATTTTGTTATTACTATTATTGCTATTTTTAATTCTTATACGAAATCGAAATTTCACAGATACTATGAAGACATGTTTAAAGGGGAAATAATTTTTAGGCAAATGTTTTTAAAATAACTGCGCTAGGTATATGAAATTTGAAAGATTTTGTTAGACTTGCTGCGCCAGAATTAGAAAAATATTTTATTGCTCAAATTTACCTGGGAAATGTGTTAAATATTTCAGAAAAAACTTGTGAGTGGATTTTAGTATTTTAAATATATATATATCATTTAAGAACATGAGAGGCATTGATCTATAAGCCACATTTTGGGAAAAAACAAAAAAAAATTAATGAACTCTAAAAACAAAAACAAAAATATGTCGTTTTAATCGTATCAAAATATGCTACAGAAATTTAATATTTTAAGGACTAAACCAGGGGTGTCCTACACGCGGCCCACCAGTACGTAAGTTACGGCCCACCGACTCTTTTTTAAAAAAAATTTTAAACATCAGGTTTTTTAAAAAAAAAGTTTTTTCATTATTTATTTAAGGGGAAATTTATATATATATATATATATATATATATATATGACATGTTTTTGAGTCATAATCAGACTTAATTTTTAAAAGGAACTTTATTCAGTCATTTCTACATCTCTTCTGACGCTGAGAGCAGGGTGGAGAAAGCACGCCACGGGGTGTTTCAAGTGGTTAACACTTAAAAAACAGATGCGGTAAGTATTACGGATTTTTTTATTGTACTTGAAAGTTAATGCTGACATATAGGGCTATTAATTCTAACGATCTGGAATTAGACAAGTTTATTGGCTAGGCCATATGTTTGGAAGAAGAAAATGGTTGATTAGTTTGATACTTAAAGATGAGATGAAAAGTATGAGTTAAGTGCTAGATAGGGAATTTTATTTTTAATCTAATTTAATTATCCTTACATTTATATATATTATATTTGACTATTTCGCCCGTATTCCTATAGTAATTTAATATTCCAGTTCTATTTTATTGATGTTATATTCACCCACGTGGGTTTTTGGGCCATTGCCTTGGTTTATCTCCTATGCTATTATGTCAAAAATTTCCGCTGTAGGGGGAGGTTGAGATCTCAGAAAACACTGTTTAACCCTGTTTCACTGTCGTAAGCCAGTGACAGCTCGGGAAACCATAATAAGTTTTTTCCACTATAGCTATATTTTCTCTTTTTTGGTTTGTAATGGCTCCATGTTTTTGGTTCTTTCGGTTTGATCTTGAGATGTTTTTAGGATTTATTAGTCTTCTTTTTAATTTATTTACTGTTATATATATATATATATATATATATATATATATATATATATATATATATATATATATATATATATATATATATATATATATATATATATATATAAATCTACAACATATTTGCCTGTTACCTGTTCTTGTTTTAAGATAAATCCTTTTTGACAATAGAAATGTCCTTTAAATTAAAATAAATTTATATTTTATCAAGGCAGTCACATTTGATTTTTCTATAATAAATTACTTTTTTAATAAATTCCGAATTGCATCATGCATATCCTTTACTATGGATGGTACATGATTCTCTATGTGTGCGACTTTCATTTCTCCTCCTCCTTTTCTATTTGGAGTGCCCAAGAAGCAAGAGGCAGTCACACACACACAGAGATGTTTTTTAAAGTTTTAAAAAATATTCAGTGCAGTTAAGATAACGGGCAATGTATACTTAATCGGTTGCGAATACTAGTAGGTATAGCGGTAATAGTGGTAAAAGCGTGGGGTGCTTTTTTTTATACTAACTTGGCATTTCGGAATAGAACTAGTAAGAAATTATAACAATTGATATCGAGCACCCCACGCTTTAATCCCAATGACATTAATTTTCTCGCTAATCAGTTTATTCTTATATTAAGAACTATTTTTTTTTACTTTTTAGTTCGATTAAACATAAAAGCGTGTTGTTTAGTTTTTTAAACTATAATTTTTCAAATAAAGAACACTTTTTGTTTGTTTTTTCTATTTGTATTAACCGTCACCCTACCGGTATAGTGGTTAGCGACACTGACTGCGATGCCGTAGCCGGAGAAGACATGGATGTTTGTAAATGTATAGTGCCTTTGTGGCATGGGGGTACTCTAAATAGCCGTCGAGCCGCAAGTCCTCTCGTGTGGTTGATGGAAGGGGAAGAGAGGTGGAAGGCCCCTGATCACCCCCAGGGTTATCTCCCTCTAAATTGGGGTGGAACCGAGCAAAAACGTACTGTCACCTGCATGGTGCTCAAGGCTAAGACTAAAGACAGGCGTAAATTCTAGCCCTTAACCACGATGAATTTCGCTTGCCTCGACCTGACTCCGTCAGGGAGGTGGCATTACTCACAACACACAACACATTTGTATTAACCACGAGCGTTTTCGCTTTAGGTTGTAACTTAATCTGTTAGTCGCCAAATCTGGAAATGGTATTATGAATTAGTCGCCAAATCTGGAAAGCGTTATTCCTGGTGATTGTGATCAGGACAATGGAATAAAATAAAGAAATTATAATATTGTCACCGGTCCTTGACAAATGTGCAAAATTTCGAATTAATCCGACCTTTTAAAGAGGGTAAAAATGGAGTTCGGGATTCCTTTACATACAAGGGAAACTTATAAAAACTTGTTAAAAGGAATATAGGTTTTGAGGGAAATATAGAATTGTATACTGTAAGAGGCAATATTAATCATCTAACTAGAACTGTAAAACTAGTTTTGTTGAGAACTTGTTTCTGTATTGATAGTTCTAGCTGAATAAGAAATTAATTAAAAGTTGAAAAAGAAAAATTTTTTCGTTTAAAAACAATTTTATTTTTAAAATTGTAAACATATTTTTACTAATGTATTTGATATCTAATTTAATTACGGATAACTGGAAATTACTTGTAACTAACTTTTTATTCATATCTATTTCAACTACTGTATATTTCCGAATAGAAGCCGAAAGTGCTCTTTTTTCTACAAAAAATTACTTAAACTTTGAAACCTGGCTATAAGGAGAATGGAAAAAAAAAACTATCCTTTATTCACAATTGTTTGTTACAAGAGGATGAAAGTGTTGGCAAGAGGGTAAAACGGGCTGAATTTTTTTTTAATTAAATTGCTGTAGATTGGAACACCAATGATTACCGTTTTATTTTTGGTCATCCTATCTGAAGTTAACACACTTTTCCATCAATTTTTGATCTTGTATATTATCTGCGCTAGCCAAACGTCTGTGCTTCTTTTTACACAGAAAATAAACGGGAAGATGAATTTGCGTAAGGCAGATCATCACCGATCTATGTATGCTTCATGCTCCTGGTAGAAAAACTCACCCCATGAACATATGTATTTAATGATCCCAATGGGTGAATGTAAATATTATAAGATATGCGGAAACTCGAATTTTGAAAGAAAGAGAAGGCCTTTTTGATTAACTGCACTTTTTTTTCGAAATCAGGGAATCCTTTTAAGAACCAACTAGGGATTGCAATACCGGTATGCCGAGATACCGAATACCGGTAATTTGAGCCATTTGTACATTTTGTAATACCGGTATTTACAAGTTTAAGTAGCATCTTTTCGTTATTTAATAGAAATTTTTAAAATGACTTCAGGGATCGGCAATATAGCAAAATAATATACATTTTTGTTTTTATGTCCCCCTGATGGGCAAAATTAATTAGATTGTGAGTACAAAGCTGCAACATACAATTAAGAGAAGTGATAAAATATGTGAATCATTCAAAGAGGAAGGCCAAAACCCTCCTATTACAGCTCAGAGTGATTCTGCTCACGCGCAGATTCATAGTCTGATATTCTTATCTGTAAGAAAGTTGTAGTTGTGTGAAGAAAGTGCGTAATATTTCGGTTCTTTTTAAATTGAGGAATTTGTTATTCACATTGTATTTGCATATCATATTTTAGGATTTAAAATATTTTTTCAGATTCATTACATATATACTCATAAATAATAACCCATAATAATGAAAAAGAAGATAATAATGAATAAGATTTAAGATCACATTTCAAAAATTTTTAATAGTACCACACACTGAATAGTGATATTTACACTTTTTTATTATTTAAATAAATAAGATGCTCCTTTAATTTTTTGTGATTCTTTATATACTCTTATAATTTATAAGTTACAAATTATTTTTGTGATATTAACATTCTCTAATAAAACTGTCAAATAAAACGAAAAAAACCTAAGTTTTCTTTCTTTTTCAAAAATTTCAACTACCGGTATCCCAGTACTAAGATCTGAAAAATACCGAATACCGGTATTGAACTTTTGACCCAATATTGCAATCCCTAGGGCCTACCCTCTTAATTTTTTTTAAAAGTTTCAAAAGTGCTCGGCTAGTACAGGAAAACATACGGTATTTACAAAGAAATTATGAAGCTGAAAACCGATTATGAAATAAAAACTGATTATGAATCTATTAATGAAAATTTTCACATTTATATTTTTATGTACTTATAAAAAGTTAAGAAAAATCCCGCAAAAAACTTTTACACGATCAGGCTTATTTACACATTTTAAACACAATTGTACTTTGTTCAGAGGGGGATTTTATGCTATCAATGTTTGGAAACCCAGCTAAAACACTACTAAATAATTATCCCTCTAATGAATTCAGAAGCTTCCTTTGATGTGCGGAGTTACTGGTGTTTTTAAAAAAGGTAACGGAACCACATTGAATGTGCTTGATTATGAGTTAATGACAATCCAATTACTCTTGTTTTTACCCATCGAAACCTTTTCGCACATTTGCCTCAAAGAATTTTCTTCTTTCTTTGTAAGCAAATATGTAGATTAAAGGGAAGCGGGGAGAAGTTTTGAAAAGTAAACGGAAGGGTAAATTTACAATTATTGATTTAATTATTATATTGCATTTAGAGTTCTTTTGATGTTGTTTGATACCACGAGAGTTGCGAAGTTTGTTTACAATGAAATAAAGGAGAGGACTCTTATTTAAAAATGAGAGAGTCCTAGCTTTCATTAGATCTTTTAAACAATTGTTTAAAATCGAAAGAGGCAAACTATCTTTGTTATTATGGTTTAAAAACCAATGAAAAAAACAGAGAACAATTTATAAGGAAATCAAACTGTTTATTTAAATGTAATATTTTAATAAATGTATAAATAAAATAGTAATGCTTACACTAAAAAATCGAAAGGTATATTATACAACTGAAATCAAAATCACCAGCGATTGCATAAAACAATTTAAAAACTAAATGTGTAACAGTAAACTATATGTCGATGCTGGTTAATACAAGGGCTAAGAAACCATTACTATAGTGTAGTAATTTGACTTAAAATTGATTTCATATCGTTTAAACACATCAAAAATATCCTAAAAAAACAAGTAATATAAAAAAATAAGTCAATTACTACTTAGGTCAACAAAGAAAAATTTTATCTGGACTCAGATTCCTCGAGCAAAAAAAATTTACAAAGCATTATTTTTTTAAATCGATGGAGGTATCCAAAGAGAGAAAATCCTTTTACTTTAATTAAACATCGTGTTACGTCATCAGCGCACTGTAGCGCCATCTGTAAAAAATTTGTAAAAGTAGACATTGTCTAGCTGTACCCCAACAAAAGCGGGTGCACGAATAAAGTAGGCTTAGCGTTGCGAAAAAGACTGATTTTTTATTCTTTAACCAGTTTTACAGTCCACACAAATATTGACGAAACATTGGTCCTATGAAGCCACAGAAAATGGATAAAAAATAAGATAAAAAAAAAATAAAAATAACTCCAACGTAACTACTGAAGAGAAATTGAATCGTTTAAAAGATTCAATCAAAGGAACTTTAACTAGGTTAGAGGCTTTTTACCTCGAGAAGACAGTGTCAAAGGATACTAGTGTCACTGAAATCGAAATTAAACTCAAAAAATTGAGCAATTACAGATAAATCTAGATAAAATAGCTGAGGATTATTGTGAAATAGAAATTTTCGAAAGCTTGGAAATCATTCAGCTGGACATAGAAGATATAAATCAACGGATCGAGACAACAGAGGTAGGTCTCAAACTTTTAATGTATTCTTTGAAAAATTCTGAAAATGTAAACATTAATTTAAATGACAATGGTAAAAATAGTATCCGCTTACCTCAAAATTCCATTGCCAGAATTTTCTGGTGTAATAGCAGAATTTTCTAATTTCAAAAATCAATTTATTAATTTAATAAGTAATAATGAGCAATTGAATGATTCAAAACTATACTATCTTCGAGCATCTCTAAAAGGAGAAGCAAAGCTCTTAGAGTCGCCTAGCGATAGTTTCGATTCTCTCTTTAAAGCATTAGAAGATCGTTACGAAAACAAACGGCAGTTGATAGATTCACATGTCCTTGAGATAATTAATTATGAAAAATTTATAGCAAATCAGCCAAAGAACTGCGCGCTTTAATGGATTGTATCAATAGAAACATTAGAGCACTTAAAGTTTTGAAATATGAGCAGAATGATCTATCAGATATAATTTTAATAAATATAATTCTTCAAAAATTGACAAAGAATCTGAAAAACAATTCGAACTTTCGTTGAAAACAGCAGAAGTTCCAACATTTGATTCTATTATGAAATTTTTAGAAAGAGAAGTGCTGTGTTAGAAAACATTACTCGCATTCCTAGTACTAAAATGATCCATAAAAATACTGCAATGTCAACTAAAGCCAAATCGCTGGTAGTTAATAGTAAAAAATAACTGTTAAAACCTTGTATTCTATGTCGAAATTCTCATCCTCTTTATAAATGTATTGCATTTCAAAATATGTCTGTGGAGTGCAGAAAGAAATTTGTTACCAATAACAAACTTTGTATAAATTGCCTCAGACTTCATTATGGTGCCTGCATGTCTAAATATAAATGCACAGTTAGTGGTTGCAAAGGATTACATAATTCATTGCTTCACGATTCTGCTGAACTTTGCTCTGCAGTTAAAAATCACACTGTAGGGGAAAGGGGGATAGAGAGTAATTCGAATACTACTCGGTTTGAAGGTCAGCCAGAAGTGGCGGTTTTGACTTATGGAAATAAATGTGTTTTATTAAATACATTCATGATTTTCGTTAAAAGTGCTGATGGATATAGAATTAAGTTAAGAGGATTATTAGATAATGCGTCTACGATATGCGTTATGAGAAGACATAGCAAGAAAGTTGGGATTTAAATTTAAGTCTGCAAACCAATCTATAACAGGCATTAACGGAATTACGCAATCATCGAAATATTCAGCTAATATTGAAGTTTCAAATCGGGATTATACTTTTGCACGCAATGTACAATTTTCACTTTTACCTAAAATTATCGATGCGATTCCCTGTATCGAAATTAAATATATCGGTTTAAATATTCCAGCTTCAATTGAGCTGGCTGATTCTAATTTCCATATGCCAGGTCAAATAGATATATTGATGGAAGTGAACTATTTTTTTTGAAATTTTAAATCCCAGAACAATATTATTTGCAGGAGGGAAATGTAACTTTACAAAATATGGCTACTTAGTCACAGGTACCCTTCTCAGTCACAACAACAAGCCAATTGTTGTTTAATAAGTGAACCAAGCTTAGATATAACAGTAAAGAAATTCTTTGAACTGGAATCACTTCCAGATGATTCTAAGGAAATAACAAAAAGTGAAGAGGAAATTTATTGTGAGGAACATTTTGTTAGTACCTATAAAAGAGATAAAACGGGAAGATTTATAGTTCGGTTACCCATAAAGGAAAAATGCAGAAACATTATTAGGATATTCCAAAGAGAATGCGATCAAACGACTAAATGGTATTTGGGAAAAATTAAACAAAAACAATACAATGGGAACTTTGTATAAAGAATTTATGAATGAATATGAACTTTTTAGGCCATATGGAGGAGATTAAAAATGAAACATTAGATAAGATTAACTATTACATTCCTCATCATTCTGTGTACAAACCAGAGAAGACATCCACTCCATTGAGAGTTGTCTTCGATGCAAGAATAAAAAACAACAAGTGGTTTTCTCTAAACTCCATTTTACTAAACGGAGGAATTATTCAACAAGATCTCTTTTCCATAGTCAGTAGATTTAGAAAACACGAGTACGCGTTTAGTGCAGATATTAAAAAAATGTACAGGCAGATACTTGTTGATCCTAATCAAAGGGGATTTACAACGAATTATGTGGAAGACTAGTGCAGATGCTCCAGTCAAGACTTACAAGCTAGCTACCGTAACTTATGGGACAGTTTCTGCACCATTTTTTAGCTACCAGGACCTTAAGGGCCTTAGCAGATGATGAAAAAGCGGAATTTCCTGACGCAGCAGATGTGATTTGTAATGATAGTTATATGGATGATATTCTTTCTGGAGAGTCTACATTAGAGGTGCAAAAACTCCAAACCAGATTATCTCAACTATTACAGAGTGGGGGTTTTGAGCTACACAAATGGGTGACAAATAGTCCAGAACTGTTGAAAAGATTTATCTGCATCTTCCTATGTGTTTGATAAGGAATTTCAGGATGCTCCAGTGAAAACATTAGGTATGCTATGGGATCCAAAGGTGGATTGTCTCACATACAAAGTAAAGATTAGTGAAAAAAAGTCAACTTCTCAAAAGAGACGTGCTTTCCAGAAATTGCAAGGCTCTATGACCCTTTGGGCCTGATAGGACCCATTGTTACGAGGCTAAGATATTCATCCAAGAACTTTGGAAAATAAAATTAGATTGGAGTGAACAGCTACCACCAGATGCAATGGAAGAGTGGATGAACTTCTACCAAAAATTAGCGAAAGTAAATAACTTCAAAATCCCAAGGTGCATTCTACTTCCTGCAACAATACGGATTGAAAATACATGGCTTTTCTGATGCATCAGAACGTGCCTATGCTGCTGTTGTCTACATAAAATGTTTCAACGAATCTGGACAATCTCAAACTAGATTATTATGCAGCAAGTCCAGAGTGGCTCCCTTGAAAACACTCACCATACCGAGGTTAGAACTGTCTGCAGCTTTACTACTATCGAGATTAGTCAAAAAGGTTGTACCAATTCTACAATTATCTATTCATAAAATTTGGATGTGGACGGACTCAACGATTGCTTTAGCGTGGATAAAGACTGAACCTCATAAACTCAAAACATTTGTCAGCAACAGGGTGGCGGAGATTCAAGACACTTTCAAAGGACTATCATTGGAAACATGTTAGCTCAAGAACAATCCCTGCCGACTTAATTTCTAGAGGCTGCAATGTGGATGAACTTTTAAAGAACGAAATGTGGTTCTCGGGTCCAGATTTACAAACTGATGAATACGAGGACAATCAACTTTTTTCCTGATCCTTCCTACAGAGATGAACTAAAATGTGCTGTGACTCTTTCAATGACTGAGTGTTCTTCAAATTTTTATGATGAACTCTTTAATGTTACAAATAATTTCATAAAATTAATTAGAATTTTTAGCTTTATTTTTAGGTTCATTAATAACATCAAAGCTAAAGAGGAGTCTTGTAATAAGGAGAAATATCTAACTGCAGATGAAGTAAAGAGGGAGTACGGAATTTTTAGCTAAAATAGCACAATTAAGTGAGTTTAAAGCAGAAATCGATGCCTTGAAAAAGGTAAGGTGTTTCAAAACAAGTAAGTTAAAGGCTTTAGATCCTTTCTTAGATGAGAATTCTTTACTCAGAGTTGGTGGAAGGCTTTGTAATGCTGATTTACCATTTGAAGCAAAACATCAAATAATTATACCTAGTAAACATAAATTTACTAAATTACTTTTGAGCATATGCATAAGAAGTTTTTTCACATTGGTGCTCAGGGTTTAGTACATCAAATTAGAATGCAGTTTTGGCCCATTAATGGCAAGGGTATTGCACGAAAAACAGTTCATGATTGCATTGCATGCTTTAGACAGAACCTGCTGGGGGTAGATCAATTAATGGGAAATTTACCATCAGAGAGAGTAACTCAAGTGCACCATTTTTAAACTCTGGGGTGGATTTTTGCGGACCTTTTCAAAATAAAATTTAAAAATCAGAGAAAGGGGATATTTTCAAAGGTTTATGTTGCGATTTTTTGTATGCTTGGCTACAAAGGCTATTCATTTAGAGGCAGTGACTGATTTAACAACTGAGGCATTTATTGCAGCTTTGAAGAGGCTATGTGCCCGTAGAGGCCGCATTTCTACATTAATGTCCGATAACGCAACTAATTTTAAATGGCGCAGCTGCAGAATTAAATCGTTTCATAAAATTAATTTGTAACAAAAACGAAACATTAGCAAATTATTTTGCTTCAGAAGCTATCCAGTGGGAAATTTATCCCACCTCGTTCTCCCTAATTTCGGGGGTTTGTGGGAGGCAGGGGTAAAATCATTCAAACACCATCTCTATAGAACTTTAGTTAATAGTAAAATAACTTTCGAAGAATTCGAGACAATAATAATTCAAATTGAAGGTATACTTAATTCACGTCCATTAGTACCATTGTCAGATAATATCAATGAATATGAAGTTTTAACTCCTGGACACTTTATAATTGGTCGACCTATCAGTGCAAATACCTGAGCCCGCAATTTTAGATATTTCAGATAATAGACTATCTAGGTGGCAGTATACAACAAAGTGTGTACAACTATTTGAAACGCTGGAAAATGATTATCTTAATCATTTACAGCAGAGAAACAAATGGCAGTTCGAGAAAAATAATGTTGCCGTAGGGTGTTTAGTGCTTTTAAAGGGAAAATGATTTGCCTCCCTGCAAATGGGCAATGGCAAGAATCTTGAGGTTATTTATGGAACTGACGGTAAGGTCAGAGTCGTTAAACTACAAACTGCCACACGGGGTTCTCACACGTTCTATCTCAAAAATCTTCTTATCTTACAATAGAAAATAATAATATAAATTAAATTGTAATGTGAAGTATATTATATTCTTGAATATTGCTATTTTCTATTTTTGAATATTCTGTATTTTTTATTTTAGAATGTTGAATTTATTTGTATTTAATTAATTTAGGTATTTGTAAACTGTATATAGCAAATTGCATTTTTAAATATATTTTTGAAATATTGTATATTTCAACGCCGGGCAGAATGTTACGTCATCAGCGCACTGTAGCGCCATCTGTAAAAATTTGTAAAAGTAGACATTGTCTAGCTGTACCCAACAAAAGCGGGTGCACGAATAAAGTAGGCTTAGCGTTGCGAAAAAGACTGATTTTTATTCTTTAACCAGTTTACAGTCCACACAAATATTGACGAAACACATCGTAAACAAAAATTTCAAAACAAATTCTTAGCTACGAAATTCATCATAAATTTACTCGGTAGAGGTATAAAACTTAATTTCATTTAAGTTCGAATAATTGCTGTTCTGTACTTTTGAAATCTGTAAGAAAGCCTAATAGTTTCTTTTCCTAGTTTGTTACAATTGGTGTTTAATTCAAATTATATGCTTTTAAAAAATTATTAAATGTGAAATATCACACACAAGAATCCCTCACATTGATTACAGATAGTTAAACATTCATACATTCTTTTGAATTATTTTTAGCAAATATTTTTTAACAATTTGAGTCTGTAGTCAATGAACATTCTCGAAGATCCATCCTTCTTTTACCATTACGATTGGACTTACACATATTCCGAAGAACTCGGACTTATAAGGCCTTCGTTAAGCCATTCTTCTATCTGTTTGTTTACTTCTTTGTCTTTCTGTGAAAGCTAGTCGACGGGGTTGACAGGCTGGTTCTTCGTCTTTTGAATAATTCTCATTGTGACGTCGGTAGATGCTGTTTTTTCTGGCTTGTAGTCTTCAATTAAGTTTTTCAAGTTCCTTCTTGATATGACGATTTTAAAACATGACGCAGGTCTAGTTCTTCTTGAAGATTTTCAGCAGATATTTGCATAAGCTATGCATGATTCTCATATTTGTTGAATTTAACTCCTTCTTTAGTGAAACTTATCGAATTTTAATTTATCAGCAGGAACAACATGCCAAGTTAACGAGTAATTTTCATTATCTATTTCGAACTCATGTTCAAAGGAACCGATAGTTGTCACTTGTGCATTACCAAGTACCGGTGAGAAGCATCTTGTCCTTCGATAATTTTGTTGGATCCATTATTCTTCTGCTCGTGTTTTCTCATAGCAAAATTTACGGTACTACCACTGTCTATGAGCACCGTGATTTTCCTCTTTCCAAAAAATATCTCTTTAGTACGTAAACCCTCCTTAACGATGATTGTGCAAGTTTCTTTTGGAGGTTCTTTGAATTTCTGTGATTTTGAATAGTTCGTTTGAGCATGCTTGGAAGCATTGTGATTTGAGTGTTTCTCGTAATTTTTGTTGCAATACCGTTTCTGCGCGCTGTCTTGATATCTTTGAACAGATTCATACTTGGTAACAGGAGCTTCCTAATGTTTGTTGTAATTTGTTGACGCTGGAGACTTCTTATCTTTCCTGTTATACTCGAATGTTCCCGGTGCTTCATATCTGCGATTCTTTTCTGTGGATTTGAATTCTTGTTTCTTCACAAATGAACTGCTCGATTTTTGCTTCAGAGTCCTTTTAAAGTCTTCGAATTCTTATAGTTTTTCTGCTAATTGAACAGGGGAGTTCATATTTGCCCATTCATCAAGATAATATTCCTTAAATTCAAAAGGAGTTTTTCGTTTTAGTTGAGCTGTTATAATTAGATTTGATAATTTGTCGAAAGTATCGATCTTCAATCCATCTATCCATCCGTTAAAGTAAGTGTTTAACTCCTGGTAAAAATCAATCCATGTTCTTTTCAGGTGCTTTTTGGTGAGTGACAAATAGTTGTCGAAACTTTTCTGGAGTTAGTTTAAAGCATTTCAGCAGTAGATCTTTAACGTGTTCGTAAGAGTTAGCTTTATCGTCAGGCTCTCTCGCTTTGATATGATATACTTCCATCGGTAATAAGCCTAACAAATGAGAAACTCAGTTTTCTTGATTAATATTTAATCTCTGCGCTTGACGTTCAAATAATTTTAGATAAAAACTGAAGTCTTCTTTCAAATCGAAACGATGTATAAACTTTGAAACTTCTTTGACGAGAAATTTAGTATCACTTTCTTTGGATGTATCAGCACCTAACTTGGATTGTGTTTGGATCCTTAACTTTTCCAACTCAAACTCATCTTCGCGTTTTTGTTCATCTAACCTCAATTGTTTGATGCGTAATTTTTCTTCTCGTTCTTCAATGCGTAATTTTTCTTTTTGCTCTTCTTGCTTTTTCTCCTTGCCTTTGCGATCCTCAACAATCGTTGGATGTATGTTTTTGGTCAATTCTTCGTCATAATTTTCACTAACAATAATTAGATCTTTGAGTGTGGTGATGGTCATAGATTTATCGAATTCTAAATTTAATTCCGTGGCTAAGACAAATAAATCTTCGCGACGACCTTTGCCAAGATACGACCTTTGCCAAATTTAAATTTGATTTTAGATAGTAAACAAAGGAATAAACAAAATTGTCACGCGTTCAAACAAAAACAATGATGTTGCTATGGGCAATTCTCGCTTTTATTTACATAAATTCTCAAGTTAAAATGAAACTGGACAATGGGGTTGCACTTGTTGCATAAAACGTCAGACTTCTATTGCTCTCGACGTGTTAGGATCTAATAAAACCAGTTCAATATTTATGACCACCATAAAATGAATTAAAGAGAGAATAACTTGAAAATTTTTCAGAAATACTTTTAAAAAAAGGGTGAACAAAAATTGAATCACAAAAGAAAAAATTTCATTATGTAGAAAATGCACTTCGCTATCGAGAGGTTATTTTACGAAGAAAATCGTGAAATCAAAATACACTAAATATACATTGAAACATTCAAATTTTATTCATTTAGAAATATTTTAAACCAGTAACGTGTAAAGACAACAGTGCGAGCTAAAATACGTAATGCTTAATTTGAAATAGTCAAATTATTAATTTCAACTAAAAACAAAACTTTTTTTAAACCATTTAAAATATCATTTATCTCATTTCGTTATAGTAAATACAAAAAGAATTTGAAAGAAAAAAATAAATTAATATAAATCTTGTTTTAAAACTGTGATTAAATTTATTGTGATATGAAAAAGAAGTTAGTAATTTAAAGTTCTTAATTGAAAAAAGCAAACAATTAGAAGTTAGTCACTTTAAGGGAAAGCTAATATATTTTTTATTACACCAATAAAAATAGAATCTTTTAGGATCTCATCAGCAAATTCTAAAAATAAACACATGTTTCAATAGAGAGCATAATAATTCTGTCAAAAATGAACTCCAAATATTTATATATTGAATGTTAAAATACACCTTTAAAAATTAGATCATGTATAATCTTTCATCAATAAATTCTAAAAGCAACATAATTCTTTCAAAATATATTTCTCAAATACTCATGACAATGATTAATTACCCAACGGCTGCGGGAGAAAGAAATGTTAAACTATATGAGTCATCGAAATTTTTGCTAGTTGACGCCGCTCAAGGTCAATGACGCAACCAAAGGAAATGAAAGCTTTTCGTACACACATGAAATGCAATTCAATTTGTTATTAAATTAGATGCAAATAAAAAAACTTGAATATTACGTACGACTTCCTTAATATTTTTAAAGATATTTACACAAATAGAAAAAAATGGTATTTTCAAAACACACACACACACATATATATATATGATACTTAAAAATAATATATCCTAAACAACATGACGATGGCTCTGAAAAATAATTCTTTCCTGAAGATTCCCTTTTTTTCTCTCTCTCTCTCTTCTAAAGGACAACGAAAAAAACACCGTACCTGATTCACTGGACGATGTGTGACAACTAGCTTCAAAACAAACTTTAAAGGCTCCTTGATGTGTTTACTGGACTTGAAATGGAGTTGTACACTGCAGAAATAACGTGGCGTTGGCGAAGTTGAAGCTCTTGACTCCGGGAGTCGCTTTATTTTATTCACCTAAGAGTGTTACTACCGATGTTAGTATTGAGAGGCAATCCGCGCATTTTTTATTCAGTCCGTTTGTAATTTAGGCGTTAAGCCAATTTTTTTTCAAGGAAGAAGAAGGTTAGAAGTTCATCAAACTAATTATTTAGAGAAGATTTTTGAAATCAAATCCCGGCCGAACCCCCAATTATTTCTGTGGGAGTCCGATTAAAATCTTCGAATAAAAATCAGACTCTTAGAAGTCGGGATTTTAAATTGGCGAGGTAGTTGTCTAGGGGTAAGTATTAAAGGGTCAGTGATGAATTAATGGAATCAAAGGCATTTAAAAGCAGATACTTCATTTAAGTAAAAAAAGCATTTATTTCAAGTTAAAGGGAAAATTTACAAGGGGAATATTTACAAAGGGAAAGAGACAGGCAGAAATTAGATTAATTGAATGTGAGTGAGTGAGTGAATTTAGTGTTTTATGGCACAAGAGCCAATTTTGGCTATACTGCGCCAAGCATTTGTTAAAAAAAACTTAAAATTTTTTATAAAATATATAAAAATAATGACAAAACACTTTTAAAAAGTTAAAATTTCAAACCACTTAAAACCATTTTCAAGGAATAATAGAAACAAATTTTGGTGGGGAATTCGCTCACCATTTAAGACCATATCTTATAATATAAGCATCCAAACATTTGTTTAAAAAAAAGTTTTAAAAGTACATGAAAAAAACAATTATATATGTGCATGCCTGCATGCACATATATAAAAATGAAAGAACAAGCAAGTCAGACAAGATCTAAAAAAAAAGTATTGGAAAAAAAGACTTGTGAAAAGTTAAATTGTAAAAAAGTTTTAGCATTTCATGTCAATAAAAATTAGCTTCTACTTTTTCTGAAACGAGTTGGAGTTAACGCGCGTAAATATCCTTTAGGATAACTTGTAGGACTTTCTTTAAGGTATCCGTACACCTTCAAAACGTAATTTTCGTCAAATTTTTCGATTTTTTAATTTAAATGTTATTTGAAAATATTAACTTTTTCTTTTTAAAATGGTGTTTAAATTTTGTTTCTATCTTATTTAGAACGTAAGTTATGAGGATTTGAGTTTCATTCGATAACACCTTTTTGAACCCGGAAGTACAAGTCTGCATTGCGAAGTAGAAAAGTGTTTGTTGACATTTTTATTTTTCAAAGTATCGTTTAAATATGCAATAGTAAGAAATTTAAACTTTTTAAAATATGAATTTGAGTTTTCAGAATTATCAAGAATATAATTGGCAACAGGTTTTTATTTATATTTTTATCTAGAATCTGGCAAGAAAATAGAGTGCTTTACTGTTTGTTTACATTTGCTTATGATTGCGTAGCTCTTTATAAGCTTTTGTTTAATCCTTTTTATAGCAGAAAATTTTAATTTTTTGTCATTTAAAATGGTAATGCTAAACGTAGAGTTAGTACAAAGAGAAAACGCCAATTTCGAGGTAATGGATCTACCATTAAACATTCAAAAAATAGCAGCGCAACATCTACCAACGCCAGTTCTTCAAAAATTAAATTACCTGCTGCCTTTGATGAAGAAATAGCAGAATATTAACGTAAACCACTTACTGGTAACAGAATAATTGATATGGAAGTCCTTTTAAATTTGTTTTTACAACTTTGCTGCCCAAGATGTTTCGAAGAAGGTATCCTGCTTTCTGAGGATTCCACATATGGTTTGTGCTCAAATTTTGTTATCAGGTGTAAACAATGTGACTTTTACTCAAGGTTTTCTAGTTCAAAGAAAACTTTAAACTGTCCTGAGTAAATACAAGATTTGTGTATGGTATGAGACAAATTGGAAAGGTTTTTCTGCTGGATTTAAATTATGTGGTACGTTAAATTTACCCAGGCTCAGTAAAACTGCGTACACTAATCATGAAAATAAACTCATGTCCGTGATTTCAGAAGTTAGTGAACTATCAATGCAAAAAGCAGCTTCTGAACTGTTAGTGCTACATCCTACTAAAAATAAAATTGTTGAATGTGGCATTTCAGTTGATGGAACGTTGCAGCGTAGAGTTACTCTTCCATGAATGGGTGTGTCGCAGCTTTGTCAGTTGACACTGGTAAAGTAGTAGACATTGAAATATAATGTCGTCATATTGTCCCACCTGCAGAAAGATTTCTAAAATGCCTAGAAGCATTGAGTCGGAAGTTTTTGCAGCAGATCACATATACCATAGCAATTTTCAAGGTGCTGCGTTAAAAATGGAAGCTGTTGGTGCTACGAGAATCTTCCAACGTTCTATAGTCAAACGAGGCCTTAAATATGCACATTATTATGGTGACGGGGACTCTAAGGGCTTTATCAGTGTCAAAAGATACTTATGGGAAGGATAGCATCACAAAATATGAATGAATTGGTCATGTTCAAAAAGAGTAGGTGCGAGATTGCGCAAACTAAAGTCTAAAAATAAAAATCTGTCTGGTAAAGGCAAACTCACCGACTCTTTTATTGACCGATTGCAAAACTATTATGGGATTGCTGTTCGTAGCAATTTTGAAACCTATCCGGTCTTCAGCAAAATGTTATTGCGGCTTTGTTTCATTGCTCATCAAGTGTCGAGAAACCGATGCATGGGCAGTGTCCCATCGGAAAGATAGTTGGTGCTACTACCAGCGAGCACTGTCTTGTGGCAAAAGCCAAACGAAAAATATAAAGGCTTATCAAGTGAAGTACTAAACGATTAAGCCTACATATTTAGAGTTGAGTACCAAAGAACTGCTTACTAAATGCCTGCATGGCAAAACACAAAATTCAAACGAGTGTTTAAATGGCGTTATATGGCAGAGAGTACCCAAGGAAGTTTTCGTGTGCCTCAAAAAAAAAAAATCTGCTGCATTTAAAATCTGCTGCATCCGGATGCTGTGATCCAATTTAATGATGGATATACAAGGGTTGTGTTGAAATTTTTAAAAACTTAATATAACTCCTGGTTATTTTACTTTAAAAAGCATACAAACATCTTGACATCAATAGAATTAACGACGCAGAACGACATTCAACACCAAATGTAAAGCAGCGTAGAAAAATTTTAAGAGCTACAAGGGGAAAAAATCAATGTTTTAGAGTAAAGAAGGTGTTATTTATAAATCAGGAGCATTTTAAGTATATCAAATTGTTTTTAATATTAAAATTTGCAGTTCAAAGTTTATTTCTGATTTATCTCAAAATGAATTTGTTTAACGTATTGACATCTGACAACGTAAATATCAGAAAAGTTGTGAACCAAATTAGTTCAAATTTTATAAATATATTTGTTTTATAGATTTACAGAACCCCTACTACTTTCATAATTATATAGTTGATATGTTTTTAGTAACTAAGGTATATATCATGCTCGTAATAATTTTTTAATGATTTTTCAATGTTCTTTTACGCGAAACTTGATAAAAATTGTAATAAATTGATTATCATCAGGAAAATAGTACCAGCCCTAAAAAATGTTATAATGATCATCATAAAATTTACAGAAAAGGGATATTTTTGTTTACATTTGAGTTATGTGCGTTATTCTAATAATCAATTTAATTACTATTTACACTATGCTTTACTCCCTAAAATTTTTTATGTACTACAAGTAACGTATTAAATGTATTTTCATAGTTTTAAGTTATATTTCATCAGTAAAAAATATTTTAATAGCAAATATTACAGTAAGGGAACTAATTGTTGAGTTTCATTTGAAAGTGCAGCAAATTTATTACTGGTGGTAAGAGAACGGGTTTTAGTTTCTAAAGATGAAACAGAAGTATTCAGGTTATTGCCAGGGGAAGTAGTTGTAGTAGTAGGAATGGGTATTTTTAACGAAGACTCGCTTTGTATTGTTGGTATTATTGCAGATGGGGAAGGAAGAAGATGTGCTTGAGCCGACGAAGATGATGTGGAGACTGTAGGCATTGAAGACGAAGTAGAGCTTATAGGAGACAGACACTGTAGAGGAGGGCAGATTATTTTTGTTATATTTGGATCTGTTTGTGAAGTTGTGGATATAACTGTAGGTTTTGTAATTTGAGCAGATGACTGGGATGGCTGAGGAACTATTAGTTTGCGTGCTTCTGAGTAGGAAATATTTTTATTTGTCTTAATTTCCTGAATTTGTTTTTCTAACTTCCATTTTGGGCATAATTTTGAATCCGATGCATGAGGTTGTAAGCAATTAGTACATTTCGGCTCTAGAGTACAATCCGTGGAAGAATGCCCAGCGGACGCACATCTAGAGCATGTTAATTGACCGCGGCAGGAAGTTTGGGAGTGACCGAACCTTTGGCATTTGAAACAGTGCAAAGGATTCGGAATATAAGGACGGATTTTACAGTTCAAATATCCAGCTTTTATAGTTTGGGGTTGAGTAGGGCTATTAAAAGTTAAAATTAAATGTTTTGTTGGAATGACTGAATTATCTTTTTTTTATTCTTATTCTTCTGACTTGTATCACACCCTGATCAGAAAATCCTTCGAGGATCTCTGCCGCAGTTGTGGTCAACAGGTCAGGTTCAGATATGACACCGCGAGAAGTATTGAGTGATTTATGTGGATTGATATTAACAGGTGAATCAAGAAAAGACTTGGCCAGTATATATATATATATATATATATATATATATATATATATATATATAAGAAATGAGTGAATTGCAGAATTAGTCTCTACAAGTAAATCTCCAGAACGTAAGCGTTTGATAGATTTAGGTTCACTTCCTATGCCAATGATTGCTCTATGAATGGCAAATGGAGATTTTTTTAGACATTTCATTGCTTTCTAAAGATATTACTAAAAATCTGACATGTGTTGCAATTTGATCAATGGTAAGGTTGGGTAAAACAAGGCCTTTACCCGGGCATTGCATATTCGGATCCATAAGTACGCGTAAACATCTTCGTTCTGGCGTGCCTCCACCCACCACGGAGTCCAACAAGGGAGGCAGTGGGCCGGTCATCTGGCAAATACCAGGCTCGGCGCTTACCTGGAGTACACCTAGAATATAGTACTACAGCATCAGGGCGAGGATCCAACGGGTAAACCCGACACCCCTTATCTGCAGCACTAACCCTACAGCCATGTCTCTTCGGGGACACCGAAGAGAGGTACCACCAGCCGATTGACAGGAGCGGGCTCACTCCTGCCACCCGCCTACAACGAAGCGTGGGCCAAAGGTATTCCCAGGACACCATTTTCCTCCTTACGGGACGCCGCACACGGCAAACATGCGGTTCGGAAAACCAACGGTGTTAATTGAAAACAAATAAAGCAACACAATCCAAATATGTAAAGAAATATACGAAAAGGAAACTAAATAACACAATACAAAATGTAAACCATAATATGTTAGTAATAAAACGTAAGTTTTCTCAATAGAAAAGACTAATATTTCAAATTGCAAATTTTAAAATATTTATCTGTAGTCTCGACGTGAAATGAAGAAAAGGGAAATGTGAATGGCAAGAAAGAGGGCCGAAAGTAGAGAAAGATCACTAGGGCACCCCGGGTTCGTGAAGCCCGTGTTTACCAAAGATAGTAAACCCCTTGGGAAAAGGAAAAGATCACTAGGGCACCTCGGGAGCATGAAACCTGTACTCACCTAAAGAAGGTGAGCCCCCTGAGGGGTAGATTAATTGAAAGTTGAGTTATACCTTTAGAAGACGGGGAAATTAATTACACTTCTCATGCTTGGACTGGAACCGCGCTGGGAACGAAATGCGCAAAAAACGTGACGTGTTGAACCGGCGCGGGTTAGTAGGCCTCTGCCGAAAAATCATTCAAGCCGGCGCTCCGCAGCCCACCAGACGGCGCTGCTTTGGAATGCGGTAATGAACAAAATTGACATTAATAGTCCTCTGAAAAGGATATGACTCAACCTTTTACAAAATGTTTCAAACGGAAAATCCTACATATATATACTATATATGTTTTTGAGTGTGATTGTAACTTGTGAGGTTCATAACTAGCAATCTTTACATGGATGTAAAGTTACACTCATTCTAACATTATAGAATTGTCAATATTAAATAATTGTCTTTGTTATTGCATTGGAACAAATTAAACTATTGATGTAAGATTTTATATTATTTTTTCATCACTTAACGCTTGATACCTGTGCCGAAAAAAATTCAGTGGACTATTTAGAATTCCTTCATAAAATTTACAGTATGAAATCAAGGGCATAAAAAAGAATTATTGTAAAACTGAATTAAGATCATTTTATATACACAAAATAGTTGATAAATTCTCTTTTTTAAGTACAATGAAATTTTATTTCCAATGCAATTTAAACTTAACTTATCAAATTGGTGTAACGTAAAAATTTTATCTAAAAACCTAAAATATTATTTTATGAAGTAAATATTTCCCGTTATTTGTGAAATTTATCATTCTGGTGGATGAAAAGCTAAATATAATTTGAAAGCTATGTACGGATATAAAAAGAACACTTGAAAATTCGTACTGCGTACTGCGTTCTATTTCGAGAAAAACCTTTTTTACAAAAGAAATATTTCTAAATGTATTATTTTTACTTTATGCTTCTTTTCCTTTTCTGCTCCTATGTGTTTACTTTCTCTCTGTCGTTGAACCTCAAGGAATTATGAAAACGAAACTCGTTGTAGTGATAACAAAAATATCCAATTCTCAATTCTTATTTCTTCACGAAAGAAACTAAACATTGAAGATAATATTACAGAAATAACTTCCCTTTTTATTATTTGTGATATTTTGCTGTGCTTCAGTAAATACATAGGTAGATCTTTCACATCATGTTTTTAAATTGAAGCTGCAGCTTTCAAAATAGAACCTTTTTATTTCCACATAAGTAAGAGAATGTTTTTTTATACGATGAATAACTTTTTCTATTATCTTAAGTTTTTTGCGACAAATTTGCTTTCAATAAATGTGTTTTTTCAGGTATAGAAGTTTAAGTTGGCATTACTTTACAAGATGGCGACCGATTTAACAGCTTTCAGTGATGATTTATTCTCAGTTTGGATTGGCAATTCATCAAAACGATCAAAGGCGTAAATGGGAGGATTGCCGTTGTTTTTTCATAAGCGAATTTTTTAGCGATGAAGCGCATTTCTGGTTGAATGAACGTCAAGCACAAAACTGCCGCATTTGGAGTGAAGCTAATCCACGCAAGTGTATGTATCATCCAGAAAGACTGAATGTTTGGTGTGCTTTATGCTGGACAAATCATTTGTACTTCTTCAAAAACGATGAAAATATCAATGGTGATCGGTATAGGCCATGATTACTCTTTTTTTCAGTGAACAGCCCATGATGTCCAGGGCTGTGGTTCCAACAAAACGGCGCAACATATAGCTCGTGCCACAATCGATTTATTGAAAGACACGTTTGGTGACCGCCTAATTTCACGTTTTGGACCTGTGAATTGGCCTCCAAGATCTTGTGATTTAACACTACTAGACTATTTTTCTGTGGAGCTATGTAAAGTCATTGGTCTATGCGGATAAGCCACAAACGCTTGACCATTTGGAAGACAACATTCGCCGTGTTATTGCCGATATGCGGCCACAAATGTTGGAAAAGTCATCGAAAATTGGACGTCAGATTGGACTACATCCGAGCCAGCCGTGGCAGTCCCTATGCCAGAAATCATATTTAAAATGTAATGCCACAAGATTATCTTTCGAATTAAAAAAATTCATGTCAATCGAATAATCCATCGTTGTTTTATTGCAATTTAAAGTTCTATACCTCTAAAAAAACACCCTTTATCTTCAATCTTTAGTTAGTCTTTCATATAGCAAGCTGTTATTATACATGGTGTGGTTAAGCCCCTGTGAGTATGTGTGCTTTTGTGGGGAGGGGGAGGTGTACATCAAGCGTCTCAAACTCAAAGGCTGATTTGGGCCAAATAAACATGGTTTAACTTAATGTGGGCTGAAAAGAAAATCAAAATTCTTAGAGAAACATTGGTTTATTTTTAATAATACGTTATAAAAATCATATATAAAAGACAAGAAAACGTTAATATATAGGTCCTTACACTTGACATCTGTTCCTTGTTACTATATTTCTTATTTTGTGAGAAATTTCGATATTTTTTTTACATATTATTGTGGACCAATATGTTGACCGGCCCTCAAAAATGCTCGTTGTGGGCCGCATGCGCCCGCGGGCCAAGAGTTTAACTCACCTGGTGCACATGTAAATGTTTTACTTATATTTTTTGAAAAGTAATTAGTAATTATTGAGTAAAAATTGCTTCAATTAGAAATGTTTAATACATTATGGAAATTATTTTATAAATTTCTGATGTTACTTTACAAATACAAAATGAACGATTTTCATCATTTTTTCACCATTCCTTCAAAATTTAATGTACTTTTTTTCCAGTTTTCATGAGCGCAGCACAAACTTACCCGTATTTGTCTGCTTATTTTATCATACTAAGGTCAACGTTAAGTATTTGAGATATTCCTAAAGTTAAAAGTTATGCGTGTCCAATTTTAGAAATATTTAAAGGATTTCCCTTCCGCCATCAATCATTTATATAGACGAATTTCCTAAAGGTTAAATACTTCAAACTATTTATTTCTTGGAATTTTTAAAAAATTTGTTTTTACATACATAATCAACCTCATCTACTAATTAAAAATAATTCCCTTCAATTTGTTTAGGTTTTAAATTAGTCAAATGTCATTTATGTCAAAGTTAAAAGAAATGAGATGGATATACGGTCACTTTGATGTGCTTTTGCTTAAGTAATTTAGCAGTTAATCTTGCTTGCTGAGAAGATGAGTCATCATTGTGTGAAGCATTTCTTCTATAATTTACTTGTTGAAATCAATGAGGCAATTACTAGTTAGCTGCAATTCTCATCTGCTCTAACTTAAAGTGTTTAACATTTGTTTCATTTCCCTCTGTTTGCAGGGGAGCATCTTCAAAAACACACCTTTTACTTCCTTTATGTACTAGAATGTCAAAAAAGTACATATGATGTATGTACTTTTCATCCCCAGTTATTTTCATCTATCATCATTAAGTAACTTAAGAGTTTCTTACTGATTCAGACACGCTACTCTTTTTGGTGTCCTGTAAAATTGCAGGGGACCCCCGATGACAAATTAACCCTCCCATATGCAGTTATTCATGCATAATTTTATATATATATAAGTACAGAATAGGATCCAATTGTAAGTTCTTTCTATATTAAATAGTAGATACACCGATTATCATAGATATCATTTTTCATATTTTCTTGTTGGAGGGCTATGGCTGACAAAGATCTTCCTGTGAGCTTTATATCCTGAATATTGTCAGAGATTTACATTTTTCATATGGACGTCATATTTTTGGGGACTATAATTGACAAATTTCTTCCTGTAGGCTCTTCATCTTTAAGAATGTTTTGACCTCTACGAAATTCTGGAAGTCATTCAGTTATACAAATGCACAAGAAGAAGCTTCATGTGCTAAATGTAAACGTAGAACGCATTTCACTTAAAATTTAGAGTAAAACAAGGAATAAAAATATTTTCAAGCCAAGTTCCTTTTTTTATTTTTCAAAAAAATATTATAAAATAACTTAATCGCTGTTAGTCTTAAAATTATCATTTGTGAAATAAGATAATACATATCATTTTTTTCTAATGCGCACGTTTTGTCTATACTAGGAATGACGAACCAGTGGCACGTGTGCCATCAATGGCACGCGACACAATATTTTGGGCACACCAGCGATCGAAAACGGTTTGCATTTTATTTCAAAATAACAAAAGTCACTATGAAGTATTTCGAACAAACGTGAGTGATCGGTCGCGGAACGGCTGGGAGTTTTTGTCTTGCCTTATTTACGTCGTGGAGTACAGTAGCTTAAGATGTAAAATTTGTCTACGTATAGCATAGTCAATTTTATTGACACTGCTGTATTTTAAAACTAATTTGTGTTATATTTACGATTTTTAACTGTTATTTAACATTGCTAGTTTACCAAAAGAACAAAAAGGGCAACATAGTAAGTGTAATAGAGAATTTCAAACTTGGTGAATCTATAAACATGGCATTATTAGTAAAGACGAGAAAGCGGAGCGTGTTTTATGTTCTGGAACAGTGGTACGCAGAACATCGTCTTGTAACACACGGTTTAATACTAAGACCGAAATGCAGATGGCGATACTTGTAACGGAAGCATTACCGACCGAAGCTCTGTATTACCGCCAGAGAGAATTGGGATTTGAATGAGTAAACGCTACTCGTCTCGCTGTCCAATCCTGGACTATGTAATATATTTAATTTCCCCTTATTTCCTTTAAATGTTTAACCTGTATTGTGTCTAAATGTCTGTCCATTGTAACTGTGTTATTTTATGTCATTAAAATATTTTATTTACCCCGATATTCTGTCTCGATTACTTTGGTTTACCCAGTAATGACGTAAGAGAACCGTTACAGTCTGTAAAATGGCATTTTGAAACAAATTACAAATCCTCTTGTCAAAAAAGAGTGAACCACAAAAAAAAATAATTAATTGCTTAAGAACCATTTAGCTTCTTAAGCAATTAATTAGGTTAGATAAATGAGTACCAAGCATGCTTGGGGACTAAACACGGGGGGTTTCGCTGCAGTCTGACCACCTGATCGGGACATCTGTTCATGCACCTCAGCGCCCAATGGTCACGTACACTAAAGTGGGTACAGTAGGCCTTGACCCTCATGGGCTGTTGCAACGCTGAGTTTAGTAAAAGTAATAAAAATTGTTAATAAGTTTTGTCAAAGTAGTTGTACATGCTAATCTTTTATGATTAAATCATTAATTTATGCTAGTTTAATAAAATACTCTTTTCAGAATTTAAATGTATATTTTGTAATTGAATTTATGTTCACTTTCTATATATTCTTTTGAAATGATTGAGGGAAAAATTTTAAAATTCCACAGTGATAAAATTAAAATCAGTTGAAACTGCTTGAATTTATACGAAAAGTTTCATTTAAAATTGAATTTAAAAAAACCGTACCACCAAATGAATAAAGTGAAAAAAATAAGATTTAAAAAATTATCATCAAGTTATATTTTACTTACGGTTGCTATGTAAAAAGTAATCATACTAAACAATACTCAGAGTGACTCATGAGGGTCAAGGCCTGCTGTGCCCATCTCAGTTTGCATGACCTTGAGCACTGAGAGGCATGTGCAGATGTTCCTATCAGGTGATTAATCTGATGCGAAACCTCCAGTGCTTATTTCCCAAGCACACTTGCTACTCATGTATTGACACACTATAGAGATGAAAGGCTGAGTTGACCTTGCTTAGCCCTTAGCCACCTGTGACGTGGAAGCGAAAATAGTAGCCACAACGAGAAGTTATTGTTTCATAAAAAAGAGAAATTTTTTTTTCAAATATAACAAAAGTGTTTGCTTCCACATTACATAAAATAAATATATAATTTTTTTTCAATTAATAACACTTTTCAAAGTAAGATTTTCAATATTCAGATTCTTCACACACTTGATTAACAACAAAATTTGAAAAAAATAAATTCTTCTCTTTTTCTTTTTTTTCTTTTTTTGTTTCATGAAGCAAAAATTTCTTGGAGAATTTTTTCTTCAAAAAAAAAAAAAGTGCAAACATTCAGCACGTAACTTTTACTAGCCCTTCAGCACAAAAAAAATGAAAAAGAGGGTAATTTTTTTTTAAGTTGACACGTGTTTGGATATGAAAAAAGAGTAGATTGATATTTTAAAAAAAAACACAAAAGTTGATTCAAAAGAAATTTATAAAAGTGTTAGGTATTAACAAATATGTGACAAGCTTTCATTTTGAGTCATACATAAAGGGGGTGGGGGACGAAAGTAAAGGCGGATTTCTCACGGCCTGGAATTTTCAAAAAGAACATTCATTTCGTACAAACTTATGTATTATATTTTTTGATGTTGTGTGGAGTTTTCTCAGGAATTGCTACTGAATTGATATTTTTGAAGAATTAAAAACTTTTAAATCCTAGCTTTCATAAATTTTAATCTTCCAAAACATGAAATTTTTGTATGTATGTGTGTACACGTTTTAAATATTATACTTACAAAAACCCTTAAGCCTCAAAATTCGAAATGACTTTCGTAATTTTTCTAATAATTTTTTAAAAATCAACGTTCTTAACCAAAAGCAATATGAAGTTATTTTTTAAATACGGCTCAGTTTTTTTCCAGATAAAAATAAAATGGGGTAAATAAAGTATTCTAAAAATAAATCATTATTTAAAAGTGTCTGTCCAAAAGAGTGTATTATAAAAGAAAATATATTTTTTACTTGTTCAAAAAAATATTTAACACATTCTATAAGCATGTTTACAGTTACTTAAGAAGTTACAAAAGCCATTTATTTTCAAGCAATATATATTCATATAAACTATTTTAAAAAATAAATATTTTGAAAATTGCTGAAAAGAAATTTTTAACTAAGTGTTTTTAATATATCGGATTTTTTGTTCATTTCTGAAGCAGTTATTAATAATTCAGAAACACCTTTTTTTTATTTTACTTGTATATTAAATATCTGGCACAAATTTTAAAAAGAATTCTGTTGACGTCCAGAAGTTTTTTAATTTCTGATTTTAGAGATGATACAGATATTTTTTTACTGATTTATCATTTGACATTGATAATTTTTACAATAATGTTTCAATCGAAAAATTTTTTCCATTAGACTGGATATTTAACTACAGAAATAAATAAATGTTTTAAAAAGTAGACATTTCATAACTAGAAACGAACAATGCCCTCGTTTATTTTTTAAATCGGTGACACTCGTATTTTATTTTTGTTCAATAAAATCATAGTCTTATATGCTGTTTATTATAAATTTAAGCATAAAAACAAAAAATTTAATGAAATTTTTTGTCCTTCATACGTTTAAAGAACACATTTTCTTTGGTTATCAATTATAATGAAAATGAAAATAATTAAATATTTTATGTTTTATTCATCTTTTTTTTTATAATAGCTGTTTTTGTAAAGGACGTTTAGTTGGCAAAATTTTAAAAAGACTTCAAAATAATAATAGCTTTTGTATGCTGTGAATTATTTGTGATTGGTGTGTTGGTTTATTCTTTTTGAAAAATTCAAATTTCAATGAGTGTAGATATTTTTTATTGACAACTAAAGTTCAGATTTTATGCCCCCCTTCCTCTTTTGTTTCAAAGACAAAATGTTAGTAAAAATTATCTTTTGTTCCTCAGAAAAAGTTTTTTTTTTCTCACAGATAAATCTTTGTAAAATTATCCAGTTTTTAGTCAATAAACAATATTAAGGTACCACATAATGTTTTAGAATTTTTGTATTTCCAGCATTATTTTCATTGGATATTTTTACAATGTACCTCAAAAAACTACTGTCATTTTTCTTGAGTTCCTTCATTTAAGACCCATGAATCAGAAAAAATCTCACAATGGTGGACAAATTACGGCAAGAGATAAATATCAAGGCAAAGATGAAGCTTAAGGTATCCCACTGCATTCGGAACCGTGATTGTGCAAAAGCGTATAAATGAATAATATTTATGATATTTAGTGTCACTTTGATTAGAAAACGTATATAAAATTGTCGTAAGAATATTATTATGATAAAAAATTATTTAAATAAAATATTTTGACGAAAAATGAACAAAGAATTACCTATTTTCAAAATATTCTTCTTTTTTGAAAAATGCTTCCCTTTTAATAATATTTTGCCTGCATATAGCTCAGACCTCTGTACAGAGGCTCAACTAGAATTTTTAAAACACAAAACTTTAAAGCGGATTTATTCATATTTTACTACAACAGAGGGGAGAAATTTTAAGAAAAAAAACGATAATATTATTTCAATTGGTAGTAACTCTGAAAATAATGGGAATTTTTCAAAATTCCTAGTTGAGACTCTCTGGAGAAGTCTTAGCTTTATCTAAGCAAAATATTATTATAGAAGCATTTTTTTATATAAAAGGAGAAGATTTTGAAAAAAGGTTTTTCTAAGTTAATTTTTTGCCAAAATATTGTATATAAGTAATGTTTTTTGTCATAATGTTCTTAAAACATTTTTACACATTTATTCTAATCTAAGTGACACTAAATATCATGAAAATTATCCATTTATGCACTTTTTTAAAATAACGGTTTCGAACGTAGTCGGATACCTTAAGAAGGTAAGCTGTTGTAAAGATAAATACCGTAAATTTAAGGTAATATATTTCTCTATATCGACAGGGAAAAAAGTAAAATCAGCAGCTTGACATATTGTATTTATAAAAAGGATTGCAATTAAAAATATCTTAATCCTGTATTGGCTATAACCACACTAAATGCAATGAACATTTTTATCTGATTTGCTTAGCTTGGAGACTCATTTACAAATATGTAATACATCATTCAAAAAATTTTTAAAAATAATCCTTAAAATGCATCGAATTTCAAAACTTTCCAAAATAGATTTTATTTAGCAGGAGAGGTTTCTCCAATTTTCAGTTAAAATATTTTTTCTCTCAGATATCAAACACTATATTTTCTCCTTTGCTGAAAAATGTTTTGTAATAAATCTTCTCGAATCGTGTATTATTTTCTCTTTGGCTCATATATTTCCTTACACGCATAGTTTATATTTCCCTAGAGTTTATTCGGTGGCCTAATCTGATTTATGCATTGTATACAGTTTGTAATTTATGTACGCTGCTATGATGTTTGCTGATTGCCATAAAGATTGAGTTATAGTAGTTCTTAGCATTTTCTACTTTTTGTACTGGGTACACTGTGAAAATCACTTAACTCGAAACCGAGGAGTCTGAAACATTTTTTCGTGTTAAAGAATATTAAGATAAAAAAACATGTTTAACAAAATTAAGTTTATTAGAGTACATTTTATTCACACAAATATGTATATATGTATGTAACTTAACTCAGTGGCACAACAGCCCATGAGGACCAAGGCCTCAGTATACTCGACCTTGGGCCCTAAGGTGCAATAGCAGATGCATGTATTCAATAAAAATTAATGAAACAAAAACATCCAATAGAATTTAATGAAATTCAACACACAAAAAAATATTTTTTAGTAGAACCATTTATTGAGTTTTAGGAAAATAATCTGATATTTTTCTTTATATTGTACTTTTTAGCAACAAATTGGTTGATGTCTTCCCTTTTGTTACCATTTCAACATTCGAAAGCGCGTCTAAATAACTATGTACACTTTTCATGAGGTTCATTTCGGACGATGTGTGAACAGGAGTCGCATTACTCTTTTATTTTCGTCGGCAGAATCTGCAGCAATGATACTTTTTGAGCTTTGAACAAACTCCAAAAAGTTTTTGTCTTCCATAATTGGGGCTGTACACACATTATCATCATAAATTACATTCTTCCGATTATACAGTTAAACAGTTTAATAATGCAGAAACTCTCTCTAAGATTTCATAAAATGTCTGGTGTTTTCCGTATTTTGTTCATTTCCAGAAGGTAAATCTTTTCGTGCTAAGCGATTTTCGTTTCTTGTTAAAAGAAGAAATACATGAAAATAGATAGTAGTCTGTCGGGACCGTTGTTTGTGTGTGTGTTAAACGATATTTCGTCTTAAGCGTTTGCGCGTTAAACGTATTTATCTGTTCTTTTGACTTCCTGTTTGCTTGGCTCCTCTTAATATAATGACTGACCCATGGTTTTTAAACTACAAAATATTACCCAAATTTAAGAGGAAAATTTAATGAACCTGATTGAAATTGTCATAAATTAATTAATGAATTCAAAACTATGAATTCTTTTTCATCTCTTCAAGATTTTTCTACGACCTTTTGAAAAATGTATTGAAATGTAGTTTTTCATATTAAGACAATTTTGATAACTGAGTCATTATATGTATCTTCTACTATTTCTGAATTAGAAACCTCGTTTTTCACAATTTTGTCTTGTTATTATGGTAGGTGACAAAAAACTTTGTTGTTACTTATTGATTTCTATCACTGTGATTATTTTTTTATTGTAAACAACACAAAAAGGTGTCTGAAGCCTAATGAGTTTGAACAGATGGCAGACATCCGTGATTTAATTTATTAGAGCCTATATCTTGATGTTCTTCCTCCAGGGTCACAGGGGTGTTAAATTTCTCTAGAGGTCTGAAAATATAAACAATTTTCAAACAGGTATAATTTCTTTAAATTTAAGTTAAATAATTCTAATTTTTTACACATTACTTATAAAGGAATGGGGCTTCAGAAAAGTATAAAATGTTTAAAATATAATCATAATTTAAAAAATTATAAGCATATGAAAAAAAGAAACTTTTCTACAAGAAATTTTTATTAAGTTTTACGTCGTGCTTGCTATTTTCTAAAAGTGTAGGTTTAATTACTAGCTATAAGTTGATTTATGAAGACAAATGTATTCTTAATACTTTGTAGCTACTTTTATATAAATAGAATAATAACTATAATAACTATAATACATAATTCTATGAGGGAGGCGCAAGCATTTTGAAAAGTCTAAAACGTAGGATTATTTATGTATAAAAGAATTATTAATTTACTGAAAGTAAAAAAACAAAATACATTGTGACATAATAAAAAACAAAATTAACACATACTCTGATATAAGTCACTTATACATGTATCAGTACTGCAAAATGTATTTTGTATAATTAACTTAACAATACTAAATGAAGGACAAGTTTAATAATTGTCAAAGACCCCATGGGCTTGTCATATATAAAATTATATACAAAAATTAACAATTATCTTGATAATTTGTACGGTTTAAAAATAATCCCTCAACTTCCGAATAAAAGTCACGTGATTCGCTCCCCAATGCCTACATTTCCCACGTAGGTTCCGGTATATTACGTATTGAAAGGGGGGGGAGAATGGAATAAATAAAGAAATCATCTTACATAAATAAATCCTTCGCAAACACTGCCAAGGTCCTTTTATATCATTCCAAATCCTTCGGAATAATTTTATGGACAGCAGTTCATTGATAACTCTATGAGGGAGGCGCAAGCATTTTGAAAGATCGAAAACGTAGGATTATTTATGTATAAAAGAATTATTAATTTACTGAAAGTAAAAAAACAAAATATATTGTGACATAATAAAAAACAAAATTAACACTTACTCTCATATAAGTCACTTATACATGTATCAGTACTGCAAAAAGGAATTTTGTATAATGTATAATTAACTATACTAAATGAAGGACAAGTTTAATAATTGTCAAAGAGCCCATGGGCTTGTCATATATAAAATTATATACAAAAATTAACAATTATCTTGATAATTTGTACGGTTTAAAAATAATCCCTCAACTTCCGAATAAAAGTCACGTGATTCGCTCCCCAATGCCTACATTTCCCACGTAGGTTCGGGTATATTACGTATTGGAAGGGAGGGGGAGAATGGAATAAATAAAGAAATCATCTTACATAAATAAATCCTTCGCAAACACTGCCATGGTCCTTTTATTGCATTCCAAATCCTTCGGAATAATTTTATAGGCAGCAGTTCACAAAAAAGATCGTACTTCGGAAAGACGTATGTATAAGTTCGGGGTATTTAACGCATCGGTTGAGCGAGACGTTTGTTTTCGCCGGTGGCACTTATGAAGTTAAAGACGTATTGTTGCTTTGATGTCAAAGTATAGTATTAATGAATTCAATGCATTGTTATTTGTATGGCGGGGGGTGCGATGAAAATTAGGATTGAACATTGGGTCAAAAATACTGAAAGTTTGAGAAACACTGGGCTGTGCGTGTGTGACTTTTGCTCATTCCGTTAAATTTCTCGGTATTGTATAATGCGTGAGTGTGTGCGTGTTTTACTATTCCCAATAAATGAAGGCTTAACCATATTTGCTATAAGATATAATACTCATCGAACTAATATATTTACTTCATATAATTTCTATTTAGATTTTATCTCATTTTACTTTTAACTTTTTTTTTAATTTATAGTAATATAAACGTTTAACGAAAAAAGGAGGAATTATAGGAATTACATATTGTGATTTATATAAAGTGTCGGATACATTTAAATCTCTGATACTAATTTTTTAAAATTACGTTAGAAAAGAACTATGTCAATCTCTCCATTACTGATAGATTATAATTGTGAATGAGAACAAGGTTAGCATTAGCATGCAAACGCCTTTAAACTCCTATGACTCATTCATGTCTATTGTGTGAGTGCAACATTGCTCCTTATGATCCTAATTTCGGGAAGTTCTTCGGATGCATTCAACCTCCAAGGCTTATACCTTCCAAATAATGTGCATACTAGGTAATTTACATCTCAAATTGGATTATAAAACCATTCGGTTATTCGAAAATGCAAAGAAATAGCGCAGTAAGAATTATCGAAACTTTGGCTTCGTTTACGAGTAAAGTACAATATAATGCAAAATGCACATTATTCAATTCGTACTATGAGCTCACACTCTCTCTCTATATATATTTATTTATCTTGGTGGAATTTTCAATCGTTAATAAAATACATTTTAAAGCGCTCAATTGAGCTGAAATTTTATATACAAGATTATTTTGAATGCCAATAAAATAACTTTTAATTATAATTAATAAAGTTAATTAATTAAAACTAATTATTTAAAGAATTACAAATACAGCCACGTTGGCGTCATTTTTGGCGACATAGCGACCCTTTTGGCTGCTTGTATCAGAACTTGAAAAGATTTTTTTCTCACGTGTTAAAGCATTCAGTTGAACTGAAATTTTATACACACGATTGTTTTGGATGACGATGCGATACTTTAATGATAATTAATAAAAACTAATTACCACTTAATGTTGTGATTCTGTCATCTGCATTTACATATTTATATCAATTGTAACTATTTAATAAAAAGTAGCTAAAATAAAAATTTTCTTTGCTGATCTAAGTAGGAATTGACTTAAATTTTTTTTTATATTACTTTTTTTTTTGTTTTTCAATAATCTTAATCAGATGTTAAGCAGCCAGTTATGATAATGCATCGTAAGTAGTCATTTATAGTTTTGTTAGAGTGCAAAAGTTCTTGCTCTTTGTTTCGTATTTTATAAGAGATGTTACACCGTATGAGAATCATCAAAGCAAAATTGAGAAATCTACCGCCTATAGCCGCCTCAGAGGGATATTTTAAAGAGGGACGCTAATAAACTAACAATTGAGTCTGAATTCAAATTCTGGCACTAGAATAATGGTATGAATAACATCAAATCATATTCAATGAAATTTGTGTTTTGAATGGTTTCTATCTACATAAACTCTCCACTGACACAAAATCTCTTAAAAAGTGAGCGAGTCCAAATTAAAGTCACACCATAAAACAACACAAGTGCGATTGGCGATGGACTTTGTAAATACTGTCGAACCTCTATATTACGAATTTTTCTATACAGCGAACTTTTTCCTGGAAACTTGAAAATTTCACGATTTTCTTCGCAAAATAACCTCTCTATAGCGAAGTGCATTTTCTATATAACGAACTTTTTCTTTTGTGATTCAATTTTTTTCTCCCCTGTTTTTAAAGTATTTCTGAACATTTGAAGTGATTCTCTATTTACCCCATTTTATGGTGGTCATAAATCTTGAAATTGTTTTATTAGATCCTCACTCGCCGAGAGCAATAGAGTTCTGGATGTTTCATCCAAGAAGTGCAACCTTTAACCCCAATGTCCAGTTCACTAGATACATCTTCGATATCTCCTTTCACACTCAGCCTGGCTGTCTCGTGTCCCCATGTTCTAGTTATAAAATAATGTATGTTTGATATTACTTGTATGCTTTCACTTAGAAAATTTCCTTAAAATACATTAATTTTAATATAAAACTATTTTCGTTATATTGAAAATACAGTGTATTCAACATTCTTCTTTCTTGTTTTGCTTGTAGTTTTTCTTTCTATCTTTTGTTTTTGATGTGCAAGATATATAAAATAAACATGTATTAGTTTTAAAAAAGTTGCGAATAATTACTGTTTTTAAAAAAAGTGTTTATAAATTTAAAATTTGCTCTATGTGATTTATAAAGTATATTAAAAGATAAATCTCTATATAACGAATTTTCCATGTAACGAAATCTGTTTCGGGTTTTAGCGACTTCGTTGTTTAGAGGTACGACTGTAATTTTAAACCTTGCTTAAGTGACGATGACGACATCACCTCTCTAAGACACCACATCACGCTAACTTTGAGCTTAGTAATACACTACTGGCAATTAAAATTGCTACACCAAGAAGGCGATGTGCTACTGACGCGAAATTTAAACAACAGGAAGAAGGTGCTGTGATATGCAAATGATTAGCTCTTCAGCGCATTCAGACAACGCAGGTGCCGGTAGTGACACCTACAATGTATTTAAATGAGCTTTTTTTTCAGCCAGTTTCTCATACACAATTGCATTTGAACTTTGTTGCCTGGTGAAAAATTGCTGTGATTCCTCTTGTAAGAAGGTGAAATGCGTACCAGCACTTTCCTGACTTTGATAAAGGTCAAATTATAGCGTACCGAGATTGCAGTTTATCGTACCGCAGTATTGCTGCTCGCGGTGGTCGAGATCCAATGACTGTTAGCAGAATATGAAATCGATGGATTCAGGACGGTAATTCGAAACGCTGTTCTGAATCTCAACGGCTCCCTATCACTAGCAGCCGAGAAGACAGGCATGTTACCCTCGTGGCTTTAAGAGATCGTGCAGCCACGTCACAAGCTCTGGGTCAATGATTGGGGTAGTTTGCAAAGCAACAAGAATCTGCACGGACAGTTCGACGACATTTGCAGCAGCATGGACTCTCATCTCGGAGACCATGTTTGCGGATACTCTTGATGCTGTATTACAGATAGGAGCGTCTTGAATGGTGTGATCCAGTGGCGCACACAAGGGGAGGTCCGGACCCCAAAGCCCTTGGTATTTTTTCCGATTGATTATAAATCTAAGTATATAGTACGTAAAATTTAATTAATTACTTGTTATTAATGATTAATTTTATTAATTAATGCTAATTATTTATTCTAAAATTAGTTTTTTACTGTGTTTTGTTCCCGAAAATCAACAAAATCGAAAGGAGCATGATACAAGAATGGTGAACTTCCGACCCCGGACCCCCCCCCCTCTTGAAAAATTCCTGTGTGCGCAACTGGTGTGATCAATGACGAATCTGGACGCACGAATGGCGAGACGCCATTTTTTCTGATGAATCCAGGATCTGTTTACAGCATGAAGATAATTGCATCCGCGTTTGGTACAGTCGTGGTGAACGCACATTAGCAGCGTTCATTCGTCATCGTTATACTAGCCCATAACCTGGCGTGATGGTATGGGGTGCTATTGGATAAACGTCTCAATCACCTATTGTTTACATTGATGGTCCTTTGAACTGTGCACGTTACTTTTCTGGTTTGTTACGACCTGTGGTTCTACCCTTCATTCGAGTCCTGCGAAACCCTACGTTTCAGCAGGATAATGTACAACCGCATGTGTCCAGTATTGTAAGGATCTTCCTTGATACGGAAAATGCTCAGCGTGTGGCTCGTCACCATACGCCAGTCACTACGGTTGATGAGCTATGACATCGTGTTGAAGCTACATGGGCATTTGTACCTGCACATGCCATCCAGTCTCTGTTTGACTCAATGCCCAGGCATGCAAGTGCTGTTACTACTGCCAGAGGTAGTTGTTCTGGATACTGATTTCTCAAGATCTAAGCACCCAAATTTCTTGAAAATTTAATCACTTGTTATTTCCAGTATAATATATGGTAGAAATTTTAATGGCCAGTAATGTATTTAACGAGCATTAACTTCTCTGCACAATGGGCTTCAGCGACACTAGAGTTCGAAGTTATGACGCAACGGATAGGATTTCGTGACCATAGACAATTTTTATGAGACTAAAACTTATCCCACTAAATCATGGCATAATAAAAATATTCTACATTAGTGTTCTGAATACTTTTCTAGTCTCTGAATATTAATATACTGTTCGAAACGAAAAATATAAAAAATAGAACAAAAATCCGCAATTTTATGCATAGCACTATTGAGCTAAGAAGTAAAACTATTTATTCCTGTTAGGATTCTATTTCAACCCTTTCCTATGCGAATATGCATACAGAACCAAAATTGTTTCAATAAACTAAGGCTACTTGAAAATGCTGCTCTCCTTTGCGATAAAGAACAAAACCAAACTCGAGATTTAAAAAAAATAATACCAGAATAAAAAGAAATCGAAACTAAAGGAAATCGTTTCGGTAAAATTTCAGATCCTTTACGTAAACGCATCATTTAAGCTGTTATCTTCCTCTCTTAGCAAACTAAAAAGTTTTTAAAAAATAAACGAAAAATTATTCCAGCTAACTGCCTATTAAAGAAAGCGCCCCTGGATAAAAAATTTTTTGCAATACTAAATGCTCCGTAGCATTTTATGTCTGAGCTCTGTGGAACTACGATCTCAAGTTTTTAGTGAGCAATTTGAAGAATATAGTGGAGGAGGTTCTTTGGTGCTTTTTTTTTTAAATTTTGTTACTTTATTTTTATCCGGAGGCGCACGAATTGACTTTTCCAAGACAATCCATCTTAGTATTTAAACGACAAACTTTAATGCAAGGTTTTAGTTTTCGAGAGATGCAATCAATCGGTCAGAAAGTTGAAAGAAAAGAGAGAGAGAGAGGTGATTTAATATGCATGCGGAAGAAACTTTATTATTTATTTTGCATGGCATGAAGGGGAAAGGTCTTTTGTAAAGTATATTTGAAATTTTGCAAACATCAATTTATTCATTACTAAGGAAGGAAAGATGATTTATTACTCTTTGTAAGATTCCTATGACGAAACTTTTTGCGTGATATATTTAAAAAAATATTTCTTTTTAAGTATTTTCGAAACATAATAAAAAGAATATTAGGACTACAAAATCCTTGTTACTTCTTTTATATTTAAGTAAATAAAACTTAAATGCATGTATATTGCATATATTTGTGTATAAAGTATACATTTTTGTATTATATATATATTAATTTAATGTATATATATACATATTAGATACATGTATGTTAAATTATAAGATCTAAATATACATTTAAATATATGGGTTCTTTTTAATCGTATACCAATGAATATATAAAATGTTTAAAAAAATCCTGATTCTTTTTAAATCATTCCATTAATTTTTATGTTAATATACTTAGCAAAAAAAGATGTTTTATTATGTGCAGAAATGTACTTTCTTTCAAACATGCAATTAAAATTCATTTTAAACTATCTACTTACATTAAAATATTGTAATTCCTGTTTCAAAACAAATACCTGATGCTAACAAAACTTTCTACAAAATATTTTTAATTGTTGGAGGAACAAACTATTTTTGATATGTACATTATATTAAGCTCACAATTTTAAAAAATGAAAGAATTTTTTAAATATTGATTGGATTTTTCAAACTTTTCAATCAAAATTGGAAAGCATGATTTTTTAAAAAAATTAATTAGTTTTTTTTGGGGGGGGCTTACTTTAACACTACATGACAACTGCGAGTTTAAGAAAAGCGTAAGAGATACTCGCTGAAACAAAAAATAATTTTGGGTATACTAGAGTTAATAATGTACACTTATTTGATCCCCAGCAAAAGGTGAATTAAAAAATAATTAAGAAAATGTTCATATTATTTTTCTTATTAACTAGTACTTGTTTCATGCTGTTGCAAAATGAACGTAGACCGTTCTAAAATAAAGCACGTAAGCAAAAAACAAAAAATGAAGGCATAAATAGAAAAAAATCTTTATTTTAAGTCAAACATATGTATGTGATGTAACATTACTCTTATATAATGATGCTTACCTCATGCTTGGATCGCAAGACTGTAGGGCTCAGGTTGTAAATTAACATGCTGTAATTTCACATTAACATTTCCAAAAATATTTCATGCTTTAAAAAATGTTGTAATAATATAAAAGAATTAAAAATCATTTAAAACAAAATTTCTTAAAAAAACATGTTATTATTTGTTATATTATGATTAATATTCCAACAGTTTTCTTCAGCTGTAACCATTAACTTTTTTATATTACATTAATAACAAGTAATATAAAAGAAAGTTAACTCAATTACTACTTTGAATGCATAAAAAGAAAGTATTTTATTAAGGTTTGAAAACTTGAATAAGATATATCTATATATATATAAATATATATATATATATATATATATATATATATATATATATATATATATATATATATATTGGGAGAGAGTGAGCTAATAGTAGGAATTGAAAAAAGAGCATGATTTGTCTGCACTGTTGTAACAATGCACACCCGGTTTGGCTGAAAAACAGGTTTTCGACTCCAACTTTTGTCTTTGTTTTAACAATTACATTGTTACAACATTGTTAATCTAAGTTGGCGTCAAAAACCGACAATTATTTTAATTAAATTTAATTAATGTTTAAAAAAACCGTATTAACATCAAGTGTCATCCACTACAAGTTTTAAAAAATTATTTGAACTTGATTGTACGAATAGAAAGTATTTTGTTAACAATTGAAAATTTGAACAAGAAAAAAAATACATAAATAAATATAAAGAGTGAGTGAGCTAATAGTAGGAATTGAAAAAGAACTCGATAATAACAATTTAATGAAAAGAAAAATGTTCCTTTTAAAATAATTGCAGACACTATCTATGTTTCTTAATTATTTTAGAGTATTTATCACCTTTTCAGTCTTTTCAGTTCCATTTAAATTAGCCGTGTAAAAGCACCTTATTTCTTAGGTTCAATTTTAGCGCAATTCTTGCCACATCCTATACAAGTTAATTTCCAAAAAGAAATATATATATTTCGTGTTGTTTCCAAATAAAAATGATAAGGAACAGCTGATACAAAAATTTTCGAAAAATTAATAAAAAACATATATGTATATATATAATTATGTTTTTTTCAAAAAAATATTTATATCTTTTTTTATATTTCTTAAATCGATAAGAAATTTTCTTTTTGAATATTCAACTTCAGCAACAGTATTCCATAAAAACTGTTCTTTAAGAAAAAATGCTATACGCTGAGCCTTATAATATCACTTTAAAAAAGAAATTTATATATAAATATATATATCATGTATTGGAGACAACCGTTTATCCTATTATATTTTATTTCAATATTCAGTACAGCAGTCTGCACTCCAAGCCATGACAAAAACGAGACCTCTTTCAGCGTTGATCAGCAGCGAGTGAGTCCTTAGTACGCGTGTCTTCTTTAAGTCCGGCGAAAGTAGAAGTCAAAGTTCTTATGCGGGAGGTGTGTTGAGTTGTCCTGGTAGGAAGTTTACCCCAACTTACACTTGAAGGGCTGGTGATTCATCACATATATATGTATATATAATTATGTTTTTCAAAAAAATATTAACATCTTTTTTTTATATATTTCCTAAATCAATAAGAAATTTTCGTTTTGAATATTCAACTTCAACAACAGTATTCCATAAAAACTGCTCTTTAAGAAAAAAGGCTATACGCTGAGCCTTATAATATCACTTTAAAAAAGAAATTTTTAAAAAGTATATTCAAATTCACACAGATATATAACAATACTTTTGCTTCACTAAAGTTTTAAGATATAGTTTTTCCGGATAAGGTTAATTCTGAAAGTAAGTGAAATTAAATGTATGTCACTCTATGCTTAATGGTTAAATATATAATAAAATCTGTTTAAAAAAATATTAAAATAAAACTGCTACAAAATATGTGAATATAGATATATATATATATATATATATATATATATATATTGTTAAACAAGTATTAAATAAATTTTGAATTATTTTACATTGTCACAAGTTGGCCTTTTATCTACTTATTTATTGATACTTTTATGTTCGTTTTATTGTACTGAATTGTATTTCCTGTATTACCTTGTTATTTTTAATTTCTTGACGGTTATCTGGTTTTATATACTATGTTAATATCTGAACGGTTTTCTATCACGTTTGATAAAAAATTTGACTTTTTATTTTATTAATGTTTATTTTTATTTGTCAGCCTTAAATTCCTTACTAATCCTTAAACAATTTTAAATTCATTACTATTCTCAATTAATCACCCATAAACTCTTGGTTGTCAAGGAAATATTTAACGAAAACCTTGAATTTGGAAAAGACCACATACACACTATACGAACAATTTTCCTACTTATATTTCTCTAAAAATTGAATTCATATTGATAAGGCTTTTAGATTTTGGTATTTTATTTAATATGACTTTTCAAGCAGTTTCCTTTTAGTGTAATGAATTCATAGAAAAAGAGAGAACAAATAACTAATTTTTCCAGAGGCAGAAAAAAGTTTCTTGCGATAGATTTTTTTATGAATTAAGTTTTATATACTATTATAATTTATTCTATGGCGTAAATATATGTGCGAAAGAACAATAGAATTCATTGAAATGAATTCCTTTTTCCTTTAGTTACATGAATACAAATATAAATCGTATTTCACTTTTTAAAAATGCAGTTATTTTTTTTATTTTTTGAAAATACATATTTACCTCACGCGAATACGAGATTTTTATCTTTATTCTTGTCAACATTTGTTATATTCCTAGCAAAATAAAAGATTTATTATAATTCTCATTCTGAATACATAACAGTTTTTTCTTCATATATATTTTTTGTTGTCATTATTTATCGTAATTTTATAATTAAATTGTGAAATAATTTTTTTACGCATTTTTTGTAACGTTCTGAAAACATAAAAATACTTGGACTTATATTTGGATATTATGTAGATAATAATTTTAAACGGAAAACTTTTTTCATGGTTTTTAAGACATCCTATTTAAAATATTGAAAATTAATGCAGTTAAATTTTTGCAGACATAGGTAGAAAATTCTTTTTTTATTGGAATACTACTTAGAAAAATCTTTGTCTTTAATTATAATTTCACATTCAGTTAACGAAGTTACATGAAAAGTTTTACTTCAAAACAAATGTTTATTTTTTCAATCGATATATTTTTCTTATATAAACACTATATTAACTAAATCATTCATAATGAGATTTGACGTTAAAAATTTAAAATCAATATGTATATAAAGAAAATGTCACTAAATTTAAGAAAAGGAACCTTAAAAAATTATACTTTAGTTGATTTTGTCTGGATAAATTAGGAGAACGCAAGTAAAAAATATTTTAAGAAGAAATTAAAATATGCAGAACATTCTTCAATGAGATTAAATATTTAAAAAAAGAAGAAAACTTTTTTTTCCTTACATGAACTATCAACAAAAAGTTCAGAGATATACGTGCTAGCAGTAATAAATTGCTTTTGAAACGAGAACCTTTTAACTATATTTGAAAAATAAGAAATAAAATGAACTAGACAGAAAGTAAATCAACTTGATCCCACTTTAGTTTCAATATTTCCCTGTTTGTTTACCTTAAAATTAAAGGAGCTTTACTTTGGAGCATCGGAGCTAATAAAATATTAAAATTATTTATAAAATACACCAATTCCACACTCACAGTTTATATATATTTTTTTTCTGTGAGATATGATTATCTATCCCATCTTCCTAGAGGTACTAAGAACGAACGGCGCTGGCTGTTTCGAATAATTGATTCTCGAGACGTAAATAGCAGATGCTGGTTTGATAAATGTCAGGCCATAAACAATGCTCGACAAGGCCCACTTGCTGTGAAAATGTTCTAAATCACAGCAGCCTATATACACCTCCCTCAACTTCTTTTTCACAGGTAGAAATTTAGTAGGGTCTTGATAAACGAGTTTATCCTAAAATTCTCCCCGAGTTCCAGCCCCCTCCTTCATGTGCCAAATCGATGAAAAGAAAGAATGAGTGGGAATATCGATTCATCGAATTTGTCGTCGCTCGTCAGGAACGCTTATTGATAATGGATTTCGGAGATAATAAGAACGTTTTCTGGCCTAGTTTCCGGCAAAACTACGACGAAGGACCCCTTTCTTCTCACTCACACAGCGAAACCTGTTTTTTTATTATTATTTCTTTCTTTTACTTCTACTCCAGAACTTACGAGATTTGAGCATCTTGTCGCCCAGGAAAAATCCTTTTATTCTATTTATTTTATTCTTTCCTCACTGGTTCCATTTTTACTTTTTCTGTTGTACTGATTTGTCATCTGGTTTTTTACTTTTACTTTTTTTAAAAACTTTTTTTAGCAAAATCAGCAGCAACGAAAATTTTCAGAAATAACAACAGCGGCAGTACGACTATTTCTTTTCTGATAGATAGGAAGGATTTACAGTCTTTATGCAAGCTCATTTCAGAGGTAAGCTGACTTTAAAATTGAAGTTGTATTGCTGCTGAAGCACTAGTCATTTAACGACGGAATCGACATGTACGTTCCTTATCGTAAGTTTTTATATTAAAATAAATTACAACATATAAATGTGTGTGAGTCGTTACAGATTTCCTTCGTTTTTCTTTGGCAATTGTTCAAAATATATCCAGAAAAGCCTAAAAAATAAATTCAACTAAGTTTGAAAAACAAATGTTAACACTCTGCTTTAACAGAGTAGACGCAGTATATGCTCAAATAAAATACATATAGATTTCCTTTGAAGAATATTAGAATGAATATTCTTTGTGAACTGTTACTAAAAACAGAACACTATATAAATCAGACTTTATAATAAATGTTTTTAAAAATCCATATGTAAGATAATAGCTGTTTTTACAAGCCAATATTTGTTTAATATATTTCGATTTGTGAGTGTGAGTTTATTTCACTAATAAATTTCCAATAAATAAGAATCTAAATTTTTTTTTAAAAAATTTAAACTTTTTCTTGATTTAGGATTTTAACATTTAACGCAACGATGTTCTTCAATTTTTAATTTTTTTTTCTCTATGATACAATTAAATAAACTGAGATACATCCTCACCGAGAAAAAAAAATTGGACCCCATTTTTTTTACAGGAATTCTATTTAATATTTCAAATTAATATCTGCAAGTTTTTGACGTAACTTTTATCATGACTTTCTATATTTCTGACTACTGGAGACTCATTTGTCATTGATTATTCGTGGCCTTATTAGCCTAGTGATCAAGTATTGTTCACAGTTCGAAAAGAACATTAGAACACTTGTGACGTATCTATTCGCGTACCTTCCTCTAAAAAATCTTTCTCTATATCTTTGGGCGATCAATTCGCGTTATTCACAACCAACCCTTCTGAAGAAGAAATTCTGAAGGTAGTAGGAGTGGATGAAATCCAAAAATCAGCAGAGATTGTTACTGACAGGTATCATTATTGAATTAATGCGATTAAATACTCATTAGAGGAAATATTTAAAGTGACGGTTGATCACTGAAGTTAAATTAATAATAGATTGAATCGGATAATAGATTAGATCCTTCATAAAGTAAGAATCGAGTTTGATAGTCTCCTAATTATTCGTGTATTTCGTCGTTGTTCCACTTTCACGTTTAGCACCAAGACATTCTCTTTCTGTTAGTAATTGAACTTGAGTCGTTATATTGCGTGATCAATAAATATATTTATTGGATCATGACTATTGTTTCTTGTATTTTTGAATAGTTGTTATCCACTTTTGAAAAAGTTTCGTGTGTTAAATTTGTTTTTCAAAATTGACCGATAAAGACTTGCCGTGTAGAAAAATTGATATTCGCGCTACATCTTTAGTAGCTCAAAGTCTTCACATTAGCGTGATGTGGAAATTAGTAAAGGGGAGTGCAAACTCAGGGGACCGCGGTTCAAGATTACGAGTTCCCTGCCAATATCCCAAGCTTTGATTCAGAATCCGACAGTGATTAACACTCATTATAATACATATTGCTCAAAAACAATTCATAATTTGTTCAATAAAAAAATACAAAAAAGAAATTGATCTCACAGACACACACAAAAAAATCGAAATGGAGGAGAATAAAATGTCCAATTAAAATTCATCACATTTATTTATTTAACAATGTTATTAACTGTATTTCCTTGGCAAAAACCAAACGCTACAAATCATTTCTAAGCTGATAAAATGATTGTATCTGCCTATTCATTCTCATTGGCTTAATTCAATAAAAACACAGGATAAATCAATTAAACGCGAAGCATCTTAATCTAATTTTTATCGATTTTTTTAATCATTGGTGAATGAGAAATATGTTGAGTCGCTAAAATCATGCAAACGTTTTCTTTTTTGAAACCGTTTTATGTTTTTAGTTACCAGTCATTATAAGTGCAAGTACAAGGTTTCAATTTTTATTAATCACTGAATAATATATAATTTGATATCTTGTGAAAGCCTTTATAATCTAAGAGTATTATTATGAATTAGTTTGTAGAACATAAAAGTTAAAATATATATATAAATAATAAAAAAGTTAGTTTTCATTTAGTTAAATTGCTTAAGTAAAATTACTTTTTTTCTCTTACTATGTAATTAATACTTTCTGATATTAAAAATTTATAAAATTACTATTTTACGACAATAATTTTCCTTCATATTCCATTTGTATTTAAATTAGTTGATAAATGCATTGAAAATACACACACACACAAACTTATAATTCAGAAAAATAACTACATATATATTTTGCTAAAAAAGTCTTTTTTATATAAAATCCAAGTATAGAGAACTGCAACTGCATAGAGAATCCAAGAGAGACCACGTATAAAGAATCCTAACTGTAAACAAGATCTTGGAGTGCTTTTGACCTTAACAAAGTACCTTCGGACCTCAATATAACTAAGCCACTAAATCGCGAAAAAAAGTTCGTTATGTGGAAAATTCGTTATATAGAGGTTTATCTTTCAATTTTCTTTATAAACCACATAAAACAAATTTTAAATTCATAAACACTACATATTTAAAAAAAGTAATAATTTACACCTTTTTATAAATTAATAATATTTATTTTATATATCTTGCCTATCGAAAAGAAAGAAAGAAAGAAAAACTGCAAGGAAAGTTTCTTGACGCCTTTATCCACTTCCTGAAGAATAAATTATTTTTCTTTCATGTTCAAGCACTTATGTATTGACATTTTTGAGCTACAAGAAACAAAGTTACCAGTATAACTGATCAACACTACAAATGAACGGAGACAAGTTCTACGACACGGGGAAACGTAATAACTCCACTGAGGGTTAAAGTGGATATCGAAAATGTTTCTAGAGAACTGGATGATGGGGGTTCAAGGCTGCACTTCTTGGATGAAACGCCCAGAATTCTATTGCTCTCGGCGAGCCAATACCTAATAAAACGAGTTCAACATTTATGACCACCATAGAATGTGTTAACGGAAAGAATAACTTGAAATGTCCAGAAATACCTTAAAATAAGGGAGAGAAAAAATTGAATCATAAGAGAAAAATTTCGTTACATAGAAAATGCACTTCGCTATTGGAAGGTTATTTTACGAAGAAAATCGTGAAATATTCATGGTACCAGGAAAAAGTTCGCTATATAGAAAAATTCGCAATATAGAGGTTCGTAATATGGAGGTTCGACTGTATATTGTTTTACAATGGGTTCCTCCCCTCTGTGATATCTACGGAAATAATAGCTGATTTTCTAGATAAAAGAGGCGCTGGTGCTTTACAGTGCTTTCAGAAAGGAATCCTGTACTCTTCTCTATATGTAAAATTATTAAAAATAGCTTAAAAAAGATCTATGACAGTTATTTAAGTAAATAAATTAGTGCTAAGTCGTGGTGGGAGACGCTGAATGAGATCACCCGGAGACGACATGCCGTTCTTGCCTTCAGGCCTGAAACCGGGCACGACTGCCTTACAGCAGGGGCGGCTCTAGTGCTGGACAATCTGGACCCCTGCCCGGGGCGGTAAATTTTAAGCGTGGCATTTGATTCGAATTTGGAAAATATTTTTTTATGTTACAAAAAATTTGATAAATTTTCAAGAATATTATTGGGTGGGAATTTGGTATTTCATTTAACGTATCTTATTTCCTTATTTTGTACTCCGTATGTTTAATGTCAGTTTTCCTTTATACTTAAGACTCTTTTTCGAAGAAATTGACCTGCTGAAATGGGCTATTTTTCCCCTTACATTTTACTCGTTTGAAATAATTAAAAGGTAATTATGAGCTTTTAATTTCGAATTATTTTATATTTTTAAGACAATATTTTATATATATATATATATATATTGTTATGCTTCCTTTGAAAGCTGCAAGAATTATTATTTTAGTTTTAGAGTGCGTATCTATGTAAACAATTTATCTTTTATAATTATAATTTTTGACTTTTTGGCGAAAAGACTTGGCGGCATTTTCCATTTTTGTCCGGGGCGGCAAAACTTAGACCGGCCCTTTGGTTATTAATAGACTAAAAGTCTTTTAATCTCCAGACTGTTATTTTGTGCAGGGATTATTCATCTAATGAATGCTGAGCACCTGGAGATTCGCCCTGTTGTCTCTGGAAACATCCGGTAGCCGAGTGGTATAGGCATCGGATCGTTGTAAACTTTTATCGAGTTTTAGTACCACTAAAGACCCGCCGTGTAGGGCAGCGATGCACGCATTTTAAATCTGTCGAGAGCTGAAACGTCCTCCCGTTGGTGTGGTGTGGTAGTTAGGGGGGGTGCCAGCTAAAGGTGTCGTCCACGTCACTGACCATGGTTCAAAATTACGTGGTTCGTCGCCGAAAGCCCTCGTGTAGCTGAACAGTGCGACGTTAATCTTCACTCACTCACTCTGGAAACATCTACCATAGATACTGGTGACCAGAGAGCAGTTACAAGCTCTGCCATCTGATTGACTTTCTGATGGTGTTCACGCTTCTGTTTTATGATTCTTTGTTTATTGATCCTAATTTGTCATTACTCCTTGTGTGTTTGTGTGGAGTATATTTTCACTCCATTGAAAGATGTATTCATCAAGTGCTGCTGCTATAAATTTTAAAAAATCATCGAAGAGATAGATTTTATAGAGTAGCGTTTCTCAAACTGGGGGGTGCGTCCCCCCTTGGGGGCGTGACAATTCTACGAGTGGGGCGCGAGCATATTAAAAAGTCGGGAAAAAAAGATTATTTAAGAAAATTATTAATTTCTGAAAGGAAGGGGGAAATACATTCTCTGACATAATAAAAAAAATACACATTTACACTGATATAATATACTTATAAATGTATCAGTACTGCACAATGTACTTAATAATTAATTTAATAACACTAAGTTAGGGTGCAAATTTATTAGTTACCAGGGACCCCATGGGGGTTTGTCATATATATAATTAAAAACAAAAAAATAACACTTATCTTGAGAATTTGTACAGTTAAAATTAATTCCTTAACTGCTGTTTAAAAGTTACGTGATTCGCTTCCCAATGCTAACCGTTTTCCATGTAGACGAGCGTATATCATGTTTTTTTTTTTTTTGGGGGGAGAATAAAGACGCAAATAAACTGAAATAAGTAAATCCCTCGCAAACTCTGTCAAGGTCATTTTATTGCATTCTAAAGCCTTTGGAATAATTTTATGGATAGCAGAGTATAGAAAAGACCACACTTCGGAAAGACGTATATATACGCCCGGGGCACTTAGAAGATTAGAGTCGTTTCGTAGTTTTAGCGTCAAAATATAGTATTATCGAATTCAATATATTGTTATTGTATGGAGCAGGGCGCGAAGAAAATTCTGATTGAATATTGGGTCACGAATATTGCAACTTTGAGAAGCACTGTAACAGAGACTGCTGAAATTATCGATTAAAAATTAAATTTATTAAAAACATATCGTTTTATGTGTAACATCATAAGAAATATAAAATATACAGCATATTTATTATATCTAGGGAGAGTAATCCATACCAGCCACCTCCTTTTTATCAAATACATTTATTGATTCCCGTCACCTAATAAGTAACTGATTATGGAATGTCTTAAGTGATATTTTGCTTATAGTCTCATTTTTTAGGAGGAAAGATCTTCTTCAATGTATGATATATTTTTTCTTCAGAAATATATTTATTCATACATATATAGATAGAGATTTATAGAAATAGATCAATAGATATAGATATATAGGATTCTCATTTGAAAATTTTTGATTTCTTATTAACACTGCAGTTTTTTATTAATGTACAGGCATACTGTAAAAAGTACTCTTAATATTTTCCCAATAATTTTAGTTTTTAGTTCAGAACATTAGTCTATAATATTATTTAACTACTAGTTTGCCTAACTTAGTAACTAGTCATAGTTAAACTATAATTTTTATGTGCTCATTAATAGTAATACTAGTAAGTCTTTGTTTTTCAAGTTTTAAATTTGCATTTAGATCATTTAATCTAATAATAACTGGCTTATATTCACAGATTCGATGGTGATCTTTGAATGCTTTTGTACGTATGTAAACTTTCTACAAATAATAAATTTAGAACATATCTAATACATTCCATAGACTTTCATTCAGTGTTATAAACAGAAAGGTAGAAGGCTGGCTAACTAATAAACTGGTTAAACCCCACACATTCATAAAGCTGTCCTAAGCCATCTTATCTTATTCGATCTCGTGACTAATCTTCCTTATCAAAACTGAAGTTAAAAAGATGTTAATTTGATTATATTTTATCTGTATAAACCAGGGATGACGTACCAGTGGCACGCATGCCATCAATAGCACGCGACACAATATTTTGGACACGCCAGTGGTCAAAATGGTTTGTATTTCATTTCAAAATAACAAAGTTCACTATGAAATATTACGAACAAATGCGAGTGACTTGTCTCAGGGTGGCGGGAAACACCTTCGTTTGTTATTGTCTTGCCTAAGTTACGTTGTGAACTACAATTGCTTAGGATGCAAAATTTGTCTACGCATAGCATAGTCAATTTCATTGGTAAACTGTATTTTAAAGTTTATTTGTGTTATATTTATGATTTTTAACTGTTATTTAGTATGGCTGGTTCAGCAAAAAAAAACAAAAAGTGCAAGATCGTAAGTGTAACAGAGAATTTCAAACTTGATGAATCGTAAAATATGGCAAGTAATTAGTAAAGGCTTCAAAGCGGTGTGTGTTTTATGTTCTGGAACAGTGTTATGTAGAACATCGCGTCTGTAATACGGCATTCTGAAACAAATCACAAATCCTCATGTCAAAAAGGTGTGAACTACAGCAAAAATAATTAATAGAAACCATTTTGCAGAGGATTCCAACTCAGCATGCATTCTACTAAAAGTAACATCTTATAATCCTTAATATAAGTTATTTGTCATCCACACAATCTGCAACAACAGAAGTCACCCTGTGACAAACCTATACGGAACTTTATCACTAACCTTCTGAGTCGTCTTTTTTAGGGAAATTTAATTCCCTACCTATTTCCAATCAGCTCCAAAAAGAGGACAGGATTCCTTGTTATGCAGATTAGATAAAGTATTTAAGTCAAACGGAATAGTAAAGTGAGAGAGTAGGAGAGAGAGATTGAAGCAGGAAGGTATAACGGTGAAATTAGAGATTTATTATTGAAGATTTCTTGGTGGATAATTTAATCTCAGGAAGAGTTGAGATTCTGTGTGGTAAATATTGATTTATATTTAAAGTTTCATTAAAGTTTTATATTAGGAGTGAGATTAAAGTTAAATGTTCAATAGGAACATTATTGAATATAAATCTGGGATCTCTTTTATCGCGGTAATCTCTGCGTGATCGATATTCTAATTGTTAATTAATTGGTTCATTAAATATTTAAGTTTATTTAAAGGAAAGTCCCTTTTAAACCTCATAAAACTATTTAGATATATTTGTTAATAAGTCTTTGATTCTATTTAGAAAAGATAACCAAATAAAGAAAGTTATTTATAAAAATGGCTACTGGCTCTTATCTGACTCCAAATTATTCTCGTTCTCAAAGTGAGATCCGAGGGAATCTTCACAACCCTAATGTTACTTTAATTTGAATTACACGTGTGGCTAAAACATTTACAACTATATAATACGAAAAGTATTTTTTTCGTAGCTAATATAGTGTTTTAAGAGAGAGTTGTTAGTATTTATTATTATTCTTTTTCCAATATAATCACAAGTCAAAATTACTTGACGGCACGTCTATAGCTTATTAAACACTTCTTTGGATAAAAGGACACTTTGTTCTATAAAGGTTCACCTGATATAAACAGTCTCGATGCGAGCTTTCAAGGCAAACCCACAAAATGAGCTCGTACAAGTATTTGGGTATTTATTAAACCACTATAACAAATGCACAAAAGCCGAAAGAGCTTAAAGTCCTCGAAAAATATCTAAATAGTGGATTTTGTTTTATTCTATAAAACCAATCATAAAAATTCTTGTATACATTGTGAATAAAACAAATATTAATTTATTCAAAAAAAACCTATTTTTTGAAAGCATTTCTATTAATATAATAAAGTTTCAAACATTTTTTTTTTTGCAGTTTAAAATTTGTATACATTTTAAGAATTGTTTTCAAAATATTAATTCGATTGTAATATTTCTCTTCTTTAGTTGTTAATAACTTGAATTATTACTATTCAATTATTTTATATAAAATAAGATTATTTGCCTTCAAGAGATTTAGAAAAAAAAATTTTTAAATGATTCAAAATGTGAAAATATATTTTTCTTTTAATTTTTGTGTACATTTATTTCCGAAACATTGAAACATTCAAAAGGTTAAGTTATTAAAGTCAATAACGGCGTCTAGACAAACGAAGTAAAATAATTAAAGTTACATTTAGGAATGTGATCAATACAAACAAATGCAAAAAAAATGTGTCTTCATAGCTTTTAAATCTACATTTTGGATTTTTTTGTTTGATATTCATTGGAATACAAAATTTAAACAGCAAAGTCTTTTTTACAATAAACCGCTAGGATATTGCATAAAGTGACCTTTAATGATTAGTACAATAAACAGTTAATTCTGTACGAAGGGAATGCTTAAAAAAGTATCAAGAGAATGACTTTAGATGTAATTTGAGGGAACGCAAAACGTTTTGTCAGAACGTGCAATGCAAGAAAACTTAAAAAGATGAAGGAAAGACGCATTTCTAAACACTCACTGCAAGCGAAAGTAAAATTGCATACACAATATAGATAAAAGAAACTTTCAGGATCAGATGGTAGAATAACTGGCAAGCAAGAGGAAAGATGTAATTTTACGATTATTAGATAATTGACAGAAAAGCTACATCACGAATTTGGAAATCCTTCCGAAGGACAGATACAGCTGTAACTAAGGTTGGTGATTATCAGTCAAAAAAGACAAATGATGACTCAAATATGACTTACCGTAAAATCCGGCGTATAACGCGCACTTTTAACCCAAAAAATGCGGTCGAAATTTACGGGTGCGCTTTATACGCCGGGTATAAAAATGGGAGCTTTAAAAATAAAAAACGAGATGAGCATAAAAAAACTTAGACTTCTACAAAGATTGGAATACTATTTAAAAGAAATGCCATACCTTATGAACTTAAAGGGTTGTTTTTCTAGAAATATACTATTTTTCAAAATCCTGGGGCAATGCCTTGAATAAATGGCTTTAAAACATAATAGCATTGCTAACGTACATTGTAGGTTCCTTCGTAAAAATGGGGGTGCCCGTTATATGGCGAATATACCTTAAATTTAAAAAATGCAGCTTAAAAGCATAGATTCGCGTTATACACCGGTGCGCGTTATACGCCGGATTTTACGGTATATTGATTACCGCGTAGCCTAAACGGAAGCGAAACCTGATAGTGGCTTTTCAACTGTGTATGACAACTGGATGAAAGATGTCCCCGTTTATAGTGGCCCAGATGATTTTATAAAGATTGCCTATTTGCCTAACACTGTACACAATCGATAGTAGCATATCGGCGCAACTGTTTACAGAGGTCAAATGAGCATATCGAACTTCTCATCCATGAAATCCCATCTACATTATCGACGAGAGTCATTTCAGTCTGATAAACGAGTCTCGGTGTCAATTGATATTGAGGGAGGTTGATATAAGGTTTCATTTCCCATAATATCTGGAGAAAATACTTTTTGATCCTGGAAGGCATTAGTAGAGCGAGGCATTATGATGAGCGATCGAGTGAAGCTCCAAATTTTCGGCAGTTGTTCACTTAGCGGAGATCGTTTTTGTGATGAAATTATCCGTTCTGAAGTGCATTTATTTCGAGGTGCCCTTAATCCAAGTTTTACTTTTATGGGTGAAGCTTTCCATAGAGTGAGGATTCCGTATAGCTAGCAAGTTCTGCTTTAAATTCCATTGCGACGTTTTTCGCGAAACCACTGATGTGCCAAAGCGACAAGCTTTAGTAAAAACATATTGGTGACATGATAGTATCCTCCAGTGAACTCTAGACAACTGACACGAACAGCAACGATCACAAGGGTTGGTTTTTTTAACCAAATGGACCATTCTGCCCTCCATTTAATCTAAGGTCATATTCGTACCTAAGAGACTTTGGTTTATTGCTCACCTTCTAGCCAGTCAATGCTTCTTATCAAAGCTCCATTCTGTCAATATAAAGCCTTCCACTGCTTATTTTAGTTCTGTAGGTTAATACCTTTTTTGCTTCTATGCTTTCTTCATTCTTTTAATACTGCCAGTGGAAGTGAGTGAGTGAATATTAACGTCGCACTGTTCAGCTACACGAGGGCTTTTGGCGATGGACCACATAATTTTGAACCATGGTCAAGTGACGTGGATGACATCTAATCTGGCACACACACACCCCTCTCCTAACTACCACACCAACGGGAAGACGTTTCAACTCTCGACAGATTTAACGTGCATCGCCCCCCTACACGGCGGGTCTTTAGTGGTACTGGGCTTGAACTCGTGACAAGGCCAGCCACGATCCGATACCTTGACCACTCGGCTACCACGGCCTTAATACTGTCGGCACGGGAGCTTTGAAGTACCGTACCTGCTTCGTAAGTCTACGGTTGCGGATTCCACCCCAGCTGAAGTCGATAGATTTTGTGAATGCGAATATCGTGGGCACGCATATCATATGATTATGTGGCATGTAAAAGATCCCTTGAGTATCAATTGGGCTCTGGTACTGTCGGAAAATTTAAATCACGGCAATAATTAGCATCCGATGAGAGCTCGAATTAAAGTTAATTCAAGCGTCGAAATTTGGTAGAAAAGACCTCTGATAGATGGTGCCAGCATTAAATGGCTGTCACATTTGGGGACTTTCCATGTCTGCAAAGGCTTAGTTGCCAATATGCAGCTCATTAGGGAAAAGAAGTCTTTGAAAAGGGCATTGTGTTTTTATGGTGAAACGGAACTAGCAAAGACAAAAAAAATTTGTTATGTTCTTCAATTTAAATTTCGTTTGGTTAACCAACAATTCTAGTTTCTATAAATAGGTGCCCCATACTAAAATTTGAAAAAAAAATACTTTTTATTCACGTTTTAAAGTTATATATTAAATATCACAAAATTATTTATTTGTCTCATTGAGAGGTCGAGGGAAGACATTAAAAATGAATCAGCTTCTGGGTTGTTGTTGTTTTGTTTTTTTGGTACAATCGAGCGTGGCAAAAACGTCAAAATTTTAAAACAAGAAGGCAATTTTAGTCAAACTCATATTTTATCTTCCTTTACAGAGCAATTTGACTCCGTCGGTATATTCAACTCTGGAGCTGTTTTATGCAAAAGAATTAGACCTTGTCAATATGAAGAGTATAAACAAATTCGTGAAAGAAGCAGCTCATCTTCACTAATGCAATTTCAAGTACACCAGCTGTTTCTTGCGCAATTACGGCAAGTTGGGAAAAATTACTAACCTTCACACACACATGTAAATTTCTCCGCAGTAAATCCTTTAATCAGCCGTACAATACATTTAAATTGTGCGGGGTTTTATTTAGTGAAATATCCGACTTTGTTTCTTTCTATGATAATGTTTTTATTACTTAATTAAAAAGTTCAAGAGGCAAATCTGTCATCTAAAACAGCGCACCAAGCTCCAAAGTTTAAGGTTGCGGGTTCGTACCCTGCTGGATTCGGTAGGGCTCTTGGTGCGAAAATCGTAGCACACATGCCACATATGTGGCATGCAAAAGATCCATTGAGTATCGATTTGGCTGGTTCTCTCAGTGAAGTTAAACCACGGCAATATTTAGCATCCGACGAAGCCTTTTTTTAATGGGTTGCGGATTGGAGTTTTTCCATTTCAGACCCCTAGTACATTCCTCGGAAGCGGCACCATAGAGACGTATACCAATCACACCGCAGATAATTTTGAAGCCCAGCTTCCTCCCTAGAGGGAGATACCTGAACTCTGACGTTGCAAACCTGTGCTAGGATTAAATATTACCGAGAGCACTCAAGCCAAACAGACACTGTAGGGAGCTTTTGCATGCCATATAATCATACGACATGGCCTCTGTCGATTTTCTGCAACATGAAAATCCACCGACTTGTACCGCCGTCGAATCAGCAACCTTGGGTGAGTGACAAACCAACCACGCCATTGAGCCGGCTCCAACGAAACCTTGGATTGAATAAATTCAAGTGTCAAAATTTGGTAGCGGGAGCCACCGCTAGAGAGGGTGCTACCAATTAAAATGCTCTCCCATTTGGTGATTTGGCATGTCTGCAAAGGCTAAAGTGCCAAAAGGTAGCAAATTAAAAAAGAAAAGTGAAGTTTTTAATTTGAGTAAAAGTTTTTTTTTGTAAGAAATTGATTTATGCTTAAAAAAATATTTAAATGTATATGAAAACCAGATAAAGATTCTTAATAACTCAAAAAAGCATAAATAATTTTCAAAACTGAGTATATTTTTTATTTTAATAATTATTCATACCATAGTGTATATAAAGGTCTTAGAAAAATAGAAAAAAAAATTCTGACGAGTTCCCTGTCTCCCTATAACGAATTTTTTCGTTTTTAATGCATTATGATTTTTGGTTTTTTGAGTATTATATTTAAATTAAAAATTTCATATTATAAATTTTTTAATTTAGGATGGGAGAAATGAATAAACAAATCCTTTTTTTTTACCTTCTTTTAATACATGTTTTCAAAATAAGTTTTAATATAACCCTGTTCTTCATAACTAAAAAAAATATATTATAATAAAAGTCTGGTATATATATAAGAAAGTTAGTTTTTTTAAACAAAAATATATTTTTCTTTTTACAGTTCAGAGGGAAAAAAATATTTTATGATAAATCTTTATTCGCCGTCGATTTCAAATGAGGTTTTTTAAAAAAAAATTAGCACAGAAATAAATATTGATGTACATATTATTTGTATGTTTTTATGTATTATGTATATATATATGGATTAAAGAATATAAATTATTACAGTGATTTACATACATTAAACACTGTTTATTAATTGGCTCACTGTTTAAACTTTTAAACTATACTTAAAAAATAATTATCTTTCAAATTGATTCCCTATAGAATGTTGACATATGAATTGATTATACAGAAAATTTCATCAATCTTTAGAGAAATTATTTTCACAATGAATTCTATTTGAGTAACAACCGTACAGTAGTTTAAAAAGAGAGCTAATAAAGCAAAATTCAAACTTTTCAAACTTTTAAGCGTAATTACATCATTTCTTGAAAAGAAATAGTAAAGATATATTATTTATTCTTTTCACTTTGAGCAATTATAGAGCAGACATTTTTAGTCATTTTAAAACAGTCTCTAGCTGTAATCCTCTGATGTCATTATTTTTATAGAGAAATGGAAATTTACTTTATTTTTTTTAACAAAATCTTTTTTTCATAAAAGAGCATATTGAAAATATATTTATTTCTCTGATATTTAAGGATTTATGGGGATATTAAGTTAAATCCGCCTTACATTCTTTTCGTACAAAATTGAATTTGTTTATGTATTTTTAAACGGAGAAAGACACTGGAAAATAAAATGTTTGAATCCTGTTTAGAATGAGTGCTTTCACAAAAAATTTTATTTTATGACATAATTTAATCTTAATATTCTTTCAACTGCCAGAAAATGTAGCAGAGATGGATTTATCTCTTTATACCTTAAGAACAGAATAATTTTTAGCAATATTTTGTGTTTCATGAACATTTTTCTTTTGCTGTCGATTCAAATTCGAGTTCTTTAAATTTCTGAAAAGATTCTTAATGGGGAAGTTAAAAAAGAGCTTAATATGTATTTTTTATCTTGTTTATTAATGCAATTTATTAAATCTCTTAAAAGAATTTTTTGCTCATTCTAGATCACCTTTATTAGATTAAAAGCTTAAATGTGTTGAAGGAAAATAAAACGAGCAACAATGAATATCTGTAGAGCATTCATATTTTTCATGTTCACAGCTAAATGTTAAAAAAAAATGGCAAAATATGTTAGATTCTGAGGTAATTAATGAAGCATTGCTTCATTGAAGTAAACAGGAAATGATAGGGTTATTTATTAAGTGCAAATAAATAATTTCGAGCACAATTTTATGTTTTCTTTTTCTTACAGTACTAACTAACCTTTCTTTTAATTTTTTTTCCTCTCGAAGTTTAGCTCTTCGTGAAAACTAATTTTTGCCTATTATTATTTTCACACTAATCCGTGAGAGCTATTAAAACTTCCTAGTGAATATTTTAGTAGTTTCTGTAGAGATCATTTCAAATTCAGTTTCCACTTTATTCAAAAAAAATTCCCCTACACTACTATTAGCTCACAATCTCTATATATTTATTTGTTTGCTTGCTTGTTTATTTATTTATCTTGGTGGAATTTTCAATTGTTAAAAAAATACATTTTAAAGTGCTCAATTAAGCTGAAATTTTATATTCATGATTATTTTGGATGACAATACAATAATTTTTAATTGTAATTAATAAGAATTAATTGATTAAAAATAATTATCCAAAGAATTACAAATACAGCCACGTTGGCATCATTTTTAGACTTAGCAACGATTTTCGCGACTTGTGTCAAAACTTGAAAAGGGTTTTTGCTCACGTTTTAAAGCATTCAGTTGAACTGAAATTTTATAGACACGATTGTTTTGGATGACAATACGATACTTTAATGATAATTAATAAAAATTAATCACCACTTAATGTTGTGATTCTGTCATATGTATATACATATATTTATATGAATTGTAACTATTTAATAAAAAGTAGATAAAATAAAATTTTTCTTTGTTGATCTAAGTAGGAATTGACTTTAAAAAAATTTTATATTGCTTGTTTTTTTAATAAATGCATCAAAAATAATTAAATAGCTTAAAAAATTATAAACTATTTTGTGATAAATTGTTCAAATACTCACAAGAAAAATTTTTGTTGTACTTGTTCGCTTCCTTTTGAAAAGGTAATGATGATTCAGATCTTAGAGTAGCAAATTCTTATATGATGTTGTAAAAGGAATTAATCAATTATTCCAAAATCAAATTAATCAATCCATGATTAATATTCTATGCAAAATATTTTTACATTATTGGAAAAGTAAAAAAATAAAAACAATATCTAACTGTTTTATTTAGGTATACTTTATTTTACCTTTACGCAAAAAACTGTCCAATCGATAAGTATGTTTCTGACTTGATTAATTTTTATATGAAAGAATTTATGGAATTCTAATTCAACTTGAAATTAAAATAATAAAATCAAAAATTGCAGGGAAAGTTTATAATTTATCATTTATTTCAAATTCCAATAACCATTCTGTATGTTTAAAATCTATGATATATTCTGCAGCATTTCGTTAATTTTAGATAGCTTATTTTCTATTTTATGCACTTGACTTTCAAAATTATTTTTGAAATTTAGAATAAAAATGTATGTTTGTAAATTTTTAATTAAATTTCCAAAAATTAATGGATTCTTGGAAGGCAATTAACATTACATTAACTATTTCTCTTTGATTTACAAACAAAAATATAGAATTTTTAATAAATACAATTTTAAACTGTGACATTAACTATAATATAAAAGTAGTAAGCAAAAAATGTGTAAGTATTAAGTTTTATTTCAATTTTATTTGGAGAGCGAATTGAAATACTCATAAAACGAATAGTTTGCTAAAAAAATAATTAAAAATATATCTTAAAATATTTAAATTTCACTTAAAATATGAAGAATGTACTTTTATTCGTTAAATTTCTTTTAAAGAAACAGAATTAATTTTAGATATTGAGAAAAAACATTGCAAATTCTCTAATTGACAGAAAATCATGTTTAACGGCTAAGTGGAACTTGGTAAATTCTTGAATTCATTGCATATGAATAACTATTATGGATTATCGTTAAAAGTACAAAATACAATAAATCTATTTTATATTTCTCAATAAATATATTCATTTTATTATTCATTACCAGAAACTATTGTCAAACATCATTTACCAGAATGATGTTAATATGAAAAATATTCATTTTTTAAATTAGCATATTACATCTGACAATTGTATTGTGTATTGTAATTGTTCTTTTGTCTGCCTTAATCTGGGTTTGTAGAAAGCAACATGTCATTATGTATACAGATTTCTACAACATTTATTTTTCTTTTCATTACCATGATCTCTTATTTTATGCTTGAAAACTTCAGATTCTCATAATTAATTCAGGAGAAAAATGATCTGTACAATACATTAAGTTTTATATAAGAAATAAAATGAACTTTTTCGGAATACTTTATACTTACATTCAAGGAAAAAATTTTATACTAATTATTTTTTTGAATAAGTATAATTAGCAACGCAAAAAGTTTCAAATAATGCAAGAAATATAAAAAAGTACTGTAAGAAGAGTAAAAATAAATTAAAGTGTATTATATCTAAACATATAATTTTTTTAAAAAATGAAACTTATTACTTATATATATGATGAATTAAAAATGATAATTGTACTACCCTGGTTTATAAAGCAAGACTTGTAACCATATAATGAAAATTTTCCTCGTTCTTTTGAAGATTGTGATGTTGTAGGTTTCAGAAGTATCATATTGGCGAGTTATGGAGCTTAGGTGAGTAATATTCCATCTCATGTACTGTCCTAATCCATCCAGTGTGAATTAGAATTTTGAGTTTAATTGCTAATATCTTTCGACTGTTTCTAATGCCATCTCACAATACATAACATTAGGCAACACCAAAAATGTTTCGGGCTCAAAAATAGCTTATTATGAAGTATTATCGCTTGCTTAACACGAAACTCACCGTAAAAACTTCAGATTTGCTCTTGTTTTCAAGAATCTGAACTCCTCCTTTCTTATAAATAACTGTATTTCACACATCTTTACTTTCCATGTATAATCTTTGAAATGTTCATTTAAGTGGGTGAATGGAAGCACTTGCCTCAGGATCGATTTTTAACTTCTACGAAAGGCCTGTAACAGCGCCACCTCCTCTGCAGGTGTGTTTTGAGTGTAGCCTAGAGGGTCAGTAAACAAGGAATTGACAATAGTGCACGATTCAAGTAACGATTCCCCACCGACTAAATCAAGCAGAGTCGAGTGACCTTGTAAGAGATCTTGACTTGCCAAAACACAAGGCAGAACTTCTGTCATCCAGACTGCAGCAGTGGAATCTACTCCTACCAGGTATCAAGGTTACAGAACACAGGACTCGTGAAAAGAATCTTCTTCATTTCTTTGAGAAGAAAGAACATGCGGTTGCATGTATTGATGTCAACGTCTTGATGAATTTCATGAGCATCAGTTACAATCCATATAACTGGCGGTTGCTCAAAGACTCTTCCAAGCTTAGTTTGAAAGCAGTATTACTACACAACGATAACCTTCTTCCTTCCATTCCCATCGGACATTCCGTTCATGTGAAGGAAACTTATGCAAATGTAAAATTACTTCTGAAGTTAATAAAATACGAGGATCATAAATGGCACATCTGTGGCGACTTAAAAGTCATTGCTTTACTCATGGACAAAGTACTGCTGTGTTTCTGTGTTTGTGGGACAGTAGAAATCGAAAGCCGCACTACATACAATACAAATGGCTGTCCAGAAATCTAAAATGCGGTGAGAGAAATATCCCAAATGATCCTCTAGTAAACCCGAACAACATTCTGCTTCCATCCTTCACTTTATACTGGAATTAATAAAGAACTTTGTGAAATCCATTAACAAGGATGGAAAGGTTTTCCAATACATTGGATAGAAATTCCCAAGATTGAGTGATGCAAAGATTATATATATATATATATATATATATATATATATATATATATATATATATATATATATATATATATAAAGAAATATGTATTATATATCAAAAATAAGAAATAATAGATAAAGAACATAACAAGAAATAGCATAATAAAAATATAAAACCTGAACATGAAGAACAAAATTATAGAGAAATAAAAAAAAGAAACTACAAAAAGAAGAACCTAGCGAGTCAGAAAGCAATTTCGGACTTAGGACCGAATAAGTGGGGTTAAACTAGTTTGAACGCGCCAACCTTCCCCCTTTGCAACTCAGTAGGAAACCAAATAAAATAAAATAAACAAAACTTCAGAGTTTGGATAACTCAGAGAGTATGAAAAACCACTCATTACTATTATGTAACAAACTCTTCCAAACTCTTAATGCAGAAAAATCACAAAATAATTACGTAAGAAAAGTAGAAAAATGCTAAAACAATTACATAAGAAAAGTATCTTTCAAGAAATAATTTAACAAAATTTCTTTACTCACAGAGCTTTTACGAGGAGAATCAAGCGTCTTGACATTAATGAAAATCGATTATTCACCAAGTTAAAAAATTCGAAAAAATACATAAACATATCTTTTGAGCTGACTTTTAAACCAGCCAGCAAAGACAGGTATAAAAAGACGACAATCAAATACGGTAGAATTTGAATTGGTTGATTGTCAAAAATGTAAATTTGCTAGGCTCTAATTTGGTTGGTTGTCAACAATGTGTAAGATGTTCAAGATGTGTGTGGAAAAAATGTAAACTGTGATATGAGTGTTATGATATAATCTTCACAGCAAGACCACTAACATGCTGACTTTGAAATCCTATTGTTGTGTGGTGGTTTTGGAATTCGAAGTAGCAAGACGGTTAATGTATTTGTGATGAATATAAGTTCTTAAGAAATTAAAAGGGTATTCATGATCTAAACAACATTGAAAAAATTGTTTTATATTATTGTACTTATCTATTTTGTGTTTAGTTAAGTTATCATTTCTAAATAAAAAATTCAAAATGATATTTCTGTAAATTGATATACGCAAATTACTATTCCATACGGGAATTTTAATTATATGGAACTTAAACGAATCTCTTTTGTCAAAAATGTTACTGACTACATTATTGTTAATCAGATGCAAGTCTAAATCCAAGAATTCCACCATATTAGAGTTGAAGTTAGTTTTAAGGAGCTTGAGATAATCAGGTTAGAACGTAATATTTGGTTTGTATTCACTATTTTTTTACCAAAAATTATTATATCATCTATATAACGATAAATTAAGTAAGAATCATTTACAACATGATCTATTTCAAAAAAATGTAAATATAGGTTCGCTAAACAATTACTAGCTTGACCACCCTGAGGTAATCCTTTGATCTGTTTATAAAGATTCTGATCAAATGCAATGAAATTTTCTTTTAATACGAGGTTAACAAGAATATCAAATTTATCTTTTTCATTGAAGTATATAATTCATATTTATCATAAATTAACTGTAGAACCTTTTAATCATATCGTCAATATCTATAGAATTAAAAAGGTCCTCGAAATCAAAGCCATGCATGGAAAAAATTAACATATCCTTAGTAACTCTAGCAATCTCTAAGCTATTTTTAATTATTGCCGTGTATTAATATATATATATATATAATGGAATCTTTGTGGGCGCTCAAATACGCAAAATCATAAAAGACCCCGCTTTTGATCAAATTCTGGATAGGAATTAGAAAGTAGTCTGGAAAACCTTTAAAAGTGTGGTACGAGGATTTCTAGGCAGCAAAAAAGATGAGAACTATCAACAATTAGTGAAAGAACTCCTACAAAAGTTACATGACCTAGGATCCAATCTACACTATTAAAATTCGTAGGTAAACAAATGTATGTAATTCTATTTTCTCACGAAAGGCACGACGCCAGAAACTCGCCAAAGGTACCAAAAATTCGGGAATGATCCGAGGAATCTGTTTTTACCATTTATATTTGGATATTCTAATTAGTTTAAAAGATATTAATTAAAAACCTTAAAACGCATGGTTAGTGCCATTTTTTACCGCAAGATGGCGAAGTTCCAAATCTTCCACCTGTTTTTTTTCAGGCGTTTTTAAAACGTGATTAAATTTTTTTTCATGAGACTCAGACAAAAAATAATTACAGAATCGGAATGTAAGGAACCGCTGCCTGCACCTGGCAACAGGTCGAACGAGAGACGATATAAAGAGAAGGATCTGGCAAGGACAGAGGAGAGAGAACGTCAGAACGGGGGGAGAGAGAAGAGCGGTGGCGAAGAAAACCGGGGTGGTTTAAAGTAGAGACGGCTGAACGATGTCTCGTAATCTTGTAACATCTCAATATATTCTTTATTTTAAGAAATGTCCCATAGAAGGTGTGGAATAAACACAGTGGGACAAAACCCTGTCTGCAATTATTTTCAATTCACAATGCGAACACGATCAGAAAAGAACCCACAAGTTTACACTGGTGTCAGAAGTGGGATGCAATGGAGCAGAAGTTAAATCAATAAAATATTTCAAATTGATCGGTGTTCGTGCTACATAATTGTGAACAAGGTTCTAGTGGACATTCGGTTTGAAAGGAAATTTTTAACAAGGAAATAGAATCCTGCAGTGTATTTTCAAGTTGATGACCACGTGCATCCCGGGAAATGCCCTGCAGCAGTTTCAAGTGAAAAAAAAAACAAGACCTTCTTCATATGGAGTTTTACCATCACCTGCCGAGTTGGGCTATGAACGAACAGATGTCGTATTTTTCTTCATTTTCTGATGAATGGAATCGTGATCTGAAAAGTGTTCAAGTACAGAAACAGCGTTCATGTCGAGGTAAGTGGCTATTGTTCCCCTAAGTTAAAATATTGTGTGAATATTTAAAAGAGTAATGGGATGCAGTCATATTTAATTTGTTTTTAAAAATAAAATAGAAAAAGCAGATATATCTGAAAAAAGAAAATTTCATTGGTTTATTGCAATATTCTATGTTGTTGGATTATTGTGTAGATGAAATAAGAAAATTGTGTACTTATTTTACATGGAAATGATAGGGTATCATTTTAAATGTTGTAAAATATGGTATTCAGAGTTCTAGTGTTAAACTATAATTTCTTTTTTTATCATCATTCTTTACTGTTTTGAAGTTGTCTCAAAAATTAAAATCTGGGTATAGAAAGTGTTTTGCATAACAATTCAGTTTGCAGAATTTTTTTAAAAAAGAATTAGATTAATTTATCTTGAAATAATGGTTGCGAAAAATGTATGTTTGAGTGGGTAAAAAATATCCATTAAAAAAATGTGTATATGTATTTCAAGTAGACGGACTTCCTGTTAAAATGTTGTAAATAAGAGATTTTGTAGGTTATTTATGACTCAGAATATGGCATGTTTTTTTTAAATATTATATGATAGTTTTTCATTTTCAGCAAAAGTGTTGCAATTTGTCAGTTAGTTAAAAGTTTAATGCAATCTGAGGTTATTTCCTTTGCTCGTAATTTAGGATGTATATGTACATTGGTTTTTTGTTTCCTGCATAAGAATCTTCTTTTAATTAAAAAAAAGAAACTAAGAGTAGATTTATGATTTGAGAAATAATTCTATGGTAATGTAGCTAAAGTATGTTGTTAATTGTGTTTTTTTATTTTGAAAAAGGTTCTGCGTTGTGATTAGTAACAAATAACTGTGTCTCATATAAGTTTTATTGTAAACATATTTCGTATTGTGTTTCTGGAATTTGAGTACTCTTAGAAAAAACGAGTAGAATTTTTCTTGCTTGTTAAATATATAGTACTAGGTCATTTAAGTGTTTGTAGTTACATTTGTCAGAAGGTAATTTGGCATTAGGTTTAGCTTGATTAAAAATGGCATTTCTCATTAGAAGTAAGAAAGTTGACTTAATTCAATTAGCGCGGGACTTAGATGAGTCACCTGATCCGTCTATGTCTAAAATTGTTTTAAGGAATTTAATAATCTCTAGTAAATATTACAAGGAGGAAGAGGCAAAAGAGTTATTGGAAGTTATTACAGCTGAAAGGTTAGAGACAGAACAGCAGCAAAAACTAGAACAACAAGAACAATTATCAATTGAAAAATTACGCTTGGAAATAGAATTATCTAGGAACGCTAATCAGAGTGCTACTCAAAATAATGGTCAAAAACCTCACGTGTAAAATCTTTAGATAAAATAGTTAAAATGGTTAGGCTGTTAACTGTAAAGGTATCCAATAAATCAGACGGGTGGGACAATTTTTTTTCTAGTCTTGAAAAGGCTTTCGCTAGTGAAATGGTTAGCGACGAGTTAAAACCGAAGGTTTTGTTATGCATGTTAGGAGACAAAGTGTCAAACTTATTAGTTAACCTAGGCGAAGAAGAATTAAAAGATTACGAGTCTTTAAAACAGGTGGTGTTCAAGGAGTATGAACCCTCACCCCAAAAATATGTTTAGAAAATTTTAGAAAGGCCAAACGTAACTCTGACGAAACTTTCTCTCAGTTCGCGTCCCGTTTAACATCGATGTGGTTATACTACTGTAAGTTAAGAGAAGCGAATGATTTTGAGTCAGTTAATCAACTGATCGTAGCAGATAAAATGTTTGAAATGTTGGATTCTGAGACGGCGACCCATATTGGTGTGCTCCAAGGGGAAGGATGGTACAAACCCAGGGACTTGGGCAAACAATGTGATATATTGTATGCTTCCAAAGGGAAATCCTACGATGAACCTGAGAGAGCTAAATGGAATGATAGTGAAAAGAGAAGTTTTAATGGTAGTTGGGGTAAACAGCCATTTGGGGAGAAAAAGTCAGATAATTTTTCTTCTAGGAAAAACTTTGATAAAGGTCAAGTAACTGAAATTAAAAAATTCGCTTGTTTCACCTGCGGATCAGATAAACATTTTAAGCGGGATTGTCCGAAAAACAAAGAGGTAGATAATAAAAGACTTAATGTGAATAAGGGTCAACAGAAGGGACGGAATTGGTAGATGGGACGGTAGCTGCTAGAGTTGATTTGCTAGGTAAAGTCATTCCTAGGGGGGCCATTGAAGACAAATTAAGTAAATTAGTGAAAACATCTATTAGTGTAGATAGGAAATTAGTCCATGCTTTATTGGATTCTGGTACGGAAATTACTGTTATCAAAAAAGACTTGGTTCCTGGAATCTCGGTTGAAGGAGCTTCCACGATTTATTTGAAAGGTATTTTCGGTCCAGCGGTTAAATGTCCTTTAGTATATGTTCCAATTGGTCTTGCTACCGGTGGCCAGGTTAATGTGGTGCACCAGCAAGTGTTATGTGCTTTGGCAGAAGTTTTGGCAGAAGACGTGTTGCTTCCACCAGAGATTTTGGATATGTTTGGAGGAGCCCAGAGTGAAGGGAATTCACTGGCTCAAAGCTCTCAGGACCTGAGGGTTGACTCAGGAAATGTAGATGAAACCGAGGTTTCGTCGGGTATTCTGCCAGAGAAAGCACAGGAGCACATTGAGGATTCTCAAAGGAATATTACTTCATGTCGGAATGAAGTGGGAACATTGGGTACTAAGGATGAGGAGGTGACCGCTGAGATGGATAAAGGAAGCATGGTGGCTGATAGTCTTCGTTCCGAACAGGAGAGTTGTGCCGAGTTAGCATTGGCTTGGAAGCATGCTAAGGAAGGCAAAGGAAACTACTATGAAGTAGATGGGTATCTATTTCATAGAGATAAAATACTCGCGGAGAGTATTGGGCAACTGGTAATTCCGAAGTGCAGAAGAACAGAGGTGCTGAGACTAGCGCATACTTCAGTGTTCAGTAGTCACATGGGGCCCAAGAAGACGATTGAACGAATCAAGTATTCTTTCTTTTGGGAGGGTCTGAGAGCCGATGTGAAGAAATTTTGTGAGTCATGTAAAGAATGTCAGCTCACTCGATCGGTTAGGATTAAAGACCGATCATCCAGTACACCTGTGGCAAGACCTGAATTGCCATTTGAGGTGGGGAATATGGATCTGATAGGTCCAATTGATCCGCCAAGCTTAAAGGGACATAAATATATTTTACGTCTGGTTGATCAGCACACTAGGTGGGGCGAGGCTGTGCCGTTGGCTAGTCTCAGTGCGAAGGTAACCTGTGAAGCTTGGTTAAACATATTTTCGAGAACCGAGATTTATCTTTTGTCGAAAAGGGAAGGCTTTGTAGAAAAGAATAGCGCAGCATCGTGGGTCACGGTACTGGATTTGTGGAAGTGGTATTTCTGTCGTTCTCTCACGAAGGGGTATGCCTCGTGCGTTATGCCGTTTGACATTTACATGACTAAAAAAGTGAGGTTTAAGATTGAATACACTTCTTATGGATGTAATGTAACGGCTCAGGTTTTAAGAATGTTAGAGCAGTTTGTTGTATCTCGAATAGTCGACATAGACCTTCTGATGCAAATTTGGAAAAATCGTGTAAAGCGAATTAACTTTGTATTAGAATGGGTGAGATGGGTTGGGTCGGAAATCATACCGGCCAAAGGCAAATTAGAGCCGCAGGAAAGTTTTTACTGTGTACTTAATATGAATTTAGTGAACTCGTTGAGCATTCATTCATGAGTTAATGAAATAAACATTGTCTACATTAAGATAAAAACTGTAATGTATATATTTAGTGTTTTTTTTGTATAATGTGTTTTCTATGTTTCTGTTTGCAATCCCATTACAGTTTAGATCTTTCTGGGAACATAGTCACTTATTTCAATTGGGTGAACTATTAATATTATTTCATGTGTTTGTTTTAAGGAACTTTGACTAGAACAATCATCAAGACTTTTGAATGTTACAATTATTGTGTGTTCTGTTTGTGAATTTTCTGTTTCACGGTTTGTGATTTTCTGTTCCTGGTGTCTGAAATGGTAAAATCAGCCACAAGGGGCAAATTTTACTCTTAGGTGGGGCGTGTAAGGAACCGCTGCCTGCACCTGGCAACAGGTCGAACGAGAGACGATATAAAGAGAATGATCTGACAAGGACAGAGGAGAAAAGTTCGGAACGGGGGAGAGGGAGAGAGCGGTGGCGAAGAAAGCCGGGGTGGTGAAAAGTAGAGACGGCTGAACGATGTATCATAATCTTGTAACATCTCAATATATTCTTTATTTTAAGAAATGTCCCATATAGAAGGTGTGGAATAAACAGTGGGACAAAACCCTGTCTGCAATTATTTTCAATTCACAATGCGAACACGATCAGAAAAGAACCCACAAGTTTACAAACATGCTATTTAAAACTAGGAAACAAACAAAAGGTGTGTTTTTTGTTGTTGTTGCCTAATGTAATCAGTCCTGATTTCACTCGATTTTCTTCTTAAGGTCGCAATTTGAAGCTGCATGCGCACTGTCGGGGAAAAACCTTGTAATTTTGAAACTCTTCAAAAGGACGAGAACGGTACCTGAACTGGAACCCTTTCTCCGAAATTCTCCACCACACCATTGTGAAGATTTTGAATCTCGAATGCTCTAAGGTTGGGCTGGGCAATACGGCGATCGCGATCGACTGGTGGACCATCAAGACATTTTGGGGTGACCACCGGAAGGTTTTAGCAGTTAGTAATTATATACGGAAATATTCAAGATTGGCTGAAGTATATAAATTATGTCTTCTACTCACTATAACAAAGAAAACTAACTTTAGATGAAAACGTTTTATTTCTTTACGTATTTTGAATTGCTTGATAATAAATGCATCATTTGATATTATTATATTTGTGGCTATTCTTATCATGTTGGTATTTTGAGTTTTGCTTTAAACGCTGTTTTTTAAAAGTGTTAGTTTTTTTTTATTATTATTTATTTTAGTTCTGTAGCTAAGTATATATTCCGTAATTATTATTGTAGACCTTTTCCCACCTCACCACACCTGCAACAATAGACATTGAACGCACACAAGAATTTTTAAAGGGGGTGGGGGAGTCAAGGGTCGAAAGTCTACAATTCTCATGTCATAACCCAATACGCAGTCAAACATGTTTTTTTTAATTTTGTAGATGGTCGGCAATAAGAAGTAATAAAAAATAAATTACTAAATAAATAATCAGCATTAAATAATGAAAGAAATATTAACAGCAAATACTTCATTAATTTTACGTACTATATACATGGGGTTTTAATCAATCGGCAGAAAAAAATCAAGAGCGATGGGGGAGGGAATGGACCTGTGCCCCCCTCGTTGTGGGCGCCACGGACATTGGGTGGACCGTTACAGCTCGAAAAAATTTGAAGTAGCCCGCACCCTGGAAAAATCTGTCCATCCCTGCTTTAAGGAGTATAAACTCATTCTGCAGCCTTGTGCGCCAGGATTCAAGCCTACGACTCCAACCACGAGTTTTTGACCAGGAAACCTGGGCTACCTCGATCACAAACAATAATTCAAAGCCATACAGAAAATTGCAGTTGTTCAACACAATTATATACGCAATTAAGAAATATCCCATTTTATTTTAAATGCATGTGACGAAATATTAATATTTATTTTAACATTAATTCTTTTTCGTTGATTTGAACCAAAATAATATCTCATTATCCAATAACAGTTATTTTAATAGAATTGCCATTATATATTATCTTTTCGCCTTGTCAGAAACTCAAACCGTTTCTACTACAAGCTTTTCATCTTCCACATGTCAACCACATTAAGCGCTTTTATAATTCCTTAGCATCAAGTTTCCTTAATTTTCATTCATGCCATCCAAATAACTGTGATTAGTTTACTTACTATACCCATTTTCAATACAAGCGAAACATTTTATGCTTATTTAAGTACAGGGCATTCATTCGCTATCTATTTGATCTCACGCGCATTAATATAATGTATTCAAATGTAAGCAATATATATTCTTACCCTATCAACTCATTTTGTCGGTAGAGTCACGAAAAATGAGAAGCATTTATTCTATCGATTGACTTTTAATTCAATCCGATGTGTTTTCGACCGTGTTTGGATGCATTTATCAGCTCATGCTTCACAGCAGCATGTTTTATCACGTTGCAATTTGTTTTTTTCATTTCATTACCATTAAGAAGACGGAAACTAATGCAGCTGCATAGATATAAATGCTGTGACACTGCGAGGAAGCTAAAGCTTTCGATGCCCTCACTGAAATGTTTCCGTAGGTTATAAATGTCGTTTTGTTTGCGCCATATTTTCACATAACATACAAGAACCTGGAAAATGAATCATAGAGTATACTTACCTGCTGAAAAAAGTTTTTTTTTTTTTTCCTTTCTAATGAAAGTAGCTTAACGTAGAAGGGGAAATTACTTAATGTTTATAAGATACTGAAGAAAAAATGTGCTTAAAAATACTTTTTACATTTACACTTGTCTCTCTTTTAAAATAATCTCTTTATGTATATAAGAAAAGAGGTTTTCCATCTAATCACAGTAATATATTTATTTATCTCCCACATGGGAACTATAATAAAAAGGCAGCAAGTCCTGCTCAATATTGCTGTTACAAATTGGCAATACGACGCATTTTTCAATTCAATCAACAACTTTAAGCTCAAAGATTAACACGACATTGCATCACAAATGCGTATCTGAAAATTGAAGTAGCACATTTGTATTAATTGCGATCGAATCAAGCACACTTGAGAATTATATATGTGCAACCTTTACAATTTGTGCAATGAGTATGAACAGTTGTCTAATTTGTACATCAGGGGGTACTTCCCCTGGGAACCAACAAAAGGGGAAAATACCAACAAAAGGGGGGATGGAAAACCATTTGTTGTACATATATTTTTAAAATTTTGACATTTTTTTTTGTTGGAAGATTTTTTTATTAATAATTTAAGAGGGTTATATATATAAAAATATACTGTTAAATATTATTTAAGCACAGAATAAGTACTCTCCGAAACATTACATCGCTGGGCTGGAACAATCGGAAAAATACATTCGATTTTGAGTAAAGCTATTTTCGTTTCTAAAATCCTAATGATCATTGTTAAGGATATGCGTAATTCTAAGGCCTTTAATGAAAACAAAAAAAAAACAGTATTATGTGTTTCCATCCACCCATTTTATTTAAAAATATATAAAGCTCCTTTTAATAATCTATTTCAATGATACAAAAAAAAACCTTAATATCCTATTCACGGTAAAATATAACTTCAAAGTTTTTCAAACATTACCTCCTACCAACATTCTTGACTAAACGTTTTTAACGTTTTTTTATTTATCGATAATACTAAATTTGGATGCAAAAAATGCATCGTTTTTTGACAGGATGCTTACAGACTTATTTTAGTTATGAACTAAACTGAACTAAAAAACAACTTTTACTATCAAATTATTTTTGAGTTTTAAGTTCCTTTAAGATCATTACGTTTGAAGCGCAGCGGGGTATTTAAGTAATGTAAGAAATTTGACTTTATTTGTAGAATGTAAATATACTTTTAAGTAAAGGGTACACTCGACAATCAATTAGGTACTTACTCATTATTGTCAAAATGGAATAATCTATATGTAGCTGTGTATATGTTTCAGTGAAACAAATGGGGTGAACAAAAGGGTTGTAATGTCTGTATATTATTGATTATAAATTTCTCAGGTGCCTTATTTTACAATAAGATTATTACATATACTTCAAGAACAAATATAAAATTTTTAGAAATAAACAAAAAAATGTACGCATATAAATAATTTGCAAACTCATGTCCACAGTGCCGATTTAAGCTCATTTCGGGCCCTGGGTGCAGAAGATCTACAGGCCCCCTTGGAACTGGCAAATCGAAATTTATAACTGAATTATGTAAAGTCTTGCTTATCCGGGCCCCGGGCCGCCCAATCGCTAAACCGGAACTTTTCATGTCAAAAGAAAAATTCGATTTCTTCATTTTCAGAACTTTTTTGCACCATTAAAAATCTGGCATGAATCTCCTTCAGTCTTGTCGCATGTAGTCAATTCATTACTGATTGGTTCCAGATACCAAGAACTAAATGTTTAATTTTCATATTACATAAATTTGACTTCTCGATAATTCTATAAAATGCTGCAATGTCTCCTAACGAGGGAGTATAAAATTATTGAGTTTATTCATACACCAATAAATATTTTGGATATTATTATAGTTCTGAGATAAATGTAAAAGAAATTTACATGCATATTCGTTTTCTTAAACCTCGAAACCGTAATTTTATTTTAATGCCATTTTCAAACATTCAAACTCATAAATCTCAAATTGTTTAACCGAAAATTACGATGCTGAGATAAATTAAATTTTCACTAATCTGTGGCACTTACTATGAACTTTTTAAATTTTAAAGTGTATTATAAGTATTATGCGAGTTGAACTCTTTTTCTCAAACAGCTCCGTTATATATGTAATTTTCCCTTTAAGTATGTTTTAATAGATTATTCCACGTCATCTATGTATTTCAGTGGTAATTAACGTGTTATTAATAGCTTTCTTGTTAAGAACTCTTATTCTCCCGACTAAGAGACTAGAATTAGAGGAAATTACTAATACGTATTACTGTATTAGATGTTGATAAACAGCATCCACATTAATTTTAAATCTCCCTTAAAGAAATTAAAGCTTAAAGATTTATAAGTTCAGAATATGTGTACGTAGTGAAAGTTAAATGATATAAACATTACTTAAATAAACATCCACATTGGTACAATTGATTGAGACCTCTACGGGAGCAGCAGGCCCCAAAGCCATACATTGCGACTGAATAGGTAATACTACTTACCACGCATTACATGATTATTAGAATCACTCAGTTACTGTCTTCCGGTTAATTAATTGTGCATTAATGTTTAGCTAAGAGGAGCGGGACATTCAATTTATTTGATGCACTGGGATGAATGGATTGTTTATTCACTTGACACTCTGAAGCAACATCAGAGGAGCTATTGGCAACTTACCATGTAAATTTGAGCCACAATTGAGGTGATGACGGCACACACATCTGATCTATAACACATCTGTTTCTAAACTTCTACACCATGTCAAAATGAACTAGGATATTATGTATTTGTTAGTATCCATTTTTTTGTTGTTGTTGAAGGGAAACGAGAGGAAGCAGTTAAGTAAACCAAATATATATTATTTTAAATTTAATAGTGCTTGAAAAAGCAAAGATGAAAATCGAAGTAACTTGAAACGTTATTATTTTGCAATAAGTTTTACCAATGAAAATAATATTGTCATGCTTTTAATAATTAGTTCAATTTTTTAAAACAAATGTTTGCTCGCAAATATTTTACAACGTTTAAAAATACATTGGCATTGATTGATTTAAAAGCACACATAATTTAAATATTATCAATAATATTAATTATTAATTATTGTCATGTTTTTAATAATTAGTTTAATTTTTTAAAAAAATGTTTGCTCGCAAATATTTTACAACGTTTTAAAATACATTGGCTTTAATTGATTAAAAGGCAAAAAAAAATTTAATATTATCAATAATATTAACTATTTTGTGATCTATTGAAAAAGATGAATCAAATTTCTAAGTCACTTTTCCTTTCAAACATGATACATTAATCAGTTTTTTTACTATTCTCTTAAATAAACTTATTGCATATATTTAGAACAAATTATTACGTATAGTGATCATATATGAATGTAACAAATTCAAATTCACCGTATGATTTTAGTTTTATAACTGCTTAATTAATAAGCGTAAAAATGTGCACAAAATAACGATTGAAAGTGAATAACAATAACATATTCTCTGAATAATCAGAACAGTTTGTGTGTGATTTATGATGATGAAATGCAGCCTCATGAAAGAATCCTACAAATTAAACAAACAGAGCAGGAAATACTAAACAAGTTAGAATATATGCAAATAAAAAAAATTATAGAGTGATTATGCATCCATGGTCCGGGAAGTAACTTTCAAATTTGCAAATGAATCGAATGTACGTACACTCATGTCCATAAATTAAGGTTAGTTCAGAATCACACAGAAATTGAACTCTAAAATAAAAATTTCACCTGTAGAATTATCACACACATCTTGAAGAAGAATATGCAAATTACAGGAAACCACCAGATGGCTCGGACAGTACGTCACAATTACGAGAGTGTATGAGAGGGGTATATAAGGAATGGTGGCAAAGAAGTAAAATTGTTCACAATCGCTTTAAAAGCCTTTCAGTGCAATAAGCGCATAGTTATGGCACAAAAGAAGCATTTGGATGATTTTTTACATGGTAGAATTATTGGACGACTGGAACGTGGACGTACCCAGCTGGAAGTATCCGAGGAACTTGGAATCCCCCAGAGTGTCATCTCCAGGCTTTGACAACGATTCCCAGATGGAAGTAAAGTGAGTAGATGTTACAGCACAGGTCGCCCCGAGTTACAACGCCGAATGAGGACCGGTATATTTGGCAGTTACTGCCAAAAGAAACAGACGGAGCACTGCATCAGACCTGTCTCGTCAGCTCTCTTTTGCTACCGGTACGACAGTTTCAAAGCAGACCGTGTACAGACGCTTAGGGCACATTAGTCTATATGCTCGTAGGCCTGTCAGATGTGTTCCCCTTACCGCAACTCACTGTCGCCTGCGATTAACCTGGAGCAGAGAGCATGCATTGTGGACACCACAACAGTGGTCTGGTGTGATGTTTTCCAACGAGTCCAAATTTAGTTTGCAGTCTGATTCTCGTCGGACTTTAATATGGAGAGCGTCATGTACCCGTTACCACCAACAGAACACCATTGAACGACACCGTTACGGTGGTGCTGGATGGCTCGTTTGGGGAGGAATTATTCTTGGTTCAGAACTGACCTGCATGTTCAGAGTGTAACGATAACAGACCACATCTATCGGGATGTCATTCCGGAATAACATGTACGTTTGTTTCGGGGTGCCATGGGTGCTGAATTTCTGTTTATGGATGACAACGCCCTTCCTCACCGTACAAACATTGTAGACGAATGCCTTCAATCGGAGGATATCGTTCGTATGGATTGACCAGCATACTCACCGGACTTGAATCCAATAGGGCATGTGTGGGATATGCTTGGCCGACGAATTGCAGCCCGTCAACCCCCTCCCACCTGTCTACCGGAACTTCGGATGGCATTGCTTGATGAGTGGTGTAATATTCCCCAAGATCAGATTGATAATTTGATACTCAGCATGCCTAGGCGTTGTAAGCCCTATATTGCATCGTCCGGGAGACATACTCCGTATTAACCATCATACTAACCATGTTATACCGTTTTTTGTAAATAGGTTCTTTTTTGAAATTTGCCCCAGGGAGTAAAAATCGCAATTTTTATTAATTATGTCAAACATATAGCATCTTTTTTACTCTTTACCTTTTGTTTAATAAATAGACTTTACAAATAAGTCAAATTTGTTTTGCTTCTGTTTCTTTCTTTGCCTGAACTTCATTATCCTTAATTTATGGATATGAGTGTATAAGACAATGTAAAGCTACGGGGAAATATATAATTGTAAAGGAAAGAAATCTAAATAGAACTAGAGATATTTTACATTGCCAAAATAGTAGACATCAAATAAAACAACTTTTAATTTTTACATCGTCGTTTGACTGTTATAAAGGATTGATTGGAAATCAATTTGCCCAGATAAAAATTCAGGGTACCATATAAACAACTAACGAACTACAAAAAGGGCGGCGTGATTGAGGACAGATTTTTCGTATGATAAAAATGCTTTTCACATTGGACATAATTCACAATCGTGTTGTGATTGGAAAAGATATGGAATATGAACGACTGTGGGAAGACGAAACATCAATATTCGCTACACAATACCGCATAGTAATAACGAACTGTACAACATCATCTCGTGAGTTAACACTCTACGCACATTGAGCATATGTACAGTTTTATTGACATTTGCTGCGTTATGGGCTACAAGGACGTACCAGGATTCCTTTGAACTTGATTTCCATACCTTGAAGTCATCAATGACTCCGGATATATTAAGCTCGACAACACAGATAATGGCAGCTCAATTAGAAACTGTCTTCTCATATACTTTCAATTACAATACAGATTATAACATAATCTTTGGTCATTAAAGAAGAGAAAGAAGTACCCGGAGTATCTAGTTCAGGTTCACACCAGACAAACTTAGCTCTTTGTTTCAAATAGCTAATGGATATCTTAGGTGATTCCCCTTACTCCAAAAAAGGGACCCTTAACATCATACTTCTCCTACAATGTTTTTTCTGGAACTGTATTAGTAAGGCAATTATCGTATTTTACAGAGAGAATTCTCATCCACATGTTTCTCCAAACGTACAAGCTATTTTGAGTAGACGACCAGTTTTCCTACAGTTTTTAACTAACTAATTCGTACAGAATAAATTGTTTCTACTACGCTCTCTCGGTCGGAACAGTTGTAACTTATAAATTGAAAAACACAGGCTTATTTAAAAAAAAATACAGGAAGATTTTTCTGAGATTCAATCGGAATAAAATTAGTCGTGTTGTTGTAGTGTATGACAAAGTGCAGAGATTGTAATAACAAAATAAATTAAGGTTATAGTCAGATATTGCCAAAGGCGAGAATCACTGCCTTGGCAACATCCGTGACAAGATCTGAGTAAAAAATGTCCATGCTGCAGTCTTTGTCTATTTTAAAAAGGGCACCATCAATGGAAGGACAGCTAAAAAGGCGTTTGGGATCCAGTTGCGTGCCTGGCCTGTGCCTGCATTCCACATACGATCTGGAACCATCAGGCAGAATCTTCATGCCCTTAAAATGCTTTGTCATTAGTGTAGTGTTGACGTAATTTCTTGGCTATAATTTAATTCTGGCAGCGATAATTTTTTCTTTGGGTTTGAGCTGAGCTTTTGTTTTGCTACTGCATTGGCATCAAAGACCGTAGTAGATGAATAGAGGTTCAAGTGTTCTGGCTTCATTGGCAAGTAAATCGGCCATCTCGTTCCCTTCGATGTCAAGATGGGCAGGAATCCATTGGAGAGTACATGATTTCGGGATGTAAAAATTGCTTCAATTTTGTTAAAATGTGTACTTAAATTATCAATATAAATAAGACAAAGCTTAAAAATACTTAAATGATTGTTCTAAACGTTCCTGGTTGAAATATTTCATGTTCTTAGATAAAGGGTCTGGTTATCAAAAGAAAATATCCTGTTTCTATTTAATCTATATATTGTACACAAAAGAAACTCAGTGAAAAATGCAAGCTTGTGAAATACACTGCTGGACAATTGCTAAGGACGGATCACAAATTGCTAGGTAGCATAACATTAAGCGAGACATGAAGCCTAGTAGGATAAAATATAGCTGCCACACTGTTCAAACATTAGAATAAAGAATATTTATTGTTCTGGAAAGTACAAAAGCTGTGAAACATCTGAAAGAAAGAAAAATGTTCATTTGATCTGCGTACGGATAAATGGAACAATGCATCTAAAAGTCAGCAGGCACCTTAAAGAAAGGTATCAGTACGGGATATGTCCACCGTGGAGTGTGATGCAACATTCCACACGTCGTACCATACTTTGCACAACATTATCCAGCAGCTGTTGAGGCAATTTATCCCATTCCTCTGTGAGTGCACGGATGAGGGTGTTCTTGTTTGTCGGAGGATAGTTTCGACCAGCAACTTGCCTCCCCAAAGCATCCCACACATTTTCAATGGGGTTTAGATCTGGAGAACGCGCTGGTCATACGAGACGTTGAATACCCTCGCTGTCTAGACAATCCTGAACAGCGAGTGTTCGATGACATGTTGCGTTGTCGTCCATAAAAACAAATTTATCACCGACAGCACCACGGAAAAGACGAACATGAGGAAGTAGAACTGCATCAATGTATCGTTGGCCCGTCATAGTCCCATTTGCAACCACATGTAGGCGCGTGTGGCCATTGATCATGATGCCGGCCCACACCATGATACTGCATGTCAGATATCGGTCCTTTTCCTGGATATTTTCTGGACGATAAGCAGTACCACTCTCGCGCCAGATCAGTTGGCGTCTACAATCCGATGACAGACTGAACCTACTCTCATCTGAGAATAGTACGCATGCCCAGTCCTGTTCAGTCCAATTGTGATGCTCACGACACCATTACAAACGGGCAGTACGGTGCTGTCTGGTCAATGGGACACACACAACAGGTCTGCGTGCGTATAGTCCTCCTCCCCTCAAACGTCTGGCAACAGTTTTTCGGGAGATCTGCTTTCCTGAGGCAGCAAGAAACTGATTTGCCACCTGCTGAGCTGTGGTGCGCCTGTTTCTTTTTGCTGATAGGACGATATATCTGTCTTCTGCAGGCGTCGTACTTCTAACACGACCTCCCCCGTGCCGTCTACTAAACATTCCAGTAGTTTTAAATGACTTCCACAGCCGTGAAACAACGCTGTGAGCGATGTCGAACTCCCTGGCAACATCTGTTATTTTTCGCCCTTCTTCGATCTTTCCAAAAATTCGGCCACGCATAAAATCATCTATGTGATGTCGGGAAGACATGCCAAAAATTTTAAGTTCGTCTATTAAATCTTTCCTGTAAAACTTTGACTTGAAACAACAACTTTCTACACGCGTCAAAACCTTTAAAGCTCTTATGAACGCTATCACGTGATGAACAGACGTGGGAAAAATTTTGCATACTCATACTTCTTCTTACTAATATCCCGCACTTATTCTAATTTTCCACATTTTGCTTCCTTTCATTTTGTGGTTGCTATGGATGATAGTGTTATCCGTCCTTAGCAATTGTCCAGCAGTGTATATCACGCATTTGATGACTTACAAACTTTGTAAATAATTATCCTTTCAAGTTACTTTTAAACGGGGTTTTCTTAAAACATTTTGTAAAATATGTATATTTCATTCAAATAAATCCTAAAGGAAACCATAATTTCACTTTTTTATAACACACTGATTCAATTTATCGATACTGTTTCAAAATAGTTCATGTTTAGGAAAAGGACTTTTATTCAACATTCTCTCTCTCTCTCCAGTTTTTCCAATCATACGTAAGTCCTCATTTCACAAGTTTTTCATGGAATTTTAAAAAAAAACTTTAGATATTCTTTTATTTTCCAATTAAATTATCAGTATTTTACTTAGTGACTATACAAAATTTACAGAAGCTTAGTCATAAAGGGAAGCTCGATTTTATTAAAATTATCATACTTAGTGTTGTTAAAAACGAATTATTTTGGCGAAAATATAATTTTTTCTCCATATTTCTCGATAAAATACGACATTTTACGTGCTTTTAGAGAACTACAATCCCCCTTTTGTCGAAATATCGTCATTCTTTTTGCATTACATTTATTAAGTTATTTTATATTTATATATATACTCGAAAATGTGTGTGTGTGTTTCATATTATGTATCTTTACATGTGTAAGTGTATATATGTGTATGTATACTTCTTTTTACTTGAAGAAGCTACGATGCCAAGGGTTAAAGCTCGTATGCTACTGTAGAAGCACCTAAAAGCCCATTATATTCCACTTCCCAAGACCTATTTTCGCAGCTATCAAGTGCCGAGAGACTTCTTCAAGGATGGACTCGATCCAACCATCCATCAAACTCTTGAAGGCCAGTAAGAGATCATCCATTTCGAGGAGGGGAAACCAGATGGTTGCATAACTCATTCTGAAGAAGTCGTTCATTTCACCCCCATCTGGAAGAGGGATAAGTAGGGACGCAAATTTATGGTTCCTTTTCTCCAGAGAGAAGAATCAATGACGTCTCCGTTTCGACAATTGAGAAAAATGTTATGAATTATAATACTTTTACTGCCGGCTTCCTCTGTTGGTGTCAGCCCGATCTGACAAGAGTGTAATTGTCAGTATCTCCCATCGTGAATCTAATAAAATTCCCGCTTAATATATCAGATCCGTTGGAAGCTTCCATTGACGTGTTACGATCTCGCTTGGTATTATTTTAATGAATAGATTCAATTAATATTGATAATATACTGGAGGTATGCTAGTAAAACGTTTCTAGATTAGATGCTTTGTAACATAAGATTTAAAAGGGTAATGTATTTTTCTGCTTAAATATATATATCTGCTACTTAAAATTCTATAATTCAAAACTTATATTTCATAATAATTTATTTTGAAAAAGGAATTATTTTGGTGATAATGATTAGTTTAAAAAGAAATCAAAGCATTTTTATAATAATGCCGAAGTATATTTGTACCATTTTAATCAGATTTTGAATAATGTATTTCCGTGCTTATATTATATTATGATTAAGATATTTTAAGGATTTTAAATAAACTTGTACGTGCATTATTTTTAACATATATGTGTAAACGTGTTTTAATTTATTCTTAAAAATCCCTGCTCAAACCAAATAAAGCACTGAAGAATAAATCAAATAAAATCAAGCACTGAATCAATGTGGCCCATTTAGCCAATCAGTCAAAGTAACGAATTCGTGACCGGGGTTGTTGGGTCACGGGTTTGAAACCTAGAACCACTTAAGAACTGCCTTGTTGAGGGGCTGATGCACGTTAAAACTATAGAGGCTGAAAATCTTCCCGTTGAGGTTGTGTGGAAGGTAGGAGATGGGATACCAACTGACGGTGCCATCCTCGTCACTTGGCCTGGTTAAGAATTACGAAGTCCGTTTCCAGTAGCCCTCGTGTTTCTTTACAGTGTAACGGAAATTAAAATCAATCAACTCCTTTACCAAGGTTTGAAGTTCTGGACTCAAATTTTCAAGGTGACACATACACTTTCTTAACAATGCTCTCAATGTTTGTCAGGTTTCCAATCATCCTGTTACGTTATTACAGACCGACAAACTTCGTAAGGGTTCCCTTGATAGTGACTTTTGTATTTATGGAAGCCGAATAGTCATGATTTTGTATTGACGTGAAAGCTTGGAGTGGATTGGCAGTTCAAATGCCATCATCGATACTTGACCATGATCACAATTAGAAAGTGCGTCATAAATAATCTTCGTATTGCTTCAAAATGGGACATTGAAAAAATTTTTAAAAAAAACAATTAGTCAACCGAGACAGACAGTATTACTGTGACCGTTATGAGCAATGTGATTTGTTGAAAAATAATCATGATATTAACGTTTAAAATTTTCAACCAACTTTCACGCAATAATTTTTTATTTTAATAAGACTTTATATTTCAAACTCGCTCCCTCCTAATGATTCCTTCTACTCGTTTCCTGCTATTATGTATTCATAAATAAAATCTTAGAAGAAGAATATCAAATTATCCGTTATACTCAAAGAACAAAATGTTACGTGATTTTGGAAAATATTAATCGTTTAAATAATTCATGGTCTTATTCAACGTTTTTCATTCACATGAGTCTTTTAAATATTGTATTAAATTATGAAAAAATAATTCAAGATTATTACCGTAATACAGCAGCATAACAGTAGAAATATTTAATTGTGAATTAAGATGCAGGGCATATCATAAAGTGTAAAATTATGAATGAGAGATGAGGCATTTTCATTTCGGAAAAGGTCTGTCTAACGTAAAGTGTGACCACCGTGCGCTGATTTGCAAGCCTCACAACAACGAGCTGCCACATTGTTTATGAGGCTTGCAATAAATGTTTGTGGCAGTAAAACCCATTCTTCCGAAAGTACGACTTTTAGCTCCTGAGGCCCTGGGAGCTCTTTCTCGACCATACCAAACATGAACAATAGAACTGAAACCGGAGACCACGAGGGCTGACTAATAGCACCCGGAACAACCTTATATAGGCTTCAAAGACCTCATCCCTACAATCTTGTGCGTTGACAGTACCCACATCGAAGACGTCCCGTGGTGAACGTCTGCTCACACTATGCTGCCCCAGACAAGGAATTATTTGCCTCCAAACCTGGGGATTTCCGTTACGAAAGAGGGATAAAAACGAGCTCCACTTTTTCTCCAGAGGAAGACTCAACGAGAATCACTCTGCTGAATCTCGTCTCATCACTGAAAAAAGAACGCCCCCATCCTTGTGACACCCACGACGAATGTCTTAAGCTTCACAATAACTGGTATTTCCTGTTGGAGGCAGTCAAAGAGAAATACACGATTGGACTCCGGGCGTAAAGACCAATCTCTACTAGACGTCTGTAGACTGTTTGTCCGCAGTCCAGTCTCTTGTGGATTTCTAAAGTGGTCCTGGAAATTATTCTCCAGTCAAAGCAGCAAGGTTATAAGCAAACTGAAGAGCCGTTGTCCACCTATGTCGCCATGCTTTTAATGCCAAGTAGAGATCCCGCTCAGGTGTAGTTGCTCTGCAGCGACCTTGTCCGACCTTCCTAATGACAATACCACTTATTTAGATTTGATTCCTTCACCGATGGACCACATTCGGTGCCACGTGTAGCCATTGTGTCTCATTCGCTTGAGACTGGCTAGCTTCAAACATGCCAACAGCTCTCCCTCTCAAGGAATCATCCAAACGATTATGAGAAATCATTCTCACTGCAAACAGACTAACTCGTTTGTTTTAACGCAACATTCACAAAACTGTAGCCAAAAATCATAGATGCTGATGGGAGGCCAGATTTGTTCATGTTTTAGAAATCGCCCCTGAAACGGCTTGGAATTTTTATGCGAGTCCCCCCCTTGACCGGATGTGGTGAAATTCCTTTGGGTGGGGTGTGTCAAAAAAGTTCCCGCTTTACAAAGTTCAATAAACGCATAAATTTTGAGATGGTGTAACACTGCGCCGGCCTCGGGATCAATCAGAGAAATTATACTGGACAAGGCAAATAGTTCGGATCCAGGATTTTGCAGTGATTAGGGGTCGGACAAAAGAGGACGCAGAGAATTTCAGAGACAGAGAGCCTCTCCCAGAGTTGCAGAAGAACCTTCAAACAAAAGACGCCGAAATTCCACCCGGACCGGGCGTCAACCATGTCCATCTCCTTTGCATCTTCTCTCTCTCAAGCTAAGTTTAATTATTTTTGATCTTCTTTTTGTAGAAGTAAAAATCATCTATACGTGCGCTTAAAATAAATTTATCTTAAACGTTAAAAGTTTGTTCTGTTAAATTATTGATTCTTGTTTATTTTAACTAAGGTCATGATGCGATGGGAAATTAGGGAATCTGGGTTGATTTGAGAATATTAATAAGTTAAAATAGCGTCCCATCAATGCTTAAGCGGTAATAATCCAGTAGTTTTGCAAAACTGAAGCTAAACAACTTTTTTTCCAAAACTGAAGGTTGATATTGTACTACCCATTCTTCAAAATATATAAAATAGCAATTCCATCTTTACTCTCAATTTAGAATTATGTCAATTTATTTAAAATGAAAGCCATATTTTAATCTCCTGATTCAAAATACTTAATTCGGTATAACTGTTATATATAAATTTAAATTAGTGAATTAGTCCGTCGTAAGCCATCTAATACGACACTATATAAAAATACCTTTGATAAAGTTGGCGTAGGTAATCATAATTAAACATTTATTGAGCTACACTGCTGGCCCCCGTAAATGCAACACTGAAAGAAGCATGCAAATAACATAAAATTTACAATATGCATTAGCGGAGGTCAGATATGCAAATGATTAGAATGTCAGCGCAGACACACTTCACGCGCGCCCGTGGCGCCACCTCAAACCGCTATTTAAGGCTTGGAGATTTCGACGATTTCAAGTTCGGCAATTGTGTTTTTCTCGTGGTTTTTTTCAAAAAACGATCAGTTATGGCTCGTAGAAAACGGCGATCAACTTTTGATCAAGTATCCGAGTTCGACAGAGGAAGGATAGTGGCCTACCGAGATATATTGTGGATTATCTTTCAGGAAAATCGGTAGTCGTATTGGACGAAACCGAACAACTGTAATGCGAATATGCGACCTTTGGTTGCAGCACAGTACGACGGACCGACGCGATCGATCGCATCCACCTCAGTGCACCACTTTACGTGAGGACAGCAAATTGTGCGCATGACAGTGACAGATCGCTCAGTTACATCACGAACCATAGCACAGCACATTGAGTCTGTAACGTATCATTCAGTGTCTGCGCGTACCATTCAACGCCGTTTACATCAGAGTGGTATGTAAGCAAGACGTCCATTGCTTGGTCTACCCTTGACGCAGAACCACAGACGTTTCCACCGTCAATGGTGCGATGAAAGAAGGATGTGGGCCAGCAGAATGGAATGAAGTTGTCTTTACTGACGAGTCACGCATATGTCTGCAACACCACGATGGTCGGATTCGAGTCTGAGACACCGTGGAGAGAGAATAATGAACAGTAGCGTTATGGACCGCCACACTGATCCTGCACCGGGTATTATGGTATGGGGTGGTATTGGATATCACTCTCTAACTCCTCTAGTACGCATTGCTGGTATTTTAAACAGCCAGCTCTACATCTTCGAAGTGTTGGAGCCAGTTATCCTTCCTTACCTTCAGGGCTTGGCCACAGCCATATTTCAACAGGATAATGCGCGACCACACGTTGCACGTATTGTCCAAAGCTTCTTCATCAATCCCCAGATTGAATTGCTTCCCTGGCCGGCTCGCTCTCCGGATCTTGTGGTCCATGGTTGCTCAATTATTGACTCAGATTACACACCCCACTGCCTCACCAGATAAACTTTGGCAACGTGTGGAATCTGCTTGGTCTGATGTACTCCAAGAACACATCCAAAGTCTCTTTGAATCAATGCTGAGGTGTGTGGTGGCGGAGATCTCCAAAAACGGCGGCTACTCTGGCTACTGATTCTGGCAGGAACCACACTTCACAGAAGTCTATAAATTTAATCATTTGATACTTTGTCAACATGTTATCTAGAAAATAAATTTTGTTGTGCTATCTCTTGTCTTTCTTGGTGTTGTATTTACGATGGTCAGCAGTGTAGATTCAGATGTTTAAGCAAATTTGTAAAAATATTAGATTTTATGATATTTTTTTAAAATTTCATCACATTACTTCTGTTTCAAGTACTTATTCGTGCGTTCAATATTGTTTGATCGAACTCTGGTTATGGATGCGTAATAATTTGTTAATATTGAAACTTATTTCAAAAGAATAAGAAAACATCAAATAATGGAGAGTACTGTATACTCTAGGGAACTAAAGGTACCTATTCTAAAAAGATTTTGTCGTAAGCAGTGGAAGCCTAAATCAATTTGTCTCGTACATAGAGCATCATTTCTCGTTGCGTGTTATAAATAATTATTCTGAAGCAAATACATATTACAGACCTACACCAATGTTTGGGTATGACGAACCCACTGACTGAGACAAGAAATTGACCACAAATACATAAATTCAGACTCAAAACTAATGATCAAGCGAAAGTTACAAGGGGTTTTACAACTGATTTGTGAGTGATTATAGTAGCCGAAATGTTCAGGAAGTCATTAAGCTTGTAATGTGAAATTAGAATTGGATCCTCAAGGACATTTTTATTTTTTTTCAGACAACAAAAGTAGAATTTTATTGTTTTGTAGTGTTTTTTATATCAATTAGTACTTATCAAAGGCTTAAACTCTGAATGATTTCCTTACATTCGAATCTTTTTCTTTGTACATTACAAATGATGGTAAAATATTGCACAAAGTTTCGTTTTGAACAGAATGTACACAGTGGAAATATATTGTTACGTTGATTTTAAAAGTACTGATCTATTTTTTTATTTCTCTCTCAGAATATAAAATGATGGGTTGTGTAGCCCGATGGTTAAGATCATTAGATTGAAGGTTGGTGATAGAATCATGATTCTTCTTAAAATTTTTTGAGCAGAATAAAAAAGTTTATTACACGCTCAATCGAACAAAGTCACAAAACTGTTATGTAATTTCACATGAAAGTTAGAAGAATAAAGTATAAGGTTAAGTTTATTATATGGCGTTTGAAATATTTATAGTTTATTTTTAAACGTGAATAGTATTAATTACTTAGAAGTGCCCCAATATATTTCACCAAAGTATTTAAAAAGAATTAACTTCACTAATATTTTTCATTAAATAAAATCCTGATTTTATTATTGTTGAGCACAATTTTTATCCAGCAACGATAATAAGGTATCTTAGAAGCAGTCTACGTTAGTAAATTGTATTATAGAAAAGTCCTATAATATTTCCTTTTCAATTTTCACATTAGCTACATAATATAGGTTCATTATTTGAAGAGATACGTTTGAAACTTTTTAGTTAATAATGGATAGGGTTAAACGAAGCATAGTTTTGTTACATAATATTTCAATTTCATTACTACATTTATAATTAATGTTATTCATCTAAATAAGGGTAAATTCACGGGATTAAAATAAACATACGAGATTTCGTCTAAACATTTTTGTTTAACATAAGGGAAGAAAAATTCCAAAAATTCTTAGTTTATACCCTACAATTTATACACATATGCTCCTTATTTTAAATATTTCTTATTATTTACTTATCCTACTTATTACTGCCTTTCAGAATTCAATTAATAAAGGAGTTAAATTTTATTATTCAGTTTCCTGAAATAAAATAGCTTAATCTTTATTTTTTGCCATTTCATTCGAACAGATGGATATATAAGGAGTTTTCTTAAATTTGATAACTGCCTGATTTATAATTTTATTATTTTATGTATAGAAAATGAACAATAGAGAAAAAAATACCCAGTAATAATTACATGACACAATACACAAACAATGAGAACAATAAAATTAATGCAAATGAAGGAACAGGCAATCAATCAAATCATCAATACAAAATAAACACGAAAGAGCACTGAAAAACATTGCGAGAAAAAACATTATGCATATTACGAGTTTAAAAGATGTAAAATGTTAAATGACATTAGAAAAATATCAAGCTCTTCAGAAGATATAATAGGGATTAAAAAAAAGTGTCATGAGGAATTATCACTAAAATAGCAAATGACATTTTTACCTATGTATGTTCCGAAAGAAATAGGATTATTTAGGGCCTGCTTAAAAAAACCCTTTTAATGTCGTCTTTTTTTTTGTTCCTAACAACTAACTGGCAAATAAAAAGCATTGCCAACCTGGAGGAAAGTATTTAGGATTTGACTTACATTTTAATTTACATCACACTTGAATCTACACGAGAGCTATTGACAACGGACATAGTAACTTTAATCAATGGCGTAGCGTACACCCCCGCAACTCTTGCACCACGTAGGGGCGCAGGACTCTAGGGGGTCCAAAGCCTGAGCGATGCCAATTGAGTGAGATCTGGCTTGGGGCCGAAAATCTGACTTTGCAGGGGGTGAAAATTTTCCTTTACGCCACTGACTTTAATCCATGATCAAATAATGAGGATGACACATGAGCTGGCACCCTCTCTCCAAACTCCCACGCCAGGCCAACGAGTGGACTTTGATTCTTGAGAAACTTAACAGGCTTCAGCCCTTTCTCACGGTGGACCTTCAATGGCATTGGGACTTGAATCCTCGGGTTCGGCCACGAGTGCGTGACTCTGACCCTCTGACCACTACGGCCACTGTGTATTGAAGTCAGTGCTATTTGAGTCAATTGTGAGTCTATTTGAGTCAAATTTGACTAAAAATCATATTAAAAATGATCCAATTTAAAGCTAAAGAAGGGCGAAAAGGAACATAAACATTTGTGGCATATGGGAATGGGCATCTTCACACTTATCTCAGAATTAAAAATACGATAATTATTCTAATTATTCTTCTCTAAGCATATTTTTAATTGAAACTTCTACACTAGGTGATTATTCTTGAAAAGGATAAATATCAAGCAAAAGAAGTCGAATTATACATTTTCATAGGATGTAGATAAGTTGCTTTCAAAATGAATGGAAACAAAAAAAAAATGGCAATTTTTCATTTCATTGTAAAGAGTGCTTTTTTTTCAGGTATAGAAGTTTAAGTTGGCATTACTTTCCAAGATGGCGACCGATTTAACAGCTGTCAAGTGATTTATTCTCAGTTTGGTTTGGCAATTCATCAAAACGATCATCAAGCAAGGCGTAAATTCGTCGAATGGGCCCAAAACGAGATTGCAGTTGTACCCGATTTTCATAAGCGAATTTTGTTTAGCGATGAAGCGCACTTCTGGTTGAATGGCTACGTCAACAAACAAAACTGCCGCATTTGGAGTGAAGCTAATCCACAAGTGTATGTCGAAACATCGTTACATCCAGAAAAACTGACTGTTTGGTGCGCTTTATGGGCTGGTGGAATCATTGGTCCGTACTTCTTCAAAAACGATGAAGGCCACGACGTTACAGTCAATGGTGATCGGTATAGAGTCATGATTACTAACTTTTTCATTCCTGAATTGAACAATCAGGATGTCCAGGAGCTGGGGTTCCAACAAGACGGCGCAACATGTCACACAGCTCGTGCCACAATCAATTTATTGAAAGACACGTTTGGTGACCGCCTAATTTCACGTTTTGGACCTGTGAATTGGCCTCCAAGATCTTGTGATTTAACACCGCTAGACTATTTTCTGTGGGCTATGTAAAGTCATTGGTCTATGTGGATAAGCCACAAACGCTTGACCATTTGGAAGACAACATTCGCCGTGTTATTGCCGATATACGGCCACAAATGTTGGAAAAAGTCATCGAAAATTGGACGTCCAGATTGGACTACATCCGAGCCAGCCGTGGCAGTCCTATGCCAGAAATCATATTTAAAATGTAATGCCACAAGATTATCTTTCGAATTAAAAAAATCATGTCAATCGAATAATACATCGTTGTTTTATTGCAATTTAAAGTTCTATACCTCTAAAAAACACCCTTTATTTCGCCTATTTTAAGAGGGTCTACTTATCCTTTACAAAATAGTGTTACTGATATAATTGTATAAGAGAACATTCAGTCATCGGAATGATATTTTAAATTACCACTGCACAGATCATTTTAGGGCCTAAAACATGAAAAAAAAATCAAGTAGAGTTCAAGTAGGGAGTCCATTTTCATAAAACGGCCTATATGATATTCTCCAAAATTGAAAGTGCATTTCATTTCTAGATGGAGTATGTGTTTCCCGCCTCAAAAAAAGTGATGGATGATGATCTTCAGGGGTGTGACTGCGAGAAATGTTTAATAAAGATGAGTGCTGTTAAATTTAAAAGCAACTCTATTGACAACGTTGCTTCAGTTTTAGAAGTGTTAATGTTTCATTTTGGATTCATTCAACGACACATTTCATTCCATTGAATAATACAAAAACCACAGTTAACAATGTTTCCGTTAATAAATAAATCTCATTCTTTTGATAGTCGATTAGTTTTTGCAAAAACTTAAGATTTTTATTTATGCGTCGAGCCAAATTTTGGGATAGAGGGGAGATCAGGAATAGATAAATTATACTGTTACACTAAAAAAGACATTTTATTAAATTTCAAAGTCTATTACTAAAAATTTGCTGTAAGACACAGAAAATTATTTATTTTTTAATATTAACCGTCTATGTATGGGATGTTCTTTGTTTTGAAATAAATATCAGTGTTTCAACGACAATGACAAAATGACCCAAAACGTAATTATTTAGAAAATTTCTCTCTTTTTTTTTCAGAAAAAAATTAATAATAGCTATTGATTGAAATTTTATCTTCAGGCATATTTTATAAGTTTCTATCCATAAATATCCCATTAAAAAATTTACTACTTATGTAAATGATTTTCCAAATGCGAAAACTAATACAAGTAATGTAATGTTTACGAGGCAATGTTTGCCACAAATAAAACTACAAAGAAGGCATTTCCTGTGCGATGCTTTCACAGTCCGACAAAAGAGCCAGCTAACATGCAGCTAGTTTGTAGGAAAACCGGATAACATTCCACGTGGAGTTCGAAACTCAAAAAACCTCAAACAGGGCTGCACAAGATCTTTGGGGGCATCTGGTGTTGTTTCTATTTTTACCAGGAAGCCTTCAGGATGATTAGCTCGAATTAGAATTCAAATTATAAGTAATAAGCTCTATTATTTGAACTAAGCACTAACTTAGACATATGGATTGGAAAATTAATTAACGTCTATTTCAACTTCTGAAAAACATTTTGGAAAATATTACTGATAGCCTTTTGATTACGTATAGAGCATTACGAGCGGATTCCTACGAAAGTCAAACAACAAAACTCATTGCAGTTGCATAGAAAAATAGTTTAATCAATTTTTCGCACGATTTAGGCAAAAAGTTATTTATGTACTTAATTTTTTATAACTCAAGAAATAAAAAAAATCATTTCAAAATATTAAAAATGCATTATTTATATTCATATACTTATATAATTTCATACATATAATTTTTAGTAACACTTTGATTATTTAAAATGATTACTCTGTCATCCTACTGATAAATAAAACAATCAAAAACCCTTTAATAATACATGAAAAGTTACATTTCAACTCTTTACGTCTTAACTAAGTCTTTCCTTAATGTTAACAGCATTTGATTAAATAGAGTAACCATTCGCCATTGGAAATAAAGAATCCTATTTTTCTCTTTTGAATGTCTTTTTATTTATCGTTCCTTTCAGTTACCATGACGATGGTTATGTAGGGAGGATCGGTATTCGGTTTGCTTGATAACTCTAAGTGCCGAAGGGTATCGGAAATAGTATTCTTCCTCATCCATTAATCGAACGACAGTACTTCACAACGACCCTCCCATTCCCCTATGAAAAGAACGGCTCTTGGAGTAAGCCTCAATAAAGCCCTTCACGCACTCCCAACAAACAAAAGTTCAGGTGCATTCGGTCCAAATTGTATCGCTTTCTCGAAGATACAAGAAGTACTTGTGGACGGCCCAGATGAAATATCATCCGATTCCTTTTGTTTTGTTTGAAGATGGGAGAATTTAGATTAGAGAGAGTATGCAGTCAAAATTATGAACTGTAATGTTTCGCTGAAACAGAAACAAAGATAAAAGACAAAGATATATATATTTTTCTTTAGGTTAAAATGATATTGCAATAAGTGATAATGTAAAGTAAGAATAAATAATTAATGTCTTTTTTCTCATAGATTTTTCTACATGCCCTTAATGAAGGAGCGAAAGAATTAAATAATACTTAAGAGTATAAGAGTGGAGAATAAAAACCGTATGTAAAGAATAAATTCGTATTTTCCGTCACCAACGATTCTGAGCCGCTCCCACAGTTCTCAACACTTTTTTGCGAAAAAATGTAAAATTTTATAAAATGAGGACTAAGAAAAAGCGAATAACTAATTTGTTTTACCAGTACTAAAACTTTTATATATATACATAAATCTGTAATTGCTCTAACCATCTATATCATGTTCAATTTCTTTCATCCAACGAATTTTTTCCCTTTCAATTCTTTGCTCCGGACCTCGTGATTCTAGACCATGGTCAAGCGACGAGGATGACACCTGAGATGACATCCCCTATCCGAACTACCACACCACGCCAACGGGAGGTCTTTGAGTTTCGGCAAACTTAGCATGCATCAGCCCCTCTAAACGCTAGGTTCGAACTTGTGACTAAGTCCTCTATGTCGACTATGACCTCTAGTCCACTGCGACCTCTTTCCATTAAAGGAATGAAAATTATAGATTATATGAATATACATGTGTGTGTGTATACACTTTCATAAAAGTCTTAGAAACTGTCAAAGAGCAAGAATAAGCCATTGAATTGTCTTTTTAGTTAACTTTGCTTCCAAATCCCTTAAAGAAGGAAATGAAAATTATTCCATTCAATACATACAGCTTAGTAGCACTAAAGTATTCAAGTTTCATAACAATAATGATTTCTCTTTTCAAAATGAAGTGCAGAATAAAGCTCTAACATGACATGCTGAATAAATCGGTAAAGGAGAAATCCATTGAGATCGGCTTCATTTTTTGATTGTGGTATAAAATTTATATTTACTCACAATATATAACCAATTCTAGCAGTTTTTAAAATTATGATGTTATTTAAAAATAGTTAAAAAATTAATGGTTTTTAAGTAATATGAGGATGAAAATTGCAAAAAAAATATCATTGTTCCTATGACTGAACAATACATAAGAATTCTGTAACAAAAAAAAAACGCAATTTTTATTTTATGCATATAAATCTACATACCTCATGTCAAAGATTTTGTTATAAACATATTTTCGGAAACACGGTTTATATTTTTTTCTTTCCTTTAAGAACTTTCTGACATATATAAGGTCAATTTATTTTGCTTTTATATTACGATAGATATTTAAACTTTCCGGAGTCAACTTGAAAGTGTGTCATAGATCTTAACACTTCTCAGTTCGATCCATGATAGTGATAAATCGGTATATTGAATATCTATAACTTCATTTTTTGAAGCTTCTGTGATAGAGTATCGGATATTTGTAAAAATATGCCTTATTTTTTCCTCTTTTCAGTAATAATATTACACTATAGTCAGAGTTTTATATAAATAAAAGCACGTATGATATATATCCAATGAAAATGTGTTCTTTTAATGCTCCGAATATTGGTAGGACAAAAATTCTACAGAAAGAAATTTAACTTGCTTCAAGGTTTCTTCTCTGATACACGAGATATACCTGAATTTCTCAATATTTTTCAAAATCCTTGTATTAAAACAAGTGAATGTCATTTTTAAAGAAAAACGAATGAGTACACCTCTATATTTCATTAAGTATCAAAATGTTTTTTTAAAATTATAATTACAAATTATTTAAATCTTATTTTCTTAGCTAAATTTTCTTAACTTTCCCCTGCGTTTACAAATATTTTTTTTTAAATGTTAATACTTAATCTTACATTAAAATAAACTAACAACGTTATATTAAATAAATATATAAAAAATCGATAGCATAAATCACATTGATTAATGGATTGTTTTTTTTAAGACACACTTAGAAACACTTGGTGGCAGACCTAATAATTTTGAATCACGGTTGAGAGATGACAATAGCACTTAAATTTTGGCATTGCCCACTTCAAACTTCCACAACACATACTCTGAGAAAACTTTATTTCAGTTGTCCTTTAACCACCAAATTATAGGCATAAAAAAAGAATTTTAACTGTATGAATATTTAATTGATTGGTACGGGGGGGGAATAAAATACCAAACTCAATTAATATGAATTGGAAACAAAAATTTACTCTAGAGTGGGCGTTTAAACTCTTATCTGGAATACATTGAATCAAAACTGTTGAATTATGCCCGTATTTTTATTTTTTATCTATAAAAAGGGAATTTTGCTCGTGTGTTCTTCATGTTATTGTAGTAAGTATTGAAAAGTTCAATATTACTGCATGGAATGTGTGGAACTAGCTATAAGTCTGGAATGCAGAATGTTTTCATAAGTCTGGAATGTGGAGAGATTGTATTTATGTACGATTCAAATGTTAATATATAAGACTGCATAGTTTCCACACTTTTTGAGACATGTGTATATTTTCGATGTAATATTTTTGTAAAGCTGTGTATATATTAATATATATTACATTAAATATTTGAAAGCTTATATACAAAATGGATGAAGGCATCTGAGAAAGATATATTAAAAATATTTAACATAAGTGTACGCGTAGTTTATATTCCTTTTGGTACATACATTTTATCGCAGTTGAAAATGAGAAGAAATCATAAAAATTTTGACTCATCTGACTTCAAATAAATATTTGTTTTCATTTCGTATGAAACTGAAAAGACTAAAGATAAGTATTGATATGTATCATGAGAAATGGATCATTCCATCAGGATTACAATAAAACAGTTATTTATATATAATACTTTGTGATTTTTTAAATTTCTTTTTAAACGTAATGTTCTGCAAATTTCCTATATTATTTTTTGGATTGTTTGAAACATGTGCAATTTGTTAAGTGCCCTCTAATGTTTGAATCAATAAAAAAAAAAGTGTTTATTTTATGCATATTTGAGAACTGAAATTATTTTAAGTCAAGCAAATCAGTTAGTTTTTATTTAAAATACTCTGTTTATTAAAAAAAAATCTGAAATACAAGAAAAATTTTAGTTTTTAATTTTTTGCACTTTACTATTTACTAGCTGCATGGCCCGGCTTTGCACGGGCTTTCTCTTTCCCTCATGACGCCAGCAATTATGTGTGTGTTTGTACGCGCGCAATGTGAGTGATTTCTAAAATTATTTCATTAAATTTCCCTTTTTCGAAATTTGTTCCACATATTTTCGATGTAAGACAGGTTTTTTTCCCCCTCCCTCTAGCCCGGCCTAACACGGTTTTTTTAGTGTAAAATTACTGTTTCCTCTTCCCCTCCCCCTCACAGATAAAATATAGCTTCAAATTTCGATCTATGACTTTTAAAAAACAATATTGCATTAGTTAAAAAATTATTAATGTGAAGCAATAAAAAGAAAACGATTCTTTAGTTAGTTTAAAAATGTCTCTGAAATGTATTTTTATCCAAAATAATAGACAATGTACTTTTTTAATTAACAAATAATTAATTTAGTAATGAATTAATAGAAATACTTTTAAAAAACGTATATATATATATATATATATATATATATATATATATATATATATATATATATATATATATATATATATATATATATATATATATATATATATATATATATATATATATATATATATATATATATATATATATATATATATATATATAAGTTATAAAAAAACAGTATGGGAGAAGCGTAGATATATATTTACATGTACTGAAAAAAAAACATTCAAAAAGAAAAAAAAAACTAAATGATAAAAACATTTTGATATTTTATTTTAATTTCATAGTTTTCCCTTCCACTGTCATTGTTACAAATTTTGTGTAATGAACGCTTAAAATAGTGTAAATAATTTATATCAGGAAGTGTATTACATTAATATTACTTTTTGTTGTATTTATTTTATGTTAAAATCTTGCCACCACCTCTCCCTTCGAAATGTAGTTTCATTATGAAATAAAAACAGTGATGACACTGAGGAACCGAATAAATTAAAAGCGAAAGCGCACCGAGGTACGGCGTAGACAAAACAGAAGGGATAAAAAAGATAGATGAATGCTGTCACGGGCTTTTTTGCAAATGGCAGAATTTTTTTCTACTTTCTTGACAATTGTCGTTATATTTTGAAAACTTCTCACAGTATCTTTATAAATTTTAGCCTATGTGTTATTCTGATGTATAAGCTATATTACTGTAAAGTTTCATTAAAATCCATGCAGTTGTTTTTGCGTGAAAGACCCACAAAGATCCTCACAAACTTTCACATTTATAATATATATTAGATAGAAACCTTTTTCCGATCTATTTATTTTTTTTTATATTTGTTATTCTCTAATAGGAGCTGATAATATCCCGATAAGTTGCAAGCACAAATCTTAGGTACCAAGTTTTATCTGATTTAAACATTTTCACATTGCTACTTGTCTTTCAGTGTACTACAAGGACAATTGCATGTATTGCAAGGATTAAATCTAAATTTTTCATATTTTTTCAATCTTTCATTGTTGACTAAGTGCATAAATCACTTCCTTATTGAACGTTTTTTTTATTTTTGAATGAAGAAACGCATTACACCTGTTAACATTATAGTGTTTTTAAAAATTTCAAAATATTTCATGAATGCTTCTTTTTTCATTTGAATATGTGAAGGGGCAACTCATTTAACATAACGATATAGGATAAAAACGCGAAACACATTTTATTCCAGAAAAAATGAACCAACTCAATTAAAAATGGGAAGTATAATAAGAAAGGCTGCTTGCTCTCTGAAGGGTAGCGAAGCAAGATCATAATATTAATTTTTCATTTCTTTTTTATCTGAAAAAATGTTCCAAATTCAGATCTTATTCTTTAACATCAACCGAAGACAGCCTTAAACATTAATTGTAAGATACCTATCGCAAATCCTTTTGCTGTTTTATTTTATTTAATATTTAAACTTAAATTTTGAAAAAAAATATTTCCTGTTTGAAAATTTACTGCTTCTGGAATATACATAATATACCTAAGAAACACTTTTGAGGCATTTTATTCACTGTTGATTTTAATAAACTCTTCCATGCCTAGAGGTATCCAATAATTTGGGAACATTTTGGTACTTTAAAAAAACATTTATAACAAACACTGCGCGTTCTATAAAAATTTTCAAAACAAAAACACTTATAAGGAAAATAATTTTAAATGTCATCGAGAGAGAGAGAATATATTTGAACTACTGTTGTACATAAGTGGCTATTACACACTGTGTATAACTACATTTTGTCCTTTAATGCTATAATATAAGGAGGTTTCTAAATTCAACTGCCGAAGTCATTTCCTTCATTCATGGATTAGGTAAATGTATTAGAGTTGCTAGAATAATTCTTGGAGAAGGCTATGAAAACCGTTGAGGAGACCAGTACCTTTAAAGCCTTCTTGTTTTTTCTTATCCCAGGTTTCTTTAGTGTAGGTTGTTGTTCCATATTCATCTTGAAGAAACTGAGCAAGTAGTAAGTTAATGTTCTTGTGTTGTTTTAATATTCTCCAAGAATTTGAAAATGGACCGAGCTCACAATTCATGCAACATCTTAGGTGATCTTTTAAATAATGAGCATAGCACATATTAGATTTACGTACAAATTTCTGGTTAATTTTCGAAAGGAAATAGTTAGTATTAATACGAAAATCGACTTCAAAAAATATACCAATAATTTTTTTTTTAAAAAATTTTGAAAAAATAATTTTGTGTAGTATTCTTGTAATCAAAAAAATATAATAATCCAAAGAGGTAATAAATTGAAGGGGTTGTAATTTAGATTTACTGAATTATTTTTTACTACAAAAGGACAATATTTGAAGGTTTTTAAATATTTTGAATTAAATCGAATCGAACAAAAAGTAATCCTCGCTACAAAAACTACTGTATAATTAAAATTAACTTTAAACTAAAGATTTTATGCTAAACGGTAATTAATTTTATACCATACTTTTAAAGAAGAAATTTAATTCACTTCTTTATTTTCTTTTTTCATGCCGATTACGTAGAAACGTTTTCTTTTTTTAAGATCTATATAATATATCTTCCCTTAAATATATCTTCACCAAAACGTTTCGTTCAAAATCCATTCGTTTCCACATTGTTGCACAAAAGGAAAGATTTTTCCTCTGTATCATTCAGTTTTCTATTCTAATGCATGTCCCAATCCACGCGCGGGAGCATTCTTTTTCTCTTCCGCCAACAAATGCACTTTTAAAAGCGCGTCAGGGGGGAGTATTCAGACGATTCCGAAACAAATTCTACCCTAAATAGGTTCGTTTCCCGTCCACTCCCTCCCCTGAGAGGGATGGCCAAGCAATGTCGTTACCGGGACCGAGATTTCAAAGTTATTTAGGAACACCAGAGGGGTTTGGATGAATAAATCAGCCAAGTAGAAATTCCCAAGTATTTGTCACCGAATTAGGAACTTGTTTAGAATTTGGCTGGAATGTTTCCTTTCGGGCAGTATTTGGAATCCGGTTGTGTCCAGATTTTACCCTGAAAATTGTCCTTGAATTCGTGTTGTTTGAGTCCCACCTGAGTTAACTACAAGAGAGAATAAAGAGTTAGAGAGAGTGGACAGTTGTGTAGAATTGTTTACATGTTTAAATGACCGTTAAGTTGGTGAATTTAGAGTGAGTTTGTCATGAGAGAAAATATTTATTTTGCAACTGTTTCGAAATGATTTGATGCGGAAAATTAAATAACAGTTGAGACAAACTGATGTCAAATACAAAGTGCTGTATAATTCCTTTCCATTTATGTGACTCATTTCAATCTGTAGAATTCTACTAAGCCTTTCCGTAGCAATGAATGTGATTATTTTGTCGTGTAAACAAATATAAGATTAGTAAACAAAAAATTTGATCTTAAATAAGAGAGAAGGATATGACGATGCAAATTTTGGATATATAATTAGTATTAAATAGAATTACCTAATTTTAAATACAGTGTCAGCAAATTATGCTTTTTCTATAAAATTGCTGATAAGAAATTCATTTACATCAGAATATTACATTACTGACAAGTTTTAGATCTGAATGGTGTAATATTAGAAAATTCCCTTTTTCTGTAAAGATCTTGAAAAAAAAAGTGTGTCATTTCTTATCTTTTTTATATATATATATTTAAAGGATTCACCCGTGATTCAAGAGTTGGAATTGAAAATCAAAGAATAAAATACGAATTGGTGAATCGGAAAAGAAGTGTTAGTAACGACGCAGATCATAAAGATTTATATAATTCTGCTTTTATTAGTTACCACTATGTCTCAATATGTTTCTGGTATCAACATATCAAGTATGAGCAGAATTAGATATTTTTTTATTGCTATATATTTTATGAATCAATTTTTATCAAGAATTATATAGATGGCAAAAATCTGTACAAATTTCGTGACTAAAACTTTCAATGTCCTAAATTTTCTATGAATGCTTCTGGAAGTTATTTATATTACTATAAGTCAATAACAAATGCTCAGATTAATTTGTATTGTTACGTAGATCCGGGATCGTGGATTTTATGCAAAGAAATCACAAAGAAAATAAACAGTTCTTTAAGAACGATGCGAGTTTATTATCAAAAATCCAATCCTTTGAATACAGGATTCAGCAGCAATATTCACAGAGTAAATCTCCGGAGGTCTTCACAACTTCAAAAGCACTCAAACACAATTGTGTCAGTGTTTAAAAATACACATATGTAAAAGATAATTCACAAGTACAGCCAAGCTAATCGCTAGTCAAAACAATTCTCACTCTTCACTGATTAAAATCAGACTGACTGGTTGCGGCTGGCACTCCTATTTATAGGCGCTGCAGAAACTTCCAGAAATGTAACCGCTCGTGTCATCGAGCATGACGTTAATGGAGAGATCCACTACTTTCTAAAAGAATCCAGAGGGTTCCGAACTCGCCAACATGATCGCCAATGACTCCGAAATGGTCGCCAAATTGGTTGCCAAAAATGATGCCAACATGGCTCTACCGCCAAGATTTCTCCAAGTTCTCATTGCATCGCCATTGCTTGGCGGCATTGCTTGTGAATAGTACAATTTTAACATGAAATAAATATAATCTAGAATAATATAAATGCATTAAACACTCAATAAAAATTATTTACACTATTTACACAAAATTCGTAACAGTATGAATAGAAAGCAATATTGTTTTAACAACAGTCAAACGAATTTATGGCTCCATTTTTCTATTTATTTCACACTTATAAGAATTTTTACCTATATTTTTCCATCAATTTAAGCCTCCTGGTGGTAATTCTGTTAATTGTCGGACCTTATCGCCTTCAAACTAAACTAACAAAACACGTAATGATTAATAAACTGAGTAATGATTTGTATAGGTTTGAGATTTGAATATGTTATAATCTTAGCCTTAAATAATTTGCTAATTTCTGTTTTACATTTTCTTGTACTCTTTTGGTATCTTCTTGCTTATTCTTTTGCTTTTAGACCTATAGTACTTTAGTATACTATCGATAATTATATATATATATGTTACCGTTAAAATGTGAAATTCGTTATTTCATAGAATAACTAGGTATTTCATAAATAACTAGACAAGTTAGTTAAAGTATATAATAATATTGAACTTTACGCTTCTGTATTCCATAGAATAACGATTACTTTATCGTTTAAGTATGAAATACGGCCTATGGTTTGAGTTTGCAAGCAGAGACTCAAAAACTTTTGGAGAGATTGAAATGGGGGAGAGGAAATAGGATTTCTGCTATGAAATTATATGTGCAGAAAGCTCATAGTAATATCTATGGAATTAGGCAGGTATATACGGATGACCAATGTAGTCTAGGATTCGAGATATAAAGGAAATTGCCCTGTAGAGGGGTGATTCACCTGGGAGGGGGGTCACGTCCTTGGTTTTCGGAATGTGAATATTAATTTAGTCCATCCCCCAAATATCCCCATCCCCAAAGTCATATGGGGGAATGATATTTTTGTACTAAAACCCCTCCCTAGGCCTACTGGGCTGATGGCTGAGTAGCTAGATATATATGTATCGACAAGTGTAACTGTGGTTCAAATCTCAGAGCCCAGACTCAAATACAAGCCAAGATAATGCCAATTTGAATAAGTTTAGAAAATTTAAAATAGTTTAAAACGATTAAATAAAATAGGAAGAATGACCCTATGAGCAAGATATAGTGGTAGTATACAAAGGATGAAGAGGAATGGAATCAGCAAGGTCCGAATGGACTGAGAGATTTGGGTGTCGAGCTATTGGTAAAAAAGTTGCCCAGGAGAGGGATACACCTGGGGGTGGTCATGTGCCAGGGTTTTGGAATCTGAACATAAATTTATTCGATCCCTCAGATATCAACCCCATACTATAAAAAAAAGTGGCACCATAGGATTAACATGGGGAAATGATATTTTAGTGTGTAAGCCCTCCCCTGTCCCACGCAGGTTATCATTAGTGAAGAAACTATGAAGATGTTAGAGGCCAGATGTTACACATAAAAAATAATTATAAAACAACTTTGAAAATGTTTATTTTTCAATTTAACGGTTCATCATTAGTTATTTTATAGAATAACTATTTATTTCATAAAATAACTAATTAAAGCATGAAATTATTTATTTATTATATACTTTAATTGACTTGTCTAGTTATTTCATGAAATATCTAGTTATTATATGAAATAACTGAATTATACACTTTGATGGTAACATATATAAAAGAGAGAGAGAGAGGAGAGAGAGAATTTTTTTTAAATCTGTATCTAAATGAGGTAATATTTCCATATTATTTAGATACTAACTGGTATACCTGCTCTTCGTAAGGGTGAACTAAAATTTAAACAGTACAGATTGAATGATAAAGAAGTTTTTAATGAGTTAATTTTACGTAAATTGCAAATTAAACAAAAAAAAGCTTTTTGCATATCTCAGCTGAACAAAAAAAGAAAGAAAATAGAACACCTTAATTAAATTTTAAGTCTGTAGATCTATTAGCTGAAAAAAAGGATTTGTTTTATTTATAACTGCCCGTAACTCTCTTAAGGGTCGATTCTTGAAAATATCTTCCTAAGCTGATCTCTGCTCAGCAAAAGTAACACATTGTTACAAATTTTGTGTAATGAACGCTTAAAATAGTGTAAATAATTCATATCTGAAAGTGTAATACATTAATATTACTTTCTGTTGTATTTATTTTATGTTAAAATTGTAATATTCGCAAGCAACGCTGTGTTTCTTAAATTATAATGGCGATTCAATGAAAAATATAGCGAAATGTTGGCGATAGAGTCAAGTTGGCAAATGTCTAGCTTCTTTCATAGCCCGAGCTTTATTAGAGCTTTGGGAAAGAATCGACTTACGCTTTCGCGGCATTATACTTAGTAGGTACTTTTTCTACACTTCCAACAAATACAGTGGCTGGCCTTGTCGCGAGTTCGAGCCTAGTACCACACTAAAGACCCGGCGTGTAAGGGAGCGATGCAAGTTAATCCTTTTTCTACCGCATCATGATTTACTGCAGTTTTTTTCATGCAATATTTTTTTTTGGATCCCTACATTGAAAATTAAGGGATATACGAAAACAAAATACTCAACTTTGGGAAATTTAATTTGTTAGAGCTAATTAATTTATTAAAGATATTCCACTGTAAAATTAATTATATGCACCGTTCACTTACATTAAATAGTCAAATCGTTTTCTAAGGTATTCATTACACACAAAATAAATAAAACACGAAAATTTTGACATTAACTATTTTTTCGGGGCAAAAATGATAATCTTCGCAATCCGCTGAAAACGTCGTCAGCTGAAAACGCAATTTCTGCTCAAAACTATTCGCCTTGCCCGCTAAAATACTCATCATAGAACCCGTGCTACCATATATCAGGGAAAAGTGGATTTTAAAGAATATTCCTGCTAAGTTGGTGTGGTGTGGTAGTTAGGAGAAGGGGGTGCAAGCTCAGGTGACGTCCACGTCGCTTGACCATGGTTCAAATTTACGTTGCCCGTCGCCAAAAACCCTCGTGTAGCTGAACAGTGATATAAGGATTGATTGATAAGATTTTGATATAAGGATCAATTTCTTACTACCAAATGTGCAGAATAACATCATTAAAAAAATGACCATAGAAAGAAATTATCAATTTTCATTGTATGTATGGTTCACTTTTTTGGCGACAATGGCTTACACATGAAAAATATCAATAGTAGCTATTCAAATAGAGAGATATTTAAAACAACCTCTCCCTTCAAAGCTTATTTTTATTCTGAAATTAAAAAAAATAGGGATTACACTGATCACAGGAATAAATTAGAAGCGCGTGCCTTGCTTAAACAAAACAAAAAGGGTTTCTTCCCAAATAAAAGATAGATATATGCTGTCACAGGCTTTTTTGCCGCGCACTCCAGAATTGCTAGCGATGGCAGAAATTTTTCCTACTTACTTACAAATATCGTTATATTTCGGACATTTCACACAATATCTTTATAAATTATAGCCTATGTTTTATTCTGATTTATAAGCTATATTATTGTAATGTTTCATTAAAATCCATTCAGTTGTTTTTATGCGAAAGACGACCAAACATTCATACAAACTTTCGCATTTATAATATTAGTAAGGATATGTCACAGATCCTCCAAAATTTTCGTTACTAATAAATGCAATGCATCATTATTTCTTCAATTAATTTTTATTAAATAACTTGCTTGAAGTTGTTAATTTACGCTTTTTCCTTGTTCTTTAATGTATTGAAGGATTTGGCAATTTTCTTCTTTCCACAAAATTTCAATTCTTTTTTTCATATTTTTTTTCCAATACTGATATCTTAATATTCTTTTTTTATTTTAGGTAATAAAACGACAAAATACTCTTCGAAAAAATATTTAATAAATTACTCATATTTACTCAACATGAATCAATAAAAATAAATACTTCAAAATTAAATAAAATAGACATTTTTAGAACATTCAGAGAAATTAATTTTTAAAAATAGTTTGTATAAAATAATTCTGATAAATTTAAACCTTCTTTGCTTGATCATAACATTTCGCGAACAAAAAAATTGTTCTCAAAACATGTATACTCTAAATTGGTTGTCGATGGCATTATTCTCATGACTATTGCGTAATAAGGAACACAGCTGTAAAAAAAGTATCAGAATCATATAACGGGATTTAACTTGTCATTCCTCTGTTTGTTGTGGTTGGAAGTGCATTTTCTTGAATATTATTTTGTAACTATTTCGATATTTTTTTTTGTTTATAAAAGCGATAATGAATAGAAAAAAAATGTTTATTTTATGTGATTCTGTTATTTTCTGTGCAATTTATATCGAATACCTTAAGGCTGTATTCGGTAAAAGTACGAGAGTTTGAACTGAACGGGAAACACATTTTCAGACAGAAAAAATGACTCAATTTCTATGGGAAATTTGCAATATTATAACTCATATTGCTGTTAACAATATAGGGTTCTTAAAAATGCCAAAATATTCCATGAATACTTTCTTTTTTGTTATAATACGTGAAGGCATATAGCCCATTTAACATTACCGTACAGGAGAAAAAGTGCGAAATACATTTTATACCAGAAAAAATAAATTAGCTCGGTTAAAAATGGGAAGTATAATAAAAAATTCTGCTCTCTCTCTCTATATATAATGGATATAAAAATATATATCTTTATATTAGATTTGGATCCATTAGAAACATTTGCTGGAGTGAAAATTTAAAGCAGACTGATATATTGTTATTGTTTTTATTGTTTTTCATGTATACAAACATAGATAGTATAATAATATTAATAAAGCAATGATCAAATCATATTTAATTTTTTTAATTAGTGAGATATCTGTTTCTCAACTCTTTCACTTATGGTAGTTTTTGCAAGTTGATCTCAATGCATGTGTATTTACGTATCGTAATTGATGTTGCAGATTTTCGAGCGTTAAGTTTGAGCACGATTCATGTGTGATAAATTTCAGTTTTTTTTTTAAAAAAAAAGAGATTCACAGTAACAGAAGCAACGTGATACAAATAATAAAAGTTAGGGGATTTATTTTTTACAAAAATAAAGGAAAAAATCTTTAAACAAAAAATATTGTACAAAATAGTCGAATTTTGTAAAGTTGTAAAGAATCTCGCGGGCCGCAAAATTATTCAAGACGCGCCGTGGGCTGGGGACACCCCTGATCTAGAGCGTGGTTTATATCACCCTGACTTATTCTACAAAAAAAGAACAAAGAAGCGTTAAATAATATTTATAGTTGACGTCAATAAAATGCTAAAGAAAAAGGAATACTATACTTATGCTGATTTCCTTTATTGATTAATATTTATTTTTTAGAATACTACTCTTATACTACCTGAATAAATGCTGTAAATTTTCTATTGATTCAAACTAGAGGAGGATATGAAAATGTGTTTATTTGATTATTCTGTTTATTATTGAAACTTTGATGATATTAAAAAGAAATTATGTATTTATATATATATATTAGTCATGTTTGTTTATTTTTCGAGTATGGCATTAAGAAACTTTTTTTGATTGTTAGGAAAAAACCTCTCATTTCATTCTTTCTAGGGAAATTAAAGTATGTTTAGTATCCATGGGGGTCATTAGTTATTCTTTTCGTCAAATAGCCATTTTAATTAATGTAAGGAATAACTAATTACAAAACAGTTAGGAGCAAAAAAGGTGTTATGGGCAGAGGGTATGAAAGATATATTTCTTATGAAAAATTTCAAAAATCCAGTTTTGGACCGATTTTTAAAGGAAAATGGATTTTACACTATAGATATAAAATTATCTATTATTATCAGGCTTCTATCATTCATAATCAATAAAATTCTCCGAATGATGTACGCTTTAATAATTTTTGCTCTTCATTTTACTATAATTATTACTGTAAACTAAAAGGAAAAAAGGGGGTTTTTATGAAATATACATATGTGCATATATTCGGAGAAGCTTCCAGACGGTCTATGACAGGGATGGCGAACCATTGGCACGCGTGCCATTGATGGCACGCGGCACAATATTTTGGGCACGCCACCGATCAACCACGACTGATTCTTCAATAAAAGAATTTTCAGTGAGTTTTTCTCAGTTCAAAGACTTACCGGAAACGCTAAAGTTTTTATTATGTACCCTGATGTGATATCATTTGATAAATTGAACTTGCCCCAATTCGATAGGTTGGAAATTGAAGAATTTTTGAAATGCAATTTATGGATTTTTTTGTCTAGTTCCATATGGATTCAAAAATTTATTGAAACAAGGAGAAACATTGATCGAAACAGAAAGATTGACAAGCAATAAAAGTAAAAATGCCAGTAACGAAATTTTGGAAACATTAAATTCGATTCTACATACATTTAACTTCTTGAAGAAGACTCATGCTATTTTAACCATATTTCCATCGACCTATGCCTACGAGTCATTAGTTTCAGAGATGAATAACATAAAAGGCCCGCTTAAAAATCATTTGGCAGATGATTCCAATTCAGCATGTATTCTGCTAAAAGTAACATCTTACCCAATCCTAATATTATTTATTTGTCATCTAATCTGCAACAGCAGAAATCGCACTTGTGTTTCCTTATATAATTTGAACTTCACGCTTAACTAAAACATTTAGTACTTTAAAATACAAAATGTATTTTTCTGTAGTAAATAAACAGTTTTGTGTTGTTAGTATTTGGTTTTATAATTTTCCAATAATCACAAGTCAAAATTATTTGACGGCACGTCTACACCTCATCAAGTTCTTGTTTAGAAATAATGGCACGTTAACCCGTAAATGTTTGCCACCCTTGGTCTACGATACATAACTTTATTTTTCTAAAATTGTAACCGCATCGAATGCGTTGGTTATTGTTTTCCTGCCTCCTGTGGCAATTGATATCTAACGAATTGGATGGTTATTTCATATGAATGATGGAATTATTTGTGAAAAACGCTGGGAGGGAAGAAAGCTTGAATTTAAATGCAGTCTTAACGGTATATTAAATCTATCTTGATAATATAATGAAGTCCAATATGTTTCCCTAAAATGTTGTTTCAGTGGCTTTTTTTCAGCCACTTTTGTCACTTGCTTGGGCAATATAATTTCTTACAGAAGATGGCAGCACGAATCGCACCTCTTATTATCGGCATTCAGTCACGAAATTTTCTGGATAAAAGACAGAAAATTAAAAGAAATATTTGTAGGATAATAACTATTGTTAGACATGGCAGAATTTTTTAAAATCAGTTTTTTTTTCATTTAATTAATAGCAATGAATTAATTGAAATATGTATATAAATATTAACATTTTTGCAACATCTTTATGTAGTAGCTCCATCTATGAGCAAAATATTTAAGTTAAGGAAGGAAGGAATCTCAGTTAAGACCACTTGTTTTTAATTTATTCATAAAAGGAAATATTTTCCACGTGATTTTCTTGCAAAGCATTTTTAAGAATAAATAATGCCAAAACTTTTTAATATTATCTAGAATTGTGTTCTAAATTTGAGCAAATTCTACGTTTTTGTTGAAAACCTCTTAGTTGAAACTCGGAAATTAACCTTCTAAACGTGCAAAAAGAAGGGAAAGAATTCTATTTTGTCTCAAATTCTGCTTGATTTCATTTTTAACTATTTTCTGTCTAATGATCTTGAAATATCTTTGTTTTTAATTAATATGGATACAACTACTTTAAATATGGAATAAGTATTCCTGACATATATATATATATATATATATATATATATATATATATATATATATATATACACTCTGTCACAAAAAATATATGCACCCCAGAAGAAATCAAGCTACAATCACGAAACTCGGCAAGAATGTAGTCTGGTAAGAGATATGCAAATGATTAAAATTTCGAAGCCAATGAGACAAGGCTAAGTGTGCTATGCGCATATTAGTTGCGCAACTGGGAGAGTTTAAAAGCATGAGTACGAGCGCCGTACGGCTATCCAAACGAATCTGATGACTTTGATAGACGATATTGAGACTTAGGATGCCTCTAAGACGTAACCGGCGGCAGTACGAGCAGCTGACGGACTTTGATAGGGGCCGTATAATAGGCCTCAGAGAAGCAGGTTGGTCGAATAGACGTATCGGCCGCCACCTCGGTCGGAGCGATATGGTAGTTGCTCGGTGTTGGCAACAGTGGATCACAGAAGGTAGAGTGTACCGTCGCGGAGGGTCAGGACGTCCCAGGAACACAAATGATCGCGAGGATCGTGCAATCAGAAGAGTAGCCACTTCGGCACCAACAACGTCGCTAGCATCGATTCAACGCCCACTTACCCCCTTCCAGACATCCAGTGCCATCAAGAGAAACCATAAGGAGACGACTGACCGAAGTTGGTTTGAGGAGCCGACGTCCGCTAAGACGCTTACCACTGACCCCACATCATAGGCAGTGTCGACTGGATTTTGCCGACCTCGGGCAACTTGGAGTGTGACAGACTGGAGACGTGTCATCTTCAGTGATGAATCCCGATTCAGTCTCAGTGCTGATGACCACCGCACACGTGTCTGGAGGCGCACCAGCCAGCGGTCCGATCCGGCATTTATTGTCGAGCGGCATACAGCAATTTCACAAGGTGTGACAGTGTGGGGAGCAATTTCTTGGGACACACGATCATCTTTAGTGGTCCTTCAAGGCACTTTGACAGCTCGCAGATACGTGGACGATATTTTAACGCCGATTGTGCTACCCATGCTATCAAGTCGCCCAGGTGCCATTTATCAACAGGATAATGCTCGTCCACATACTGCGCGACTCTCCCAACAATGTCTTCAAAGGATATGACGTCCTACCATGGCCTGCCAGGTCACCAGATCTTTCGCCAATAGAGTATGTCTGGACGACGCTGGAAAGGCAACTGCAGCCGTCCCGAGATACAGGAGAATTAACTGCGCAGATGCAAAGACTATGGCAGGATCTTCCACAGGGGGTCATAAGTGATCTAATTGAATCGATGCCACGCCGAATTTCGGCTTGTATAGCTACCAGAGGTGGCTTTACAACTTACTGATTTTTAACCTTTTGCAAGCTGTAACCGCTTAATAAAATGATATTTTGTTCTGAATTTTTAATCATTTGTTTATTTTCATATACACTACATGCATACCAAATTTCGTGAATGTAGCTCAATTTCTTCTGGGTGCATATATTTTTTTGCGACAGAGTGTATATATAAAGTTTAGACAATGTTTATAATTATACTGATAAACTGTGGCTTTTCAAGGAACCTCATTCCAAACACACCTATACTCAGAAGAATATATCTTAAAATAATATTTAAAGTTTATCAATATGTTATAGGTATTTAATAGGTAAAAAGGTACTTACATGTAATAGGTACTTACACATTTATAATTTTCTTTTTGATTTTTTAATTGGGAACAGTGGAGCCCCAGGGTTCTGTGGAACACAGTTTGAAGAAAACTGGCTTATTTGTTTCTTGAGGCAAAGTCGTAATTGTTTTTCGAATAAGTCACCGTACAAAAGCATTTATTCAGCATTTGATTTCAGTTTTGTCAACGGAGTTTGTGCTTACGTTTCAAGATGTAATTCGCTTTAAAATTAAACTTATTTTATGTTTTTCAGCAATGCTTGGCTAAAATGATTTGATAGATCTTTTTCGAATAATTTTCAACTTCAGCTATTGTTAATACTGTAATACACTTTTCAGCTTATGCCTTAAGAATAGTTAGGGATCTTTCACTGACATAGTTACGATTGGGCCCTGTGTTAAAATTTGTTGGGGGATTGAGGGACCTCTTTTTGGGAAATAAATAATAATTATTACATTTATAAAGCATATTTGAAAGTGTAAAAATATTACTCATGTTGAGGCCCCTGTGGCTTGGGGACCTCGTATAACTGATAGGGTAGATACGGTGGTGCTACTCCACTGGATTTTTTTTATTACTTCGGTTAACGTTAACGTTTTAATTTCTTCTTCGGCGTAATCCTGGGCTAAATTGGTAAGAAATTTATCGCTTTCAAATTGTTTTAAACTTAATCTAAAGTGAGTTATGTGATTTCTTTTTCAATTTTAGTTTTCTTGGCCTATTTTGGCAGTCTTCAGTAATCCTGAACTAAAAAGGCTCATTATATATTTTTAATTTTTATCAAAGCTACGCCTTTCTTTTGCATTTTTGTTACTTTTATTTCATGTGATAATAAGTTTGTCCTTTCTGTCTCGACGTAAGTTTGTCTTATATATGCTTTGTTCGTAGGGATATAGTACCTGTAATTTGTGTACTACTTTAAATAAAGCACTTATAAAAAACGTTTAGGATCTTGATTTTTACTTACATAAACAGTTCTTCTTAATGCAAAATGCATATTTAATTTTCTATGTTAAAAGTATGAGAAGTAAAGTATTGATCTCATTTTTTTATAAGAAACAATTGAGTGATTCAAATAGACCAAAGGAGCTTAGGCATTTCTAATAATAACCAGGATAAGATTTTGTGTGTGCTGTTACTACTAATTTTTTCGAACAATTTAAATTTTTTCTGATATTTATTGACGTATTTGGGATCAGATATCGCCAGAATATTTGAAATTTTATTCTTGTTTACAAACACTTTTTTGGTGCCCCAGGTAGCAGTTTCATTTTTTTTTCTTTGGAATGTTACCAACACACGAAATTCTGGTAACTTCTGACGTATACAAAGTGTACATTGGTAAAAGATTTATTTTCCACAGAGACTTAATTCCCACCACCCACCCAAAATAGATCAACTTTACGACACAAGAATTCCGTAGCATCATTGACCTTGACAAAGTCAGTGATCTTTCTTTCTCCCCTCCAAGGTCTTGGGCCAGGTCATTCTTCCTGGGGGTGACGCAGTCGAATTTGAAACAAAGATGAAAGCGGTATAATATCAAGGCTAGGGAGACAAACGATCAACCATTTTAGTCCTTTCCATAGCTGCTATTTTATTAAAAATTCAAAGATCGGTTTTCAATACATACATAGTTTCCTGAAATTAACAACCGATTGTTGAAGGATGCTGCGATTGAGAAGAACGACAATGTTTTTCGCGACCAAAGTTCTAAACTCGTTGCCCCTTTGTTGGAATATTCGAGGTTCACCAGCTGTTACGCCGAAGGGTAAATTATTTCTCTCCTATCCCTCAGACAGCATTTTTATTGCAGACTTTGTTACCATATTCAGGAATGTGAGATTCACCGACAAAGACCGGAAAGCAGGAAATGTCGGGGGTTGATCGAAGGCTCGTATTTCCAAAACCTTTTTCATGGTATGACAAATGTATAATTTTCTTCCCTCAACAGACGTACCACTAGTTTAAACCTTCAAGGAACGTCAGAATTAAAGAAATTCATTCAAAGGGTCACTTTGACGTTCCCCTCCTTTACTCGCCAATTCAGAAAGTTAGTCAAAATTTAATTTATCAATAATCAAAATCACTTTTAATGGAATCTATTCTTTAGCATTGATTGATTTTAATGTTTCAAAATTTAAAATGACACTCTTTATGCAAAATAATTATTTTTTACACAATTTTTAATTTATTCAAAAATTAAAAAAGAATTTCGATAAACCACTACAGACCTTAAGTGAAAGCTTTAAAAAAGAGAGGATGTTGAAACTAGGGAATCTTACCAAATTATTATAGAGCTAAGCAAAATCGCTCTCTAATACATTTTAATCGTAACAAAGCAGAAGGTATAAAGCAATGTTTCGACATTAATTTCTGAAATATAAAAAGTCATTGCTTGAAAGAAAAAAAATATTTATGTTTTCTTTACAATAAATTTCAATTTATTGACCATACATACAATCATTTAAATTTCATCGCAAAGGAAATAAATTTAATTTTAAATTTGATTATATATACATAAGTTAGTCCTTATAAAATGCATAGTGGTATAAGTTAACACAACTTTAAATTTTAACACCCAGTTCTGATTATAACGTTAAATGTTCAAGAATATAAAAAAAGCTGTAAACTGGTTTCTCCAGATATAAAAATAAATCATTTCACCAGTGAAACTTCAATGGAAATTACCAACATCTCAAAAAAGAACGCCTTTTAATTTAAACAAAAACATAATTTTAAACAAGGCTAATAATTCTTTACGTTTTCTTATGGATTTACCTGACTCCCTATCAGGACTATTTTGTTCGATAAGTTTTCTTCTCTGTTTAAATAATTTATTATTTCAACTTTCAATAAATCATAAGAATGTTTTTTCTAGCTTTGTAATTGAACAATAAACAGCTAAACATATCCATGCGGATCAGAATTGTAGCATTATTACCTAGTTAAAATACCCAAAAAGCCAGTTACCTAGTTTAAAAAATTCCATTTCATCTTGGTTAGGTATCTGGAGAACAAATTACACGTTTAGAGAAAAAAAAAGCAGATTTTTAATTTTAATTATGACTCTAAATAGTACTAATAATGACAAAGATATAAATAAAAGGCCCTATTAACACTTACCCTATTCCTACCTATGAGAAGCAAATCAAAACCTTTTTAGATTTAATTTTTATCGACACTTTATAAAAAGTGCGGTAGAAATGTATAACTAATTATTTACGAAAAGACAGGTCTTTGATATGTGTGGATGCAGGGCACTACGGTTATGTTCACTGATTAAAAAAATCCCATTTTATAAATACCTGCTTTGACTGATCCCTCTGCTGAATAACAATTCACCTACAGCATTAAAGCTGTCCTATAACAGAGATATTCTTTTTTGTAAGCAAGGCTTTCTACTTCGAAATAAAGAAATTCAATTCATTCCAAGATCAATATGGAACTGGTGCCTAAATTGTTTACCCTTTATTCAGCTTTAAACGCGTTTTCTAGTCTTTCTTTTCGGTAAATAAAAAAGTTAATTCTTGTTCAGACCCTATACAATTAGTGTGTTTTCTTTCAAATAAGAATCCTTCCTTGAGGATTTTTGGTTGAAATATTGTACATGAAGTTATATCTGAAAATTCTTATGTTATGGATTCTGTAGCTGATCAGGTACAAGTTACCATTTAATTCATTCCTGATAACAGCATATTAATTCATTTCTCCAAATGTTCTCTAAAGCCCCTCATTAAGATATCATTTGACAAGTTTATGTAACGCCCAGTCTCGAAGCTAAAGTTTTACAGTCTGTTAAGTCTCAATTTGGAGGGCAATACAATTTTTGTTTTTGTTTTATAACAGGTTCAGTGACAATTTTTTGCAGATATATGTAGAACTACACTAAAATCTTTATTCAGACCTGTTCAATTTACTTACTCTATTCAAGTCCTTTCAGATTTCCAATGTATTTACGTCAACAGAAGTGAAAGATATGAAGAGGGATGTCCCCCACTTACGTTTCTGGTCCATCAAAGACCCTATAGACGAAACACGCATATATTTTATCAATGATTGATGCCTTCACGAAATACATATGTTTAATTTCACTTAATGATTAGCACCAGTTAACCTCCAGAAACTTTCAAGATTTTCTTAAGAAATGCCTTTTTTACAGGGGCTGCCCTGAAACATTTATCTCGACATTTATCATATCCTTTTCAAGTTCAGAATTTGATTAATTTTTTGCAAATTAATATGTACTCAAAAACGAGAATATCAGTATATCCTGCTCGGGTCATCGGAAGAATCGAAAACTCATCAAGTCAATGATAAACATTCTGGCAGACTTCTCTATTGACTGAGAGGATCAATTACCGCATTCAACGTTAGTTTTAAATTTGGCCAGACACGAGGTTTCTCACCCTTCACCTCATTTCTCTTAGAGCCTCCTACATTAGTCCTCGAATTCAAATTCCAAAACCCCACACTCTCAAAAGGCTTATATTTTTCAGATTGTTCCAATGGTCGCACATAGAACACTGCTTGAAAATAAAAAGTAAAAAGCGGAATTCATCATGACTACAGGATAAGTTCTTTATTCAAAATATTTGTTTAAAGTTTTCATGCAAATTTTGAACAAATTATAAACATAATTCCTTGCAAGGTTTTGGAAAGTCTTTCTTATTTTAAATTTGAATAATAAATATGTCGAGATTTTTATGAAGAAATTTAAAACTTATTTCATCACGATGTTTTTGTACCAAAATTCAATCATCTTTACGATACCTACTTCGCAAAAAACACATTTATCTCTGACACCACATGAGAGAACGGCAAAAATTTTCATTCATTTATGAAGTTTTAGTTGTAAGAGTCTAAATCTTTCCCTCTCTCTGTATGTGTGTAATTTAAACTCATTTACCGACTAAAAAAAGGGATTTCTTATTTGTGTTCGAGAACATGGGACATTACTAATTTATATTTAATCCCAAATAGGTAACCTCCGTATAACAAGAAAAAGTTATATGAGTTTATGATGTTCGAAATAAGAAAATTACGTAAGAAAAGAGGAAAAGGAGGATGCTCCAAAAATTAAAAGAATTGCTTAAAAAGTTGTGCATATTAATATGAGTCAATCAATAATTTTTTCATTGACATTATATAAGCACTATTAACCATTCCAATTTATATTTTGGAAGAAATTTTTTAAAAAACAACATGTACCGGACAGTTGAGTGCCACAAATTACCCTTTAAAAGTAAAAATATTATTACTATTTCTTTAAAAAATGGTGAAGAACTGCCTGCCACAATTCTTTTTAATCTACGTAACAAAAAAGAAAAGAAAAAGAATGAGAGGAGGGGGGTACCACAGTTTTTTTTTTAACTTTTAAAATGTACTTCGTAATAATAGCTCACGAAAATGCAGCAGGAATTTTTAATAGGATGAACTCGATCGTTAATATAAAAATTCAAATGAAGGCATTTTCACATTTAAATCTTTATCATGTTTAATGAAATATTGTATGGGAATTTCCGTTCTTTTAAATTGGATGTATGCATATACTAGTTTTTATCACATTTCATGTTTATAGAATTCGTGCTATAAAAGTTTTGTTTTTTACCGGGGCTATCTCGGTAGTTTTTTTTAAAAATTTATTGAACAGAATTATTTTTCTTAGAAATAGCAGTACTGAAAACGAAAACTGTGACTTAAATGTTAAAAAGGAATTTTATTTATTTATTAGTCTCAGATTTTACAAGATTCTCAGAAGATTTGGTCTAATTTTTGAACAGTCTTCTAAGTTGTACTTTAATAATGTACAACGTTTCATGAGTACAAACTATACTGGTTTCATTTTCGTAAAATAAGAAATAAATTGAATATTTATCATATAATGACTTTTAAAAAGTTGTTAAATCATGGAAAAACAAATAAATCTTTATAGATATGTTGCAATAGTCTAATAATTATAAAATTCTTTTTAGAGAGTTTTATGAAGATCTTTGAATTTTTTACCCAGCAAACTCACAACCCCCCGAAAATTAGATATTTAGAAAAAAAGTTTGCATAGTAAGTAGTTTGATTATAAAAATGTAGAATATAAAAGTAATTGTAGTAATTTGTGTGTGTGTGTGTGTGTGATTATAAAAATTATAGCCTTAAATATAGGCGCCATGTTTAGTTTTCACAAAAGTTTCAAAATACGATAAAAGTGGACATATTTTCAGCTGATCTGTATTCTAAAGAGTACAATCAATATTTAAAAAAATATATTGCTGTGAAAAATAATTATTTTCCACGGAACAATTTACTTCTCTAACTTAATTATTTATTTTCATTTTTTCCACTGTATTCACACATTCAAAATTAATACAATTAATTTTTGTAGTCAATACATTTTTTGTTATCAATTTTCATTAGGATGAAAATTTATTGAAATATATACACATAAATCAATAATATATAGTCTTTTACTCACGTATATTTCACTCTAACCCGTAATTTATCTAACAAAATACATAATCGGTACAACTTTTTTCTAACAAGTACTACCATTCGATTAAGAAATAAAAGTTAAATGAGACATTTTTAATATATAAAAACTACATAATTTCTTAACTAACCAAAGTTACTGTTCTCAAACTGTTTTGATTCTTTAATTGATTATCTTGCGTTACATTATGACATTGTGTTTATTGCACAGAAAAGCCTCTTTATTGTTTTATTTCAATACAATTGATGATCTCAATTTACTTTTTTGAATACCGAAATCCTTCAATTGTGTGGTAAAGACATATTCAATTCCAATTATTCTATAATTTAAATCGGTTTTAACTGAATGTATTAAAATTTATCAGAAACCAAATTATGAAGCAATCATTTTTTCCTTAGTTTGCAGATTCAAAAAAAATGAAGATTTTTCACCTAACTGTCCGCTAAAACATTTTATGAATAAACAATTTGTTACTTTTTTTTATTTTTACTGAACTTACTTAGAAAAAAAATTCATTTATTCAATTATTTTAAAATACGAATGTAACGGTTCTCTTACGTCATTACCGGGTAAACCAAAGTATTTGACAGAATCTCGGGGTAATTAAAATATTTTAATGACATAAAAGAACACAGTTACAATGGACAGACATTTAGACACAATACAGGTCAAACATTTAAAGGAAATAAGGGGAAATTAAATACATTACATAGTTCAGGATTGGACAGCAAAACGAGTAACGTTTACTCATTCAAATCTCAACTCTCTCTGGCGGTAACACAGGGCTTCGCTCGGTAACACTTCGTTACAAGTACCGCCATCTACATTTCGGTCATAGTATTAAACCGTGTGTTACAGACTCCCCCTCTGGTTCCGTTGACGTCTCAGCTCGAAACCAGGAGATAATTTCTTTTTGGGCGTCCTCTTTTCTTTAGAGGAGCAACAAATCTGGTGTTTCTTTCTGTTTCAGGTTCTTGATAGTCCTTTAAGGCAGAAACATGATAAGTTCTAAGGGCTCGGTCTGGGTTGGCCGGGTCGGCAATCTCATATGTTACTGGTGATCTCAAGGTGAGTATGAGGTAAGGACCTTTCCTGCTTCTGTTGTTACGATTTATGGGATGAATGGTCACCCAAACTTTGTCGCCAGGTTTATAATATTTTCTTCTTCGTCGATCGAAGTTTTCTTTCTGATAATCCTGTTTCTTTACGGGATTCATCCTGTAGGGATACGGTGCTGGGTGCTCAGGGGTCAAAACGGTGTTCAATGAAAGGCGTATGCTCTCCCCTGGTTGGAAACATGCTTCATTTCTGTCCAGGAGTATATTGATTTTTCTTGCCTGCTCTGGAGATAGATTTTTACCCTCATCCTTTCGAAGTTCGAATGCGCTGAGTGTTATATCTTCTAATGTCTTCTTGAAGAATTTGTACTGTTTCTGAGGATTCCCGGAAAAGTGCCATTTTCCACCCTGGACGTCAAGGATGATACCAGCTGCATTGAGGAAATCAAGTCCTAGCAAAGTCTTATTTCCTTTGGCATCAGGCAAAACTAGAAATTCTGTAGGAATAACTTTGCCTTCAATGTACAGGTCGACGACAGTACTCAGAGCCATAATAGCCTGTCGAATTCCATCAGCCATCATAAATGAAATATTTTTGTTCGTAAAGGTGATATCATGCTCTTGTAGGAATTTAAACATCTTTTCATCTGCAATGGAATAGGAAGCACCAGTATCAGCACATACAGCAATCTTTTCTCCAAAAATTTTGAGAACAATCACACTTGTGGGATACAAGTTCGAATTCAAGTTGAATAACGGCATACAGCTCACTGCTGTTTCCATTTCATTTGCTCTCGTGCAGGTAGGACACTTTGGCTTAACGACTCCAGGAGTCCCACATCCGTAACACTGTATGGGGTTTCTTCCTTTATTTTTGAAACTTGGGGATCTAGGTACAGTTCTAGAGGGTCCAGATGAGTGGTATTCATGGGATCCTCCAACAGGTTGATTTTTCTTTTATGGAAAGGATTTCCTGAATTCTTCTTTCTTCTTAAAAGTCTGATTTGAATTACTTTTCATTCCAGGCCTTAGGTTGTCATATGCGTCCAACTTCTCAGCCAATTCCAAAGGATCGTTCAAATCCGCCCAAATATCCAGAAAATGTTCTTTGATATTTGCTGGAGTTTTTCTTTTTATCTGATCAACAATTATTAGACTTTTAAGTTGATCAAACGTGGTTATTTTCAACTCTTTGATCCAACCTTCAAAATAAGAACTTAATTCGAAATAAAAGTCTCGCCATGTCGAATCTGGGTTTTTCTTCTAATGGGAAAAGTACTGCCTAAACCTATCCCCTGAAACTCGAAATCTTTTGAGAAGCATTTCTTTTACCTTTTCATAGTTTTGAGCATCCTCTTCATCCTCTCTTGCGATGAGCTGAGCTATATCAGGTGGCAATGAGCCAATCAGGTATGCTGTCCAAGTTTTTTCAGGGATGTTCAAGAACTTCACTTGACGTTCGAAAATTTTCAAGTATAGACCCATTTCATCTTCCTTCGAATTGAATCTCGGAATAATTCTATTTAACTCAAGCTTTGGGTTTTCTAGCTGTTGGCATGTAACAGCTTCTGCATTTCAAGTTGAATTTTTATTTTTTCCAGTTTGAATTCTCTTTCTCGTTGCTGAGCAACAACCACGGCTTTCTGTTTCTCCTCCAATTCCGCAGCTTTTTGTTTTTCTGTTGCAGTACGTTCTTCCACAATGACGCTGAGCACATCTTTGACGAATTCCTCATCATACCTATCGCTGTTGGTTATGAGATCTTTTAGTTCAATAATTTTGAGATTGTCCGACGGAGCCAGACCCAATTCTGTTGCCAACATTCGTAAATCCTCTTTCCTGGACCTTCCCAAAAAAAGCCATTTTTCGTCACTTTTAGACTATTTCAAAGTTAATTTAGTAAAGTTCAATTAAAGTTAATGAATTAAAGTTCCCTCACAACTGTTAATTCTGTGATCTGAAAATATTATAGTCAAACAATACTTATGCACTTAAAGTTTCCGATACATGCAAAAAAATACTCTATACAATAATACACTCTTCCTGAATGACAATATTATTCTCTAATTTCAAAATGTGCTAATTAATTTTCACATCAATATTAATGAGATTAAAAAAATGAAACAAATTCTTCAATATCAACTATCTTCTAATTTCGTACTTCAAAATTAAAATAAAAATATTTCAATAATATTCATTATTAATCCAAAGAGTATCAGTAATTAACATGAAATCATTTAAATTAAATCAAAGAAAAATTTCGTTTTCGTTAAATTAAATTAATTAAAATGTTTTTAATCAAAAACAATTCAAATACGTTTAAATTGAAATACCATTCATAAATTATTTCATCCACTCCGAAATTTACACTATTAGAAAACTTGTTTACACTTAGAAGTACTTGAAATTATTTTTCCAAAAAAAGGTTTTTAATAAAAAGCATAAATGTTTATACTTTATCAAAACATACAAGTTTTCAATTGTTATAGTAATACTTCGTAATAAATCATGTACTTCACAAAATAATTATTTTTATATTAGACATAAAAAGTAAAAAAAAAGTTATTTTGATAAAATTGCATTCAATTTAAAACTTAATTAAAAGTTTAGTAAAATCAAACAAGAATCAAAGTGAAATTATTTGAATAATTACCAATTGCAATAATTTCTTGATAACAAAAGTATAAATATATAGTGTATATTAATGGCATAAAATTCTTAATTAGTGAGTAAATATACATTCATAAATAACCTTCAATTAGCTTTAATCAGAACAAACAATACAATGCAAGTTTCGTTTTCAAAAAAAGTATTAAGAATACTGACAAATAAATAAGTGAAAATATCACTTAAAATTCAATTACGTTACTATATACTGTAACACACACAATACATACTAAGAGCAATAATATATAATCACTGCTCTTATACAGAGTAACAGAGCAAGAGTATTTAGAATAAACAACACTTATCTATTCACAGGTTTTCTGGGTGAAAACATTAATTAATCGCAGGGTTGCAAATTCTCTATTTGTTGTCGGGTGACAACGCCTCAACCTAAGTGGAAAAAGCGAGAGAATTGTTTTCGGATCGGCTCGACGTTTGGGCGCCAATTTGTAACGGTTCTCTTACGTCATTACTGGGTAAACCAAAGTAATCGGCAGAATCTCGGAGTAATTAAAATAGTTTTAATGACATAAGAAAACACAGTTACAATGGACATACATTTAGACACAATACAGGTTAAACATTTAAAGGAAATATAAGGGGAAATTAAATGTATTACATAGTCCAGGATTGGACAGCGAGACGAGTAACGTTTACTCATTCAAATCTCAACTCTCTCTGGCGGTAATACAGGGCTTCGTTCGGTAACACTTCCTTGCCGATGATACTGCTGTTATCTCGCAGAATAAGAGGTTTTCCGTTGTAATCTCTAATCTGCAACACTACATTTCCTTGCTAGAACTCTGGCTCACGGACTGGAAAATTAAAGTTAACGCTTCCAAAAGTGCCTGCCTCATGTTCACTAGAAGAAGCCAACTTCCCGTTGGCTTAACCCCTGTCACCATTTTTGGCCAATCCGTCCCCTGGGTAAATGTTGCAAGATACCTAGGGTTATTTTTAGACGCAAAATTAACTTTTGCCCACCATATCGAACAGACTCGCAGAAAAGCGAGCGCTGTTCATGCCATTCTTAAAAGGCTTATCTCCAGAAGGAGTAATCTTGCGATCCGGCACAAGGTTTTGCTCTTCAAATCTCTCATTCGACCGGTCATATGCTATGGATCGCAAATTTTTGGATCCGCTGGCATGCCTCATTTGAAGAAACTACACACGCTGACGAACTCATTTTTGAGGCAAATAGTTAATGCTCTCTGGTTCGTACGCAATGAGGTCATATATCGTGACTTAAAAATTAAACCTTTCCTACCATACATAAAGGACCTTTCTAAAAGGTTCTTTGATAATCTCCCTAACGTTCCCAATGAATTAATTAGTAACCAGCCTGCATACAATCTCGCAGTGCCATCGTCTCAAAAGCGCCCTAGAGCGCTGCTTGATCACGATTTTATAAATTTTCCCCAAGCCAAAAGGCTTAAATTTAGCTTATTTCTCATTGGGAATTTAAAATTAAATTTTATTTTTTTATGTTTAATGTTAAACTTTCTACTTAAAACAAAAAACTCTCACCGTAACAAGTAAATGCTAGCACCGCACCGAGAGTCGCGGATTTAACGTTCTTCTGAAGCGAAGTTCACCGCGGTCGGAATCCGAGGGGGTGACCCAATCGGATTTAATTTTGCGGTTGTTCTCGCTTCTGCTTTCCTTTCCGGCCTTCAGATGGAGGCACCGTACTTTCTATCTAGTATTCTTTTAAAATTCGTTTCACATCCAGCAATCATAAATTTAATCGCTCTTCGGAACGATCGTTTTATTTTTGAGAGCTGGATATTCCTTGTTTCTTTTTATCAATTATTATCATGTTTTTACCACTTATATGACTTCATTGCATTATATAAATTCTTATACCGTGATCAGTCCTTTACTCTCTTGTTTTTGGTGCATTCCCCCCCCATTTTTACAGGCAATGTGCAAGTTGGTTCATTTTAAATTTTTATTCAAAATTTATTTTCTCTCCCCCTCTTTATTCTATGGGATCTTGGAATTTTATTTAATTCCAAGATCCGCTTTTTTCTTTTTCTTTCTAGTATGTTTTAATGTATTATTTATTCCCTGTTATCATCTCTCTCTGTCTGCAAAAATTATCTGCAAAAAAGAAAAAGGTACGGTAGCAAATTTGGGGCCTTTATGTAAAATAAAATTTCAAAAAAATTTAGACTGGTTGACCATTCCCAGAACTTTTATATTCCAATTAAACATGGGCTAAGTTTGAGACAAAATAATTATGGCTGAATGTTTTGAAATTAAAAACTGCAATTTTTACTGGATTTGACAGAATATTTAATTTTGAACTTTTTACACACAGTTAATGTTTAATATATTTTTTTCAACGCTTGATTATAAATAATATAAAATTTAAATTGCATTAAATGACATAGAAGACTTAAATTAGTTCAGAACTTGAGCATTTATTTTTTGGGAAAATCGAAATTTTCTTCCATTGTTATGTTTGAAGCAAAGGGTCTATTAAATGCATAACTTAATACAAAGGGTAAAAAAACACACACAAGCACTGATAATTATAATACACAAACATTTATTGACAGTTAAGAATGACGAACTGCTAAATAAGATTTGTAAAAAATTTATAAAATTAATTCAACAAAGTAAAGCTCGTATTCTTGTATTTAATCAACATATAATTGATATGCATGTGATCACAGAACGAGATTTGACATTTCTATGTACAGTAAAAAAGTTCCAATTTCAGCTTGCTCAGCTTTGTCCGCCTCCTTCGATGTGTCCAATCAGCTGATTCCCTACATTAAAGATGAATATCCCGCATCACAGATTCAGCATTAGCACCCCTGAGAAAAAAATAGAAGAAATGTCAGAATTGTATATTAAAGTTTTAATTTCTTTTCTTAAAATTTCGCATGTGTTTATGTTTACAAACATTGCATTTAGCTGCAAATATGTAAGGACTTTTTTGCGTTAAAATTTCGATCCTTCTACCTTTAAATTACATTAAACGGTTGAAAATTAGAAAACAATTTAGACCTCTCATCAGAAAAATTCCTTCATGTATAAATTTACAATCATCAAAAAATGTAACCAATATTATCCATCAAAGTTCTGCCGTACCGTATTAAACAGTGGCGGACGAATCAAGTATTCAATGGGCAATGAAAAATTCTAAAAGGTTCTTCAAATGTAAACAACTATTAATGAGTGTAAATTTAATAAAAAATTACTCTTATTGCTTGATTTATTATTATATTAAAGAGGTGGGAAAAAATAAATTCCCTTCAACTCTTTATTGCAAAATCTAAATTCAATATTATTTATTTATTTAATTTTTAATTTTGTAAACACTATTATCTGTGAAAATCGGCGCAAATCTAAACAGACAATGCTATACATGCATATTTTGGAAATTTTTTGGTACTTTTGCAATAAAAAGAAAAGTAAAATAAATAAAAATGGTACTTCACAAAAAAATTTTCAGTAATTGAAAGAAACGCCGAGATTGTTTAAAGGCAGCTTCCTTTTTCATAAAGAATAAAATCAGCAAAAAATTTGTACATAAAGCAATATTTCTTTTATATGGGAAAAATATATCTTACACGACTATAGCATTTGTTTTCGTACTGCATAAAATTGTAGTCGCACTGACTATGCAGATTGCAGTTTCTAATATGATTTCGCTTCGTGCAGAACGATAAAAGCATTAAAGATTTTTCTTGTAGTAAATGTAGAATTTATGTAACGGAAAGATTTGAAATATTGCAAGCATATGCACATTTCAATTTCAAAAAGGACCTACTTGTTAAAATTTATCTACTTTCTAAATGATATTATATGTGTTAAGTATACCCTATAGGTATTTTTAAATCTTCGTCCTACCACCACAGTTAATGTATTACCTGCCCCACGTAACGTCTTGATACTCTTCTTCTTGGTATATCCACAGGAGATGACAAGCAATTCGGAGAACCTTTAGAAAGATCTAAGTTATTCTCTCGGTCAAATGCAAGTCTGGGGGCGTGATGTTGTCTTCTATCAGCCCTTCCCGTCTCTTCTTCCTGGGAGTCATTAAAAGTATATTTAGGTACGTAATCCTCTGGAGGTTCCGGGCATTGAAAAAATCGTACTTCCGCCTCGTGCATTACAATATCAAGACAACGATTGTCCTCTTCACGCGCAGGAGGACCTAAAGAAACAAACAAAAAACTATGTTTAGAGAAATTTCTTAAATGAAAATCTATGAGGTTTATATATATAAGTCTATTTTTCTTACTGCGTCAGACCGACCACCTGACCAGAACATCTGCTCATGCACCCCAGGGCCCACGGTCGCGTATACGGAGTTGGGCACAGTAGGCCTTGGCCATCATGAGCTGTCGCGCCACTGAGTTAAGTTATATAATTACTTTTCCTAATCACTATTGATGGTATTTCTCCAAGATAAAGTTTTTATTAAGCGTTTAGGAAGTTATTTCTAAATGGCATTTAAGAATGTTGAGATTCAATTCTTTCGAGGTAGTAATCTAGAAGCAATGAAAACAGATATATATTTCAAAAAATGAATTATTTTTATATTCCCATTTTCTTATAACTCCTGCTTCAAAATATTAAAAATGAAGAATTCTTTTGATCAATATTTTCTTGAAACTATTCAATGAAACTAACGAGAAAAATATCCTTATTTTCTACGTAATTTAAAATCAAAAATTTCAAGTTTACAGATTACTTCTCTTCTTAAAAAAAATCTAAATGTGCAACAGCGCGATACAAAGTATTTACATGAAAGTAATTGACAAAAAAGTCATTCAGTATTTGATGGCATTCAATATCGGTATGAAACTCATCTATTTTGGAACCATGTTTTTTAAAAATGCAGACGGTTAACGAAATAAATATTTACATAAATTTTCTTTTACTTTGAAAAAGTGTTTAGTACTTTAAGTAAACGAGATTTGAAATAATAGATATATTAGAGAGATGCATATGGCCGATAAATTAAACAAAAAGTATTTTCATTGTAAAATACTACACAACACAATATGAAAACAAATGGAATGAAATTAAAATTAACATACGTATGAAGCAAGGATATCCATCTCTCTCCACGTACTACAGTTCACAACTTCTTTCCCAGGGTTTCTTGATTTCGATCACTTCAGGAGGTTTGATCAAACATTTGTCTCCTTTTACGAATCTGTAAATCAAACGAGAATAAACAGTTTCATTAAAACGTGAATTATTTCAATGCTTCCTTACTTATATATAAAAGCGATTACAGGTTATTTTCACCTAAAGGAAATTTCTCTGTAACGGCTTGATATCAAACAGCTATTTCATATTCCCTTCCACCTAGATTGTTTTTTATATACTGTTAATAAGCAGAAGAGAATGCAATGTTTTAATATAAAAATTCGCGTCTTAAAGGGATAAGAATGCCTAACCCGTTCGATAGTGCGATCTGGGTCTTAAAGGGGGGTATTGATATTTTCAATACAATGAAATCGAAAATTTAAAACTGAGACCATCAAAATTTATTATTCTGTCAAACAAACTCTCCGCTACAAATTTAGTTATGAAAAAAAAAATTGAAATAAATCTAAAAGCTTAAGGTGTCCGACTACGTTCGGTACCGTGATTTTAAAAAAGCGCATAAATGGATAATTTTCATGATATTTAGGGTCACTCAGATTAGAATACACGTATAAAATTGTTTTAAAGACATTTTGACAAAAACCGTTTATTTAAATACAATATTTTGGTGAAAAATTAACTTAGAATAACATTTTTTAAAAATGTTTTCCTTTTATAAAAATTGCTTGTAAAATAATATTTTGCTTACATAAAGTAAAGACTTCTCCAGAGAGTCTGTACTATTTTTTTAAAAAAAATTCACATTATTTTCAGTGTTACAACCAATTGAAATAATTATCGGCTTTTTTTTCTTAAAATTTCTCCCCTCTGTTGTAGTAAAACATGGATAAACCCACTTCTAATTTATATATTTCAAAAATTTTAGTTGAGCCTCTGTACAGAGGTCTGAGCTATATACAGGCAAAATATTATATAACAGAAGCATTTTTCACAAAAGGAGAATATTTTGAAAATTGGTCATTCTATGTTCACTTTTTGTCAAAATATTGTACTTAAGTAATTTTTCAATGTAATACTATTCTTAAAACAATTTTATATACATTTTCTAATCTAAGTGACACTAAATATTATAAATATTATCCAATTATACCAGTGCTTCTCAAACTTTCAATACTGGCGCCCCCCTTATCAATTACAATTTTTATCGCGCCCCCTTATACATTAATAATGTACTGAATGCAACAATAATGCACTTGTTTTACGCTAAAGTAATAATCTTAATTATATACCGTACAAATTCATGACATAAGTATTAAATTTTGTACATGTTGCTTTTAAGCAAAAAAATATTAAGTAACAGGATAATTATTATGTTATGTTTGGTTTGAAAAGAAACCGTAATAGAAGTAGAAGCTTTAATTTTTTATCACGTAATATCGCAGATATATAAATTATATAAGTGTAAATGTGTATTTTTTTATTATGTCAGAAAGTATTTTGTTTTACTTCATTCCAATAAATAAATTTTTTTTAATCTTTTATTTTCGATATGCTCGTGCCCCCCAGGGGGGCGCGCCCCACAGTTTGAGAAGCACTGCAGTAACATACACATTATCATAATGAATACAATTTTTATCCGGAAGTGGTCGCACGAGACACACAGATTACGAAATCGTTAATTCTGGCAAAACTGTTTATTTGTTACTAAAGAAAAATAGAAAAGTTCTTGAAAGTAGTAAGAGAAAGAGAAAGTAAACTTTTTCTCAGTCAAATTATTCACTGGAATCACGATTTGTATCGTGTACAATAAAATAATTATAAAAAAAAAGATTGAGGTGACTCAATAGCCCCGCTCCACCGTATCGAGTGCGCGCCTGCTCCCGAGTTAAAACATGTTGAAGTCTTTTCGCTTTAAATATTAAAAATAATACAATTATTCAACATCGGAAATTTATATTATTGTTCATTATTTAACATCAATTATAAATGCTAATTCTGTGAGGCTTAAAATTACCATTCGCTTAAAACTAATTATAATTTGAGCAACCATTTTAAAAAGATCATTTTACATTTTTGTAAACATTGTCGAGCCCTTGGCTTTGTTCTCCTTACAATTAACCTATTATATCAATAATGTTTTATTTTCTTATAAATGAAATCGGGCAAAGAGCGGGTACTTCGGCCGGTATACTTTTAACGTATCAGTGCTGCACAGAGTATTTTATAACTAATTAATTAATGCTAAATTAAGAAGCAAGTTTAATACGTATTAACGACATCCATGGGCTTGTTTTGCAAAGCAAAGTTTTTCAAAGGAATGCTTATGATTCGAAATTGACCCTCTGAGTTCTTTTTCTATATTTAGCAGATATTTATATTTTGTCTTCTAAGCAGCCACCGGATTTTGCAATATGTTCAATTTAAGAATTAGAGAAAGGAAAATTAACATAATAATTATCCTATTATTTTATTTATTTATTTTTGCTTAAAAGTAGTATACAAAATTTAATGCTTATGTTACTAATTTGTATGGTTTATTATTAAGATCGCCTATTGTAGCTTTAGCGTCAAAGTGCATCATTATTGCATTCAGTAGATTATTAATGTATATGGGGGGGGCGCGATAAAAATTGTGATCGAAAAGAGGGGCACCAGTATTGAAAGTTTGAGAAACACTGTAGTAAAGTCATATCGTGTAATTCAAACGTATCTAATTTATATCATTAGTCCTTTAATCTTACTTTTTCCTTGTTTTAGTGAAGCTTTTTCAAAATATTTTAGACCAGGGGTAGCGAACCTTTAGGGACCCCCTGGGCGATTTTTTCCAAAGAAGTGTTGAGTGAGGTACAGAGGTGCCGCCGAATAATTTTGACTTGGGAGTGTCGCGAAAATAATAAAACTAAATACCAAAAACACAAAACTCGATTGACTACGGAAAAATACCTTTTGCACTGTAGAGTTGTAAATGTTTTAGATATGCGTGTAATTCAAATTTATAAAAATAACATTAGTGTAAGCTATGTTGTGTGGACGGCAAATAACTTAAATTAAGATTGTACAATGTTGCTTTTAGTAGCATGCTTGCTAGATTGGAATAATCTGTTTGCCAATCAGCTTTTAAGCAATTAATTATTTTTGCCGTGATTCACTTTTTTGATAAGAGGATTTGCGATTTGTTTCAAAATGTCATTTTACAGACGATTTTCCACATACCATAATTTCAGAACATAAATCACACACCGCTTTCTCGCCTTTACTAATAATGCCATATTCTTAGATTCCCCAAATTTGAATCATAAGCATTTGTGGTCCAAGACATAATAAAGGCAAGATAAAAAACGAAAGTGCTCCCCGCCGCCGCACCGTGACCGATCACTCGCGTTTGTTCGTAATACTCCATTGTGAACTTCATTATTTTGAAATAAATTGCAAACCATTGTGATCGTTGGCGTGCCCAAAATATTGTGTCACGTACCATTCATGCCACGCGTGCCAAAGTTTCGCTATAGAGGAATAGTCCTGGGTGCGGACTCGTTTACACCCTAGCAGAAATAATCCAAACACAGCTTGTGGTTTTACCTACGAGAGAACTGGAATTGTATTTCTGAATGCATTGTCGGTGCGCAGGACACTGCTGCTACCGTGCAGCGCTGTTGAGGTCGGATCAATCCTAATAAAAGCGGTCGACGTTGGAATGCCCGTAGATGTGAACTTTGATAGGTCTCGGTTAGTGGGAAGGTCAATGTGAGTGAAATTGAAGTGAATCACTCGTAGTGCGGGAGGGAATTACTCACTGAATATTAACGTCGCACTGCTCAGCTACGCGAGGGCTTTTGGCGACGGACCGCGTCATTTTGAACCATGGTCAAGGGACGAGGACGACACCCGAGCTGGCACCCCCTCTCCTAACTACCACACCACACCAACGGGAGGACGTTTCAGCTCTCGGCAGATTTAGCGTGCATCGCTGCCCTACACGGCGGGTCTCTAGTGGTACTGGGCTCGAACTCGTGACAAATCTGCTATGATCTGATACATTGGCTACTGGGCCACCGCAGCTCTACAGTGAGTGTGAAATTCAATGTGAGAGAGAGACAGTCCATTGGAATGAGAGGGGAGTCTCGATCAATGAGAGAGACCGTGTGGAGTACTGAAGCTCGTTTGTGCAGTTCCTTAGCGCATCGAGTCTCCCCTTTAAAGGTGGAATGCGTCCTGTCCTCAAGAGCGACACGTGGTGTAGAATTACTTCTGCCCGGATGTAGCCGGAACAACTATTTCACTAATGGTCCACGGGGTGGAGTTTGAGTTCGGTGGTAAGAAGTCGGAATTGCGCTGGCCACCTCACTATCAGCTGGATCAAGGGAGCTGAAAGGTTCACTTCCCTTAGAACAGAAGCATCGGTGTGTCCAGTCTGGAATACTTCCCTTCGCGAAACTACTTGACCGTTGAGACGTCGCTAGTTCCCTAAGAGAAAATGAGTCCTTTAGGGAAGACTGCCACAGTATCATCGAGATGATTTATGTATTTGTCTCCTTGTATTGGAAATCGTAGGAAATAAAGGTTTTCCTTTTCCACCCTTTGAAAAACGGTAGGAGCAGCTTTGTTTTCACTTTCAGTGCCTGCAGTAGCGAATCTTCTGTCTTTTTAAAAATGAACTAAGTAATGATGTCCCATTCTGGAGATCGGACAAGAGAATTTAGATAAATATGCTTCATGTTTATATTCGTATGTAATAATTCACGTTAATTTCATCTTAAAAACTTTTACATTTGTAATGGTCCTGACCCTTCAGAAGTCCCACGTAAATTATTAACTATTAGCTTACCCGCTTAACGCGATGTAATCGTAAATTTATCTACTATAAATTAAAACATTTTAAATATCCCTTATGTAATCACCTCGTACGATAACTCTTTGTCAATCATAAGATCCGCCCAGGGAAGTCATGTTAATTTTAAAACTTTAGGTTGCCGCTCTGTATATAAGCTCCCGTTTCTAGTAAAATTGACGCCGTGCTTATCATAACGTTCCATTAATGTCTGTTGCTGCTCATATGTGTTTTGTTTGTGTGTGTCGTTTTTAATCGTATAAATGTTAATGAAAATGTAGGATTGCTATTCTACAACAATTTTCCTTCATCGTATCAGTATACCTTCTACATCTACAGTATAATAAACGACAGATAAATTTTTGGATTCCTCAATAGTTAAGTATTGAAAAATTCGGTTATAGATTATTTCCTCCTCCCCCTTTCTATCTAAATCTCTATTTCCATTTTTAGAAAAACTGGGCAATGGGCTCAATTCATGAAGTCACATGATAAAAACAAACGCGTGTTTTCCATTGAATTCAAAACAAACATTCAACTAATTGTACTTGTTTTATTTGTAAAACTCAGATAAAATTTCAAATTTTATATTTGGGAAAAGATGTTTAAAAAAATGTTAGAAAAATAATCTTAAAAAAGATTTTTTTAAATAAAAAAAAATCATATTCTTTATGTTTATACTTTCAAATAAAATGCATTTGGGTATACATTTGCAATTTTTAAGAGAAAGTTTCTGCAAAGAGCAAAAATTGGCAACACCGGAGTGCGTGAACGGATTAGCTGGAAACACAATAAAGTTTTTATCGTGGGACTATGACGTCGCATGAGTTTTTAAATTTATTAGCTAGAATCACGTGGCTTTCACTTCATGTGACTATGACGTCACATGAATTGAGCCCATTGCTGTTATTATCTTAGGAAACTACTGATGCATGTTTCGCTCTTTTGCATAAATTACACTTTTCTCTTATGTAATTGTTTCAACTACAAACGTTTTAGCTTTAAGGTTGGAAAATTCAGCATTTTAGTGCATAATTCTGGAAATGGGTTACAGTTAATGCAATCTGCACCTTAATTACATTTTTAAATTCAACAGCTACATTGGATTTTTAAATTGCTTTCTTGGTCCTTTAGCAAGCTTTTGAAGAATCATTTTTATATTACCTACGATAAATTGCTTTGTTTTTTATAGATCTGGCAATTTTAACACGCTCTTAATTTACTTTTGATGCAGTCAACAAAAAACAAATTTTTGATAGACTCCTGAATTAATATAATAATAGAGAATACATGCAAATAAATTAGCAACCTGTTCTTCTCAAAACTTTCTTTGAGAGCATTTAATAAAGAACTAAGTGTATCAACTATAGATTCTACATGTTTATTTTCCCTATTAAGGGGTACGCATAAATAAAGTAATAATGAGAATTAATTAACCGTAACCTTTGAACAACTTTTTTTATTTATGTACGGAAGAACCTGTTTTTATGAGGTCCTTTTTTATGCTATTTTATTTTAGTGCGATTTTTTCTTTGCGATCTTTTTTTTATGCGGTATATGAATTTCAACGGCTTTGGTGCAACTGTAATGCTTTCTATCAATGTACCAGTGACGCAACAGAGAATGTTATGGCACCCCTGCAAAAATTCAGGTTTTGCCTTTAATATTTTATAAATTAGGTAAATACGTACTTGGTGTCAGTCAGGCCTTGGGGTTCCTAGTCCTGATCCCCGTGAGGTGGGGGTTGCGGGGATGTATTTTAAGCCACTGCAATGTAAATATACACACTTCTAACACTGCACGCTCAGTTGCTTTCTCTCAACGCACCAATAGCCAACGCTTGATTGAAGATGAAACTTTCAATGACAGTGGTATTATCAATAATTTGATAGATTATCTAGACCAGAGGTCGGCAACCTGCGGCTCGTGAAACACATGCGGTTCTTTGGATGCAAAGCTGCGGCTCTTTAGTTCCATACGCAAATATTATTTATTTTATCAAAAAAGACAAATTTGCCTTTTTAGTCAAGTATATGTCTTTCCATGTCCAAAAGAACTTCTAGGATTGCTACCACTCTTGGGAGAAACTAGAGGGGAAGATATAGCGAATACCGTGCAAAAATTCCTTGAAGACAATAAGATCGATTTAGATAAAATCATTTGAATAGAAACTGATGGAGCCAGATGTATGACAGGGAAAATATACAGGGGCAACAACGATTCTTCAGAGCAAAGTAAATCACGAACTTCTTGCATTTTACTGCATAATACATCAAGAAGCGCTTTGTGCCCAAACATTTCCGGCCGAAATAGTTGAGGTCAGGAATTTGGTAATCAAGATTGTTAACAGCTTCTTGTCAAATGCACTCTACCATCGTCAGTTTGCAGAATTTTTAAGGTGGTCCAGCACATGAATTTTTGAAAAATTAAAAAATATAAAAAAGGGAAAATTGATAAAGGTTCAAATATTTGTGTTTAAAATGATATATATGAGGAAATACGATGATTGGAAGTATTTTTATTTATTTTTTTAAATGAAGCTACTCCTGGACACGCATCAAATGAGCTCTGCTAGGAGAAGCTTGTGTTTTTTCCCTTGCGTAAGTTTCTGATGAGCGCGAATACATATGTTTAAGTGGTAAAATTAGAGTGCATTGGTCTTATTCAAAAGTGTATGTGTACACGTCTTTTGGATCTTAAAAGCGAAACAGAGGGGGAGTTAAATGATGGAAAAAGCCCAAGAGGTCATAACCGACTCACCGTCATTTTAAAACCAAAAATTCAAAGATGTAATAGTATGGCTATTAGAAATAATATCAATGATCTAAACAGCATGAAAACTTCTGTTTGGGATGTTTATTTTCATCTTCTGTCTTCAGAAATGAGAGCTTTCAACATGGACTGTATCCTGCGATTAAAATCGCCTGGTGCAAGTTTCAAAAGACAGAAGATGAATGTAACGAAAAACATTATGATTGTAAACACATACACCATAATGAATGAAATAAAGCCAATTTTTAGAGCTCTAGGTGACCCTATGTCATTAAAGTGTTTATATGGAACCCACAGAGCATTACCCAGAATTCAAATGAGTCAGTTTATAACACCATATGGTCAGTGATTTCAACATCTGCATTTGGGGAATTAAGAAAATCGGAAATTAGGCGTAAATAGGGTCATTGCACAGTTGAATATGAGTCATGTATCAAAATTAATGATCTTAAAATATTCGGATATTGAACCAAGTTATAATTGCGTTGTCGTGCTTCAAAAAACTAAATACTTTAAGATTTGTGTAGCCCAACGAAAGCATCTTAAGATCCCCAAAAAAAGTCAAAATTGTAAAAAAAATAATGAAAAAAAAATTAGAAAAGTCTTTTGAATGAGCAGAGAGTTAAAAAAGGATTCATATGCTTCTGGAAAGTACTAAAAAAAGTAAATGCTCAGAAAATTACAAATTTTTACTTTAAAGCCTGTTTTCTCAAAATGTAAAATTTTTCAATTTAAGTACCTTTTTCTCAAAAACTACTTATTAACTACTTAAATCCTAAAATTTTCAATCAGCATACTTTTAACATGTGTAAACATTTTAATGGAGGGAATTAGATATATCTTGCAAACTTGCTTAAATATGGCTTTTTTAAAACTAAATTTTAGGGGAAAATATTGGACTATTTTTAAAAAATTCATAACTAACTTAATTTTAAACAAAAAGACAAAACCGATCGTTAAAGTGCTATTGAGAGTACACATAACCCACTGTAAAGCTTTTATATTTGAGAAGTAAGTAGTTTCTGAGAAAAAGATACACAAACTTACGCAATTTAACATTGGCTCCTATGGACGTGCCGGACCCCCTTAATCGAAATGGGGACTTAGTATTCGATCTCCTTCTTCACAATAAAGTGCGACAGCTTTCCAAAGGTAAGGTGTTGAAGCGTTTTTTGCTTTGTGCTTGAACAAAATAAATACATTCCTCAATGAAAAATGCATTAATCACTCTGAATTAGAGAACGACAAATGGTTCCAAAAATTTTACTTTATGGTGGATATCACAGCGAAATTAAATGAGCTGAATCTAAAACTGCAAAGAAAGGGAAACCTAGTCTATGTTTTGGTAGAAGAGAATTGGTTTGTTTCGAAAAAAAATTAATTCTTTTTGTAGAAAATACTCTCTTAGAGGTGTAAATTACTTCATTTTCAATTTCGAAAGCGATATCGTGATACAACCAGTGCAACTCTGTTGACACGAATTACTTCAGCACAGTAATAAAAAAATTAAAGATGAATTTGCTGACAGATTTGAGCAATTCAAAACCTAAAAAACCACTCTTTCATTCATAGTAAATCCTCTCAACCCAAATAGTAACGAAATCCACATCGAGCTATTTGGAATTGATACTGGATCTCAAGAAATGCAATTGATCGATTTAAAAAGTAAAGCTTTGTGGGGTGAAAAATTTACAGAAATGAAAAGCAAGTTGTAGGTCCAAAAATGATTGTACGTAACACAACGAAAGTTGACAGCTTTAAAAGAAATACTGCGAGTTGAGGCACCTATATTCGAAGCATGGAGTAGTCTTCCAGATCTCTATTGTGAGTTGAAGAAGTTGGCATTTGGAGTGCTGAATAACGGGCCGACATATTCGTGCGAGCAAGCGGCCTCTTGCGTGAATATAATTAAAAGTAAAGTAAGAAGCCAACTAACAAATGGAAATTTAGAGACGTGTTTGAAACTTAAAGCAACCAGTTATGAGCCAAATTTATTCAGACTTTCTAAAATCATGCAAACCAACGCTCCCATGGAATTTGTTTGCTCAAATGTATGGTAATGTTTTTTTTAATTTTTAACTAAAAATTTCATTTTCTAGTAAAGTTTAATTTTTCACTTGAATAACCATGCAAAGCCTTCACTCCCGTTGAGTTTGTTTGCTCAATTATTTGTTGTTGAAGTACAAGTTAGTGTTGTAAGTAAATGTTTAATTGTTTTAAGGTATCAGACTACGTTCGGAACCGTGATTTTAAAATAGCGCATAAATGGATAATTTTCATGATATTTAGTGTCACTCAGATTAGAATGCATGCATAAAATTGTTTTAAAGACATTTTGACAAAAAAAAATTATTTAAATACATTATTTTCGCAAAAAAATAACTTGGAATAATCTTTTTTCTTAATGTTCATTTGGTGATTCATTCTTTTTGTGAAAAATTCTTCTATTAGAATAATATTTTGCCTGTATATAGCTCAGACCTCTGTCCAGAGGCTCAACTAGAATTTTTCAAATATGTCTTGGAAGTGGGTTTATTCATATTTTACGACAACAGAGGGGAACAATTTTTTAAAAAAAACGCGAATAATTATATCAATTGGTGGTAACTCTGAAAATAATGTGAGCTTTTCAAAACTTCTAGTTAAGTATCTGTAGAGATGTCTGAGCTATGTACAGGTAAAATATTATTATAATAGAACCATTTTTCACAAAAGGAGAACATTTGGAAAAAACGATTCTCCTAAGTTAATTTTTGCCAAAATATTGTAATTAAATAATTTATTTGTCAAAATGTCCTTAACACAATTTTATGCATGTATTCTGATCAGAGTGACACTAAATATCATGAAAAGTATACATTTATGCGCTTTTTTAAAATCATGGTTCCGAACGTAGTCGGATTTCTTAATTTTTTTTTTACTTAAACAATAAGTAATTATCTAATAGTATCATATATACATTATCTAATTTGTTTTAAAAAACACTACTTATATATGTATAAATGGATATTTTTTCTTGGATTTATTTGGATTATAGGTTCTTTTTTTTATCAAAAAGCTTTATTTATGCAAGTACTATTTATTGTTGACAAGAAAAGGTTTTGTGGCTCTTTAAAAACTTTGAAATTTTGTAAATTGTAATTTTTGACTCTTCCAACTCAAAAGGTTTCCGACCCCTGATCTAGACAGACAAGACCGGATTCTTTGAAAGCCTTCAAAATATATGCTGGGATACAGCTTTCCAACAAATTGGGAAAGCATTTTCTTATAATAGATAATAATTCCGAAAGGCGAGGGAAATTTCAAAATGAGCTTCGTTCTCGCAGATATGGCATTTACAAGCAACTGATCAACCGACCTTTGTCGCAAAAACTTCTCTTACTTTATGGCGCCAAAAAATAAATCAATTTAAATTGTATCTTCAAGGGACGAAAGCATTTTTGAACTAATTCATCACAAGAGGAGCGCTTTGGATTACGATGGTAGCAGTGAATTGTGTGTGTGCATTTGGAAAACTTATCCTTGTAAACCAGTGCTTCTCAAACTTTCAATACTGGCGCCCTCCTTTTCGATCACAATTTTTTTCGCGCCCCCCTTATACATTAATAATGTACTGAATGCAATAATAATGCACTTTGACGCTAAAGTTACAATAGGCGATCTTAATTATAAACCATACAATTTAGTAACATAAGTATTAAATTTTGTATACTACTTTTAAGCAAAATAAATAAATAAATAAAATAATAGGATAATTATTATGTTATTTTTCCTTTCTCTAATTTTTAAATTGAACATATTACAAAATGCGGTAGCTGCTTAGAAGACAAAATATAGATATCTGCTAAATATAGAAAAAGAATTCAGAGGGTCAATTTCTAATAAGCATTCCTTATAAAAACTTTGCTTTCCAAGACAAGTTCATGGACGTCATTAATACTTATTAAAATTGTTCTTAATTTAGTATTAATTAATTAGTTATAAAATATTCTGTGCAGCACTGATACATTAAAAGTATACTGGCTGAAGTGCCCGCTCTTTGCACGAGTTCACACATTTATAAGAAAATAAAACATTATTGATATAATAGCTGAATTGTAAGGGAAGCAAAGCCAAGTGCTCGACAATGTTTACAAAAACGTAAAATGATTTTTTTTAAAATCGTTGATCAAATTATAATTAGTTTTAAGCGAATTGTAATTTTAAGCCTCACAGAATTAGCATTTATAATTGATGTTAAACATACAGGAATTTTTCAAGGGGAGTCCGGGGTCGAAAGTTCACCAATCTTGTATCAGGTTCCTTTTGATTTTGTCGATTTTCGAGAACAAAACACAGCAAAAAACTCATTCTTGAATAAATAATTAGCATTAATTAATAAAATTAATCATTAATAACAAATACTTAACTAAATTTTGCGTACTATAAACTTAGAATTATAATCAATCGGAAAAAAATCAAGGGCTTTGGGGGAGGGGGTTCCACCCACCCCCTTGTGTGCGCCACTGATGTTAAATAATGATCAATAATATAAAATATCGAAGAATAATTGTATTATTTTTAATATTTAAAGCGAAAAGACTTCAACATGTTTTAACCCGGGAGCAGGCGCGCACTCGATACGGTCGGGGTTATTGAGTCACCCCAATCCTTTTTTTTATAATTATTTTATTGTACACGATACAAATCATGATTCAAGTGAATAATTTAACTATGAGAAAGTTTACTTACTTACTTTCAAGAACTTTTCAATTTTTCTTTGGTAATAAATAAACAGTTTTGCCAGAATTAACGATTTCGTAATCTGTGTGTCCCGCGCGACCACTTCCGGGTAAAAAGTATATTCATTATGATAATATGTATGTTACTGCTAAAAAATTTTGTGAAAAGTTTTTCGTTATGTTTTATACATTGAGAATATTTATTAAAATATGTCTTGGCCAAGTAATCCTTCATGTGCTTGTGTGTGTGCTCTCCGTGGTTTTCCAAATATCATAAAACTCTTTTGCATGAAAAAAAGCGCAACAGAGAACACATAAGAGAGGGGTCATAACTAACTGTACCAATAACTTAGAAGGTCAAAGAGATTACAGCTATAATGTGCAGTATTTCAAAAATAATGACAGTGATGAATTTTTTATGTTCCTAAAGTTTTTCGATTCTGGGTCCGGGATCTGTTTTTTCTCTGAAAGAGTAGTATGTTAGGTTAAAAAAAGCGTAATAAAAAAATCTCTCATCAAGGGATGACAGCAAATCAAATAAAAGATTTTTTTTATTTGGTTATAGGATTAAAGATAGCTAATTAGGTATTAAAGAAGTTTTTATTTTTGATGGCTTAATATCGCCTATAAATTATATCAGAGTAAAAGTGCATTTTTTTATTATGTCTGAAAGTATTTTGTTTTAATTCTTTCCAGTAAAAACTAATTATTTTTTAAATCTTTTATTTTCTATATGCTCGTGCCCCCCTCGTAAGGTCATCGCGCCCCCCAGGGGGCGCGCCCCACAGTTTGAGAAGCACTGAATTATACGCTTTTGCAAAATCATGGTTCCGAACGTAGTCGGATACCTTAAGCTTACATAACTAACATGTAATTATTTATTTTTCCTTAGATGTCACATTCACTCTCTCAACAATTGTTACATAATTTGTGAAGAAAATTACTATTGGCAATGTATTCAAATATCAGTAAAATAAAAGTCATTAACACACAAGACAATCGTACAATATCAATCGATAAATCTACAGTAAAATTAAAGGAGAAGTCAAATGTTGAGATTACATAAGTGATAAATAGTTAAAAAAAAAAGACACGAATTACTAAAAATATTTTTAAAGTAATTATTTTTAATTTGATCCCTTCTTATTTAAAGCCCACATTTATTCCAATAATAAGAACTGTTCCGACTATCTTTTCAAGTGAATTTCATAAAAAATTTTGTGTCTGAGTGTTCATGCTTGTCGCAAAAACCGTGCGCCAGACGGCGCTGTCTGTGTATCTCCAGTTACTATGTGTTTAGGTGAATAAAAATAGAGAGTGTTTTACAGTCCATGTGTGAGGTGTGTGTTATTGAGCTATCCCGGTTGTAGTGATCAAACATTTTGGTCCGACTTTCCCGGAGTTCAACAAGCAACTATGGTTTTGTGCTTTATTAGTTGAGTATTTGGTGGTGAAATTTTTGAATAGGTGAGTGTTTCTATTCTTAATGATGTTTTTAGGAGTTATTTGGTTGTGTTCGCTAAAGTTGGTGTTAATAGTTGAATAGTTTTAACGGATATCATGGTTGAAATTAGTGTTTGTAGATTTGTGTTGATTGTGATATTCTTGTTGTGTGTTTTTATATACTTTCTTATTCTCAATAGTGTAATTTAGGTGCTTACAAATGCTTTTTGGTTGAAAATAGTGTATATTGTGTAGATGTTGTGACAAAATAAGTTTAAAAATGGCGTTGAAATTAAATCTAAAGAAAGACGAGCTTATCTGGGTTGCTGGGGAAATGGGGGTTTGGTGATTCCTAGAAAAGCTAAAATAATAGATTTAAAAAAGTTAATTGAATCAAGTGCCGTTTATAAAAATGATATTGAATTTGTGCGTAGTCTTGTTGAAAATGCTTTAGAGAAAAGTAAACAAGAGGCTGAGAAAAATGTGTGTGAGCGCGAGGCTGAAATTCAATTAGAAAAAATTAAATTATCTCAGATTGAAAAACAATTAGAATTGGCGAAGGTTAGGAAGGAATCCGAAAAAAATTCTCAATCTCTTGAAAGCGGAGAACCAAGCTCCATAACTGATAAATTGGAGAGTTTGGTAAAGAGCATTAAAACTTTGACAATTCAAGTACCGGTTAGGTCAGAGTCCTTTAATTTATTTTTTCATTCTTTAGAAAAGGCATTTCAAATCAAATCCGTGCCTGATGAGCTAAAAGCCGAAATTCTATTAAATATTTTAGGAGAAAGAGTCAATAATTTGCTAACATATGTGAGTCAAGAGGATTTAAGCAATTATGTTAAAATTAAAGAATTAATATTAAGAGAATTTGAACCGACGCCTCAAGAATGCCTGAGCAACTTTAAAAGGCTCGTAAACTACCATCCGAAAACTATGTTCAGTTTGCTTCCCGCTTAAGTGCAACTTTCGATTATTATTGTCAGTTGCGTAAAGTTAATGAATTCCGCTCTTTGTGTGATCTAATAATTTCAGATAAAATATTTGAAACGCTAGATAGAGATACGATGAATCATATTGCAACGAAACAGGGAGAAACATATTTCAAGCCCTCGACAGCTTGGGAGGGAATGTGATGTCTATTTATCCGCGAGAGGAAAGGTTTCGAATGATTTAATGAGCAGAAATCCAGGAGTGGAGTCAAAACAGATGGGCGAAGCAGAATGCAGACGGTTAGCACTTGGCGTCAAGAGAGAAACTCGTCGAATGTTTTCGTGGCCGAAACCAAACCAAATTGTGTTCTATGTAAGGGTATAATAATTTCCATCCCCTTTTTAAGTGTTATCAGTTTAAGAAACTGTCAGTTGAGGATAGAGTAGAGGTAGTTAAACGGAATAATCATTGTTTTTCGTTGTTTTTACCTCATAGATTGAAGGAATGCCGCTCAGAGAAAATTTTTTTTTCCTTAGACCTCATAATAGCTTGATTCATTTTTCACGTGACAAAACGAGGAATCCCACTCCCACTATTAATTTAAATTTGGATGCTCCTACTTTTGTTCCAGGGCAGATTGAAGGATCAGTTGAAGCAAATTCACAATCACAGTTTGTGGCGACTGGGTTTGAGAAAGGCTGACTATAAAAAGAATGTGTTTTTGAGTACTGTTCGCGCGCTTGTTAAAAATAAATACTCTCAATGGGTGGAGGTCAGATGCTTGTTAGATGTAGGATCGCAGTCTTGTTTATGTACGAGGGCATGTGCTGAGAATTTGCAGCTGAAAATGGAGAAAATAAATACAGTGGTTTCGTGCGTTAATGATGCTTCTATGGTTGTTAAAAATTGCGTAAAAACTTCAGTTGCAAATAAAGCCAAAACTTTTGAGAGTGAGTTAATGTTGTTAGTAGTTAATAAGATTACAGATCTCATTCCAAACAAGGTGATTGATGTAGATGTTAATGTTTCAGAGTTTGTGCCCTTAGCGGATGATAAATTTAATATACCAGATACAATTGATATGTTACTTGGTGCTGAAATCTTTTACGAATTGTTAAAGCCTGGAAAATTTTATTGTGATAATTCGCATTTAGTGTTACAAAATACGGTGTTTGGTTATGTTGTAAGTGGAAGTGTAGATCAAGTTACAGAGAATCGCGTTCATTGCGGATTAATTGTTGATGACGATTTAAACAAAACACTGAAAAAATTCTGGGAAATTGAAGGTGTTCACATAGAGCCTAAGGTTGATACAGAGGTGTCCTTGTGTGAGGATCATTTTGTGCGCACTCATAGGAGGAATTGTGAGGGTAGGTATGTAGTATCGATGGCATTAAATAAAGATCCGTCTTGTTTAGGAAACTCCAAAGATATTGCTATTAGGCGACTTAATTCATTGTGGAAACGGTTGTCTAGGGATTCTAGTTATTTATCGTTGTATGCGGAATTTTTGAAGGAGTATGAGGAGTTAGGTCATTTGGAAAGGGTAGTTGAGTCATGGTGTATTACGCCCTGAAAAACTGACTACTAAACTAAGAATCGTCTTTAACGGTTCATCCCCACCACAACAGGCATAAGCCTTAATGACATTTTATTGAAAGGTGAAGTGAAGGAAGATGTGTTTGAGACAATATCGCGTTTTAGAAGACACAAATTTGCTTTTACGACTGACATCCAAAAGATGTACAGGCAAATATTAATAAATCCTGATCAGCAGGATTTGCAACGCATTATATTGAAACATGGACTAGATGCAGAAATTTTAACGTACCGACTAAAGACTGTCACTTACGAGCTGTCCAACGCACCCTTCCTTGCCATAAGAACCCTGCAGCAGTTGGCGAAGGATGAAAAATCGAGATTTCCTTTAGCTTCTGAAGCCCTGTTATATGATACCTACATGGATGATATTGTGAGCGGAGCGCCGGATTTGAGACTGCTCAACAATTGCAATCGCAACTGAAAGACGCCCTGCAATCTTGTGGAATGAACCTTCATAAGTGGTCATCTAATTCTCCTGAGTTATTAAATAGTTCGTTGTCCTCAGACGTCAAGCATTCATTTTCTACTGACATTGACTTATCTGTGAAGACATTGGGAATTAGTTGGAAGCCATTTGAAGATTGTTTCGTGTTTAAGGTATCTGTTTCAGTTAAACATATATATACAAAACGTGAAGTTTTAAGTGTAATTGCTAAGCTATACGACCCTTTGGGTTTCTTAGGCCCAGTGATTGCGAAAGCAAAGGTGTTTCTGCAGCAATTATGGCAATGTAAACTGGATTGGGATGATGTGTTACCTAATTCAATTGCCAACGAGTGGAGAGAATTTGTGACAACATTAAAATGTATCGAGGAAGTGAAAATTAACAGATTTATTATGGCTGACAATAATGTTAGAATCGTTCTCCAAGGATTTGCGGATGCATCTGAAGCGGCCTACGGAGCGGTCGTTTACCTACAGTGTTTTCTTCACAACGGTGCTGCCAAAGTGAGCATTCTTGCCAGCAAATCTCGTGTTGCCCCAATTCGAGTTATTTCCATACCTCGACTCGAGCTTTGTGCCTGTATTTTATTAGCTCAACTCGTCCAGAAAATACACTCCACCTTGAGGTTAAACATAAGTGATATTGTTCTATATACGGATTCAACTATTGCATTGGCATGGTTAAATACACCTGCCAATCGTTTAAAAACCTTCGTGGCCAATCGTGTCGCCAAGGTGCAAGAATTGACTGAAGGATTCCAGTGGAACCATGTGCCATCTGTTCTCAACCCAGCAGATCTTGTGTCTCGGGGATTGCGCCCTTGTGACCTTCCAAATTTAAGGTTATGGTGGCATGGTCCAGAATTCCTTGAAAAAGGTAAGTTGTCAAGTGAAGAAACAAGTTTGTCACCAGTTAAGGAATGCGAGTATTCTAAGGAACTGAAAACTGGTTCGAGTTCTGATATAATTACATCTAGTGTTTGTGTTTCAACTAATTGTGTATCTTCTATTTTATCTACTTTGTTACGTAAAAGTAATAGTTATATGAAAAATTGTTCGTATATTTAGTTATGTGTTAAGATTTAGTAATAATGTAAACAAACGTAAACTAACATAGAGTGGTCCCCTTTCTGCTACAGATATAGACCAAGCAGAAACTAAACTGATCAGAATGGTCCAATAACAGGTTTTTTGGCTGAAATTAAGAGCTTACAAAGTAAAGGAGTTGTTTCACCTAATAGTAAACTTAGAAATTTAAACCCCTTTATAGACAGTGATGGATTATTGAGAGTTGAGGCCGGCTGAGTAATTCAGATTTACCTTATGTTAATAAACATCCTGCAATTTTACCAGGAAATCTTAATTTAACTGTTCAAATAATTGTCCATTTCCATAGAAAGAATCTGCATACTGGTGCTTCTTCTCTTCTACACTATGTAAGGGAAAAGTTCTGGCCATTAAATGGTCGTTCATTATGCAGAAAAGTAATGCATGAGTGCCTTGTCTGTTTTAAGAGCCGACCACTTGTTACCTCTCAGCTAATGGGTAATCTACCCCGTGATAGAGTAGTCCCAGATTACCCGTTCAACTGTTCTGGTGTGGATTTTTGTGGCCCATTCATGATCAGGTACAAAAATCAAAGAAAAGGAATTTTGCATAAAATTTATATTTGTGTATTTGTATGTTTTGTGTCTAAAGCGATTCACATAGAAATTGTGTCAGATCTTACATCTGATGCTTTTATTGCTACATTAAAAAGATTTTTTAGTCGCAGAGGTAAATGTGCTAAATTGTATTCCGATAATGGGAAAACATTTGTAGGTGCCAATAAAGAGCTCAAGAGATTTCTAAAACTTATTGAGGATTCAGATGATAATTTAGCAGGTTTCTTATCTGCTGAGGGTATAGAATGGAAGTTTATACCACCTAGAGCGCCATCCTTTGGTGGTCTTTGGGAAGCTTCGGTTAAGTCAATAAATTACCATCTTAGGAGAGTTGTCAGTGGCTCAAATTTAACCTATGAGGGAATTTTTAACTGTTTGTATCCAAATAGAGAGAATTTTAAATTCCAGGCCACTGTGCCCTTTATCGAGCAATTCGGATGACTTGAACGCTTTAACTCCAGCCCACTTTTTGATAGGGAGGTCTATGACTTCAGTAGTCGAGCCCAATTTAATTGAATTAAAAGAGAATGCCCTTGAAAAATGGCAACGGATAACCAGACTAGTACAACTAATTTGGAATAAGTGGCACAGATGTTATCTTAGTGAATTACAACAACGCAATAAATGGCAATTTAAAAAACAAAATGTTAACGTGGGTGATTTGATAGTTCTCATTGAAGACAATATGCCAACCTTTAAATGGCCTTTAGGGAGAATCACTGAGATTTTTATAGTGGCAGTGATGCACTAATAAGGGTTGTAAAAGTAAAAACACAATTTGGAGAATATAAAAGTGCCATTTCAAGAGTTTGTCTTTTACCTATGCCAGTTTGAATTTTGTCTCTGAATATTGTGTATTAGAATTTTTATATGTACCTTAATTTGTTTTACGTAATCCTATAGTATTTTATCGTTTAATGTTTTATTGTAATTTGTGTTATTGTTGAATGTATTACATGTCAACGCGGGGGAGAATGTTCATGCTTGTCGCAAAAACCGTGCGCCAGACGGCGCTGTCTGTGTATCTCCAGTTACTATGTGTTTAGGTGAATAAAAATAGAGAGTGTTTTACAGTCCATGTGTGAGGTGTGTGTTATTGAGCTATCCCGGTTGTAGTGATCAAACACTGAGTAACATGGAGAACTTATGGCAAGATCTAAAAGGAGTAATAAAAAATTATTGCACTCAAGTGTTACGAATTCCGTTCAATCGGATTTGTTGATGTGGTATCCGATTTGTGAAAACAAATATAAGTTACTGATATCTTGATAGTAAACCCCTGTAGAAAATTAACAATTAGTCCATGCTAATAAATGAGTCTTAGTTACATTACTTAGTAATAAAATTAATCTTAACACGTAATTTTAAGACTTATTTTTGGATTCTAAGACTTTTTTTTTACTTCTTTTTTTGTTTTTGTTTATTTACATATTGTTATGAAAGGTATTTCCTGAATTTTTATTAGTCGAACTGAGCCTAACATGGCCGATATGAAAAATAGGGGGAAAAAATGGCTGACTCCAGACACACACACACGTATAGGTAACCCATTTGTTCCGCATTCATATTATTTATTATAGACTAAAATATAGTATACAATTCACGTAACTTGAGAGTTTGAAAGCTAAAGTTTGTGTCTCGAGAGCCTATTTTAGCTCAAATGCGCTTATATTATATAACTTAAGAACAATAAGCATTGCTCTTCTGGTGATTCTTTTTGAGAGAGGTTAAGTTTCTTTACAAAATCCTTTTTCTACTATTATAAAAATTGTCTTTGCTGGACGATTCTGAAGGCATATGGTGTTATAATTTAGCTTCTTTGGTTCCCATTTATTTATTTATTTGAACAAATATTTTATTCCTGTTTAGTGTGATACAATGATTTTGTGTACATGATAGTCTATTGCAATATTTTAATTCTTATCCTTACGATTCCTTTCAGAATTTAATTATAATCATCAAACTTTTACTTGGGCTTTTCGGTATTTTATCTTCAATAGAACGGTATTTATAATTCTGCAAACTCTCTTCAATCCATTCAGATACGGATGTCGCAAAAGATTTTCTTGCTTTAAGAAAATTAACGAATAATAAGTTTCGAAAATTATAAACTTAATATATATTTAGATTATAATATATATTTAATTATAATTCGGCGCTTAATTTCTTCAATCGATATTTAAAAAAAAACATATTTTATTTCTTATTCAATATCTTATACCAGGGATGATGAACCAGTGGCACGCGTGCCACTGATGGCACGCAACACAATATTTTCGGCACGTCAGTGATCAAAATGGTTTGCATTTTATTTTTCAAAGTTCATCATAAAGTATTACGAATAAACGCGAGTGACCGAGGAGCACACTCGTTTCTTATTGTCTTGTCTTAATTATGTCGTAGACTACAGTTGCTTATGATGCAAAGTTTGTCTACGCATAGCATAGTTAATTTCACTGGCACAACTGTATGTTGAAGTTTATCTGTGTTATATTTAAGATTTTTAACTGTCATTTAACATCTCTAGTTCAGAAAAAGAACAAAATGTGAATATAGTAAGTGTAATAGAGAATTTCAAATTTGGCGAACTGAGAAACATGGCATTATTAGTAAAGGCAACAAAGCGGTGTGTGTATTATATTCTGGAATAATGGTATACAGAACATCGTCTGTAAAACGGCATTTTGGAAAAAAATAATAAATCCTCTTGTCAACAAAAGTGAATCACAGCAAAAAGAGCTAATTTCTTAGAAGCCGTTTGGCAGATGACTCGAATTAAGCATGCATTTTTAAAAAGTAACATCTTACAATCCTATTATAAGTTATTTGTCATCCCATCTGCAACAACAGAAGTTACACTAATGTTACTTTATAATTTGAATAACATGAAAACATTTAAAAATATACAGTGCCAATGGTACTTTTTCGTAGTAAATAAAGAGTTTTGTGTTGTTAGTATTCAGTTTTATTATTAGACGGCACGTCTATAACTCATTACACACGTCATTAGAAAAAAATGGCACGTTGATTCAAAAAGGTTCGCCACCCCGGTCCTATACAATGTATACCATACTATAAAGCTATATCATACTATTTAAGAATCTAAGTGGTCCTTAAATTTATATTTGCATTTATATTTCTAATATGTTTCGGTCGACAATCGAAAGCTTTCGCACAAAATCGATTATATCAGGTAAGAAAGGCAGAAAAAAATTCGAAAACAGCAGTTACATATATTATGAGAATATTTAAAATAACTAATTCTAAATAAAAAAATTCAGAAGTCAGTGTACATAATTATTCTACTGCTATTAAATGATAGTAATTATTTTAAAAGCGAAAAGAAATCGTAATATATGTGTGTGCAAATACCACTAAACATAATAATACTATTAAAAATGACAAGAACAAGAATTTAAAGAAATTTCATTGGAGAGAAATACAGAAGATGTTACTTATATATATAAATTTTTATCTAGCATTCAATTCATAAAAAATCTTGATAAAAATAAGTTTAGAAATAAATAGCTAAATATAAAGGCAAATATAAGATATCAAATATAGGATATCTGCTAATCAAAATATGCAAGTACAACTAAAAGCTAATCTGAAACCAAATGTAAAAAATTAAACTCTCCAAAATTTATATATTATCGAGGTTCAAGAACTGTTATCTCTAACTATTGGAAAATGAATTTGGAAAAGGACGGCATTCACATTGTAGTTCGTGTGAAAATTAATTTAATTCTTTAAATCATTTTTAGATATATGATTCGTACTTCATATATTCTGAAATTTTATTTCACCATCACGAAGAGATACCAAGAAAGTTATATAAGAAAATAAATGATAGTTTTTAGTTAACAACATCAGAATTAAGTCACGCACAGAAAAAAAAAGTTTAAGATATAAAGAAAATCAATCCAAATGAATGAATCCCTCTAACGAATAGACGGAATAAAAAAGAAAAAAAAATTGAAATAAAAATTAACTTACTTGTATTTCACTTTCTTGCTAAAGAACAAATCAAAAATCCTCGACATAATGAAGAATTTAGAAAGTTTTGAACTCCAAGATAAGACGCAAAATAAATTTAAAAGTTAAACACACTTTTGCCGAAGCCAAAAACGTTCGTATGTTCTCTCTAGAAAGTTACTAACTAAGTAATACGAAAAGTTTTAGCTTGCAAAAGGGAAAGGCGCAGTTTTTAGTCCTCCACCCCTTGGAGACCTGTTATTGGTCAATATAACTGGAAGTCTAAGAAATTCAACAGGAACTCTCAGACGCAAATTGTATAAATCATTCCCTCGAAGTATTGTACTGTGTTCTGACAGCATCTTCCTCCCTTGATCTCTTGTTCAATTATGGCGAATTGCTTACAGATGGTCGAAGAACTTTCCCATGCTTTTAAAATGTGAAAAATATTATTCTACTAAAACTAGATAACATTTTTTGGCCTTTTTTTCGTATTAATTTTGAACTCTAGCGCAGTATACTTAATATTTTAAAATAAATTTTCTAATTATCGGAAATTAATTACGGTCGTACTTAATTTTTTCTATCAAAATGTCTAAATTAAAGGAAAAAACATTACTAAACAAGAAATTATCATAAACAAAAATTTTCGGAATTGTATATGTTTTGTATTTATTTCATAACTCTACATATAAAACATGTCATAATATCAAATCAAAACTTATTCGTAAGTTAAAGGCACACTAGTTATTACAAGCATCGGGATGCAAAACATTTTATTAATCTCAGAAATAATCATATCTGCTAATTGATAAGGTCTTCTTTGGTAAATTTAAATTTTCTTGAATCTTACTAAAAAAACTATACTTCGGAATTACTGAAATTAATTAATTATTTGTTATTTATATATATATATAAACATCAAATACTGCAAGGACAAAAAATTTTGAAAGAAATTGATTTCTGGAGTAAGGAATTTATTTCAAAAACATAAAATTTTGACATACAATGGGAATAAAACGGTCCCCATAGTTTTATAATTTGACATTTTATGTACATTTGACACAATCATCGTTTCAGTTTGTACAAGATTGAATATTTCATATGATTTATTCATTTTCAATATTAGGTGTTATCAGTAGCGCACACAGGAATTTTTCAAGGGGGTCGAAAGTTTACCATTCTTGTATCATACTCCTTTTGATTTTGTCGATTTTTTATTGAATAAATAATTAGCATTAATTAATAAAATTAATCATTAATAATAAATACTTAATTAAATTTTTCGTACTATATATTTAGAATTATAATCAATCGGGGAAAAAATCAAGGGCTTTGGGGGAGTCCGGACCCCCAGGACCCGCCCCTCTTGCGTGCGCCACTGAGTGTTATTGATTATTCCAACACTTTTTGACTTCAGTAGTGTGTGTGCGGGGAGTGAAATTTGAATAATTTTATAGAGCTTAACTCGTCATAGGATATTAAATCTACCATTCCATTTTCCCTATATACTAGACTCGCATCCAACGGCTCACACAAGAGTTTTTCAAGAGGGGGAGGGGGAGATTCGAAAGACCACCATTCTCGTATCGTACCCAATACGCTGCCAAACGTATTCTTTTGATTTTATCGATTGTCGAGAGCAATCGACGTTCACATGAAATAAACATATGTGCACATATTCAGATCGAAGATATGCTTCAGTTTACTGAATAAATAATTAGCATTAATTAATAAAATAAATTATTAATAATGAATACTTCACCAAATTTTACGTACCGTATCACAGGATTATAATCAATCGAAAGAAAAAAAATCTGGAGCTATAGGAAAGTCCTGACCCATGCCCCCCTCCTTGAGTTAGCTGGTTGTCGTGTTTGTGGAAATGGAGAGTGATTTCAGTGGATGCCAGTCTATTATCTCAGGTGTTTTCCTTGCTACTTGTAAGAGGTTCAGAATTTCATAATCCGTCGCCGTTAGCCTCAAGGCTCATTCATACTACAGCAATAAGTAGTGAGCGCTGAAGAGGTAACCAATTGTAGGCTTTTGCTGAGGGATGTTAAGGACTCTAATTGGCTACATTATTGACCCAATTGACTACCAAACTACTACCCAATTGACTCTTTTTGCTACTTACTGCTTTGTTATAAATGAGCCTTTAGTGTTGCTTTATAGTGTGATGTTAATATAACTCTCACTCTATCTCAAAGATACATCTTGAGGGCAATCGAGCTTTGGCTAGAAAAGAGGTTTTGGTGATGGAAATTTTTCAACCCTTTTTTAAAAGAGTTTCCTAATTGTATTTAAGATTTTTATTATGTAGCAAATGAAGGAAAAAACTATTTGATTTTCGTTTCCTACATTTACTTTGCTGTACATGACGTAGAAGAAGCACCCTACCCCCCCACACACACACTTAATGTTACTCATTTAGTTGAGCGATCTGAGCACATAACAAAATTATTCAACGTTTTTTTGCCAACGTTTTCTGGAAAGTATTCTCGGCCTTCTAAAGAAAAAACCTACTTTGAAGTATCCCAAATAAAAAAGAAAAAGAAACTGAGTAAGCGATCACCATAGCAAATTTAAATTGTTGTAAATGGCAACGTTGATTTATCAATTCGTGTATCTGTAATTTCCTGTATCGGTTATCGTGAAGTTTCGTCATAATGATTTAGCAAGTAATATATTATTTAAGTTTTTCTTTAGCTATGGCTGAAAATGGCAGATATGTTATGGGAGGATTATTTATTCTCTTCCTTGCATTTTCTGCGAGAGAGATATTTTCCGGAAGTACAGGTAATGATGCTTCTTTCGTGAAAGAAATTCCAAAAACTAGTTTCAAATCTGCTATAACTGGTCCAACGCTGAAATTTTTATATTGGTAAGCATTAATATAAAATGTCTTTACAGATACTTTACATTACGTGTTCAACTACACTTGGTCAAATTTTAAAAAGAACAAGTTCTTTTTTTTAATTTGAGAAATTGTAAATTTGTTTGTGCAATTTTTACTTTTTAAATTAAGATGTTGCACTTAATGTCTCTTTGAAATTTTCATTTTTTGATAAATTATTTAACTTTTAAGAGTTTTCTGTTGTTGAGTTTAATTACGTTATAAATAGTTAAGAAATTAAAAACAAATCTTATTAAAGTGCATCTCATCATTAAAGAATAACTTATTAATGTTCATTTGTGGCAATTAAATATTTTGCAATAAAAAGGATTTGCTATTTATAAATTTAAAAGTTTTTGATTTTTGTGTGTGTGTGAGAATCTGCTAATCTAAAAATTAATATTTGTTGTTTCTATTGTGGTAAAAGGAAAAGTTAGGGTACCTCTTTGTAAAATAAGCAGGGGTTTTTTTTGGAAATTAATATTTGATTTACTTTCTTCAAACCTACTATTCTTTTTCATAGACCTTTCAACATAATGCTCCTTCATTCCTCTCTGGTGTTATTCCTAAATATGTTCATCAGTTAAATCCTTCTCAAACACATGTTGTTTTCACTAACTGAACATCTGGTATTATTTGAAATAAATTATCAGCAATGATTGTATGTTGTATTGTGGGTACTTTTACCTTGCTTTGTCAAAACTCATTAAAAATGTAGAATATACTACTCAAGAAAATTCAAGGCACACACACAAAATATTTGAAAGGAAGTACACAAAAATAATTTAATAGATACTTTGATTAAAGTGTAGAATAAAATGGTGTAAATATATGTAAAATGGTTAAAGTGGTGAAGTGTGTGTGTGTGTCAATTTTTTGCAATGAGAATCTGTCGCTAACCTACCTATATGTAGCAATAAATGTTCTGAGAATAATGAAGTATCACCGAAGTTATGAAGAGCTAAATTCATTTTGGCATCTGGGTAAACATTGTCAAATCCTACGGGGCCCATTTCTACACTTTATTAGCCCTTTGACTGATATGTTTGTATTGACAAGTTCTACATTGCAAGAGATAAATATAATTAAGAGTTTAACATAAAAAATAATAAAATTGATCATAGTTTAACATGATACAAGTTTTACATCTAAATGCCTTTAGTCTTATTAAATCTTCATTGAAGGCTTCATTAATCATTTGAAGCAAAGGGTTATATGTATCACGTTGCTATCATTATTGTCCTTGAAAAAGAAAGGGCCCAGGAGAGATTTCCTGTCTTTTGAAGAAATTGTGTTTTTTATTGATTTTATCCTTATATTTTTAGCTTTTTACAGCAGTTAAGTAATCTTGGAATGCTTTTAATATGTATATATATGATTATTAATGTAAAATCTTATTTTATAAAAATAAGAACGAAGAAAAAAATATTTAACTTGAGCAGTCTTATGTATTTATGAAAATGCTTTGAAAGATTTTCGACAAGTTAAGGCATATTTTCTCATTCCAAGCATCTATTAATTATGAAATTTTTCTTATGTCAGAATATTCATATTGGTATTTGATATTAATACATATGTTAATTTATATTTTTAATGTGTTTGAAATATTTAAATGAGACATATTTTGATTATTTTTAGTTTTTCGTGAGGTTATCGTCGTGTCTTCGAGCAGTATGCGTCTATCATTCAAGAAAAATATCCAGACATTACTGTTCTCGGAGATACGTTTCCTCCTCCTCCATTCCGTATGCATCTAGCCAGCTTAATTGGATTTGCAAAATGGTGTTTAATTGCAATGGTATTATCCAATTTCAATCCTTTTGTTGCTCTAAGAATGAATACGCCTACGATCTTCACCTGGATGTCTCAAAATAAGGTATTTTACAATATTTATTTTTGCTTTAAAATTATGAAACTACTTGTCAAATGTCTTATGTTTTTAATGCTTATGAAGTTTTCATTATTTGCTTATCCAACTTATTGCTTACCGCAACAGTTTTTTAGAAGTGAAGAGAAGACAAATTCTAAACTCAATAAGTTATTTGAACAGGTTGAAGATGTATATTTGTTAATACAATTTAAGCAATTTTATGTTTAAAAGCTTTTATATAAAGTTTTATATTAAGAAATAGGGTTGAATCCTAGGAGGATCAGCTTATGTTGCCAACTTTTTTTGTGGCTAAATTTTGGTGATAAAGTTTGTAATATGGCAACCCTATAATATTTAAGAAAAAGTAACCTTACTCGAACTGGACTTTTTCAGAATTTGGACAACAATCATCTTGGCGGATGTGCTAGAGATTTTTCTAGAAAGCTAAAAGTGAAGGAATTAGTGGATTTTTTCTTTTTTTCCTTTTGAATGAAACAACCATGGAAAGAATGTTTATTAGAGAAAAAGTGAGATACACACACATTGATAAATTCAATTTGGACTTTTCTTACTATTGCATGTTAGAAGCAACATTTTTACTGTTTTCTTCTTCAAGCCATTTTGGAAACCACGTTTTTCTTTTTTGAAGCTTGACGAATGGATGTTTATTTTGAATGAAAGATATAAGAAAGAAATGATTGCTTTGTGAATGAGTGACCGGTCGAAAATATTTCAGCATGGATCGCGTTTTCTTCATAAAAACACGACAAATGGATTTTTTTTCTGAATAAAAGGTAAGAAAGGAATGATTGTTTTTTGTATAAATGAAGAATTGATAGAATCTTGATATAGATGTCCGAAATTTGTATTTAATTTCTATGTTGTCTATTTTGAAAACCATGTTTTTTCGATGTTTTTCGTCTGTTGACGCCACTTTGAGAACCACGGTTCTCTTTCTTATTTTCGTCTATGGCGCCATTTTATAAAATGCTGTTTTTTACCATTTCATCACCCCTCTTGGAAACTTACGGGTTTCAAGAATTTTTCGTCTGCCGCCATTTTGAAAAACAAGTCTTTCAATTTCGCGAAAAATTCGGGCACCAAAAACTGTACTAGTTTGATATCCTGGAGCATGCGCTAATTTGTTGTTCATGTTCGCCAAGATGGCGATAACATTACAATATGGTTACCTTGATATTTTTATCGTCTGGCTATATGGTTGTCATGGGGATAACGTATATTAGAAATAACTTTCATTGGTTTTTCCCGCAGTAACCCTATTAATTTCAGATTTTAATTCGATTTCTTTAAAAATTTAACCATTTTCAGTGTAATTGTTCCATTTTCTGTTTTATTTTGTGCTATTTTCGAACATGGATATTTCTAATATGGGTGAGTAATAGGATACTTTTTTTTAAAAGAATGAGTGTTGTACTTTTAATCATCACTATAAATTGTTTATTTGCAGTTTTTAGAGTATTGCATGTTTTCAGTACTTTGTAATTGATATTCCTTATTAATTTTTATATATATTATGTAATTTTATTAATAATGTAATAAAAATGCAATTATTACTATATGTATTAATCGTATAATATTCGCGATTTTTAATTGTTTTTTTTTCTATTTATTATGTAATAAGAGCATTCTTATATGCATTATTTTTATTTTATTACAATATAATTATTATTCTTTATAATTACTATTAAATTATATAAGATTATTATATACTGCATATAATACTATTATTCGTACATATTACTTTTTATTATATTATATTGATATTCATTATTTATTTATTGATTGTTGTTGGTTATTCTTAATCTCTTCCTATATCCTTCATTTGAAATACATTTCAGCGTATTTCCAAACAATTCTTTAAATTTATTGTGTATCATTTAATTACCACTTGGCCACTATCTTGGATTCCATTCCAACAACAAGGCCTGCTTGGTATGATTCCCGTATCGCGGTGCTTGGCGCCATGTCCCGGAATATCAAACTAGATTCCCAAAAACAAAAGTGTGCTATGCTAGGAATTTACAAGAAATATGTATAAAAGATTTTATGGCTTTCTGTCCTTGAATTAGGTGTTTAACCTAAATTAACAAAATTATACTTTTAAAGCTGTAATCTGCATTTTCAGTGCAAAATTGATGTATTTTTTCTTAATGCCTTTGGCTCTGCTAGATATTATTTTTCCCTGGACTTGTTTTATTTCCCACTAATATTATCTTATAAGTTTCATGTAGATCAGAATTTTTTCTACCAGCGGGGCTAGTAAAAATTCTGGTATAAGTTAGATCTGCAGAAAAATTTTACTAGTTTGAGATTTTTAACTGTATATTAAAAGTATTACAATTTTATATTTTTTTACGTTTAAACCATAATGTTAAGATCTAGAATCCTTAATTCTTTCTTAAAAAGGTTTAAAAGTTTTATAATAAAAATTTATAAAAAAAATTTTACGAATTTTATTCCTTTAAGTGGTTGAGAAACTGCTCTAGATCATTCTGAAATTGATATAATAGTTGAGATAGCCAAATGAAACTAGGGTCTTAAGCTAGTGTTTAGACACAATATCCTTTCCCCTAACCTTAGGGAAAAAATGAAGTTATAGATTGTTAATCCTAAAGTATTTTGATTTTACATCTTTATAATAAAAATATAAAACTAAAAATTTTGGTAATTTATAGTGAATCATAAACTTATAACTTTTTTTAGTAATAATATTTTGCGTATAGCTGTATCTTAAAAAGCAAAGTGGTAATGTCTTGTATATTGACCAATTTTTTTCACTTTCGGTAAACTCCTAGGAGAGCCCCACCCTTGAATGGCGCCGAGCAAACCAAAACGGTGACAAGTAAATATAGCAGTATAAGATGGATGCGCAATGAAAATACATGTAAACAATACAGAAATTTAACATTTAAGATAAAAAAATATAACAACAGCACTTACTTTCTTATTGTTGATCCTTCCCAAGTGGAGGGTAAAGTGTAACAACTGCTATTAAAAAATTCTGGAAAGTCTCGTCGCTGAGTGAGTGATCGCGAACGCCATAAATACTCAGCGAGGTAATGGTCGAACATGCCTTCTGCGTGGCTGGTGTGATTACGTTTTATTGCCGATTAACTTACTATTGGAAAACACGAATTCTTTTTATACTTCTGCAAACATCATGCGTATTCACACCTTTTTTGAGCATCTCCATTCAAATCCATCAAAACAACACTCTTTCGTTCATTGAATCCCATTTGCTCATTACATTTAGGACATTCATAAGTTGAAGCAATTAATCCTTTCATACACCATTCAATCAATTCTTTCTTGCATTCAATAACGTAAAAATTCTAACGTGTATTCACTTACAAAAATTTCCAACCTGGTGCCGAACAACGAAAATGAAATTTGAAATGCGCGCCCACAAATGGCGAAAATTCTAGAAAAGTTGGTTTGCCATATGTTGTATTTAAAGCAAGGTTACCATGACATTTCGCCAATCAAAGTAGTCGCGCCAAAGTGAACCTCACTTTCTTGAATGAGCAACTTAAAAATGTTTATATTATTAACCTCTCAAAAATTTAGTAAAACTTGCACAACCCACTATTTCCGTGGGTATGCATTTTTTCTGACTATTTAACTGTGCAACCCATGCTGCCTTGATATTTAGCCTTACAACTCGTATTTTTAGGATCTAATTCTATATTTTAAAATAAAAACTTTTACAAAATTACTTTGTATATTTTAACTCTAAAATGTATATTTGAAATGCGTAATAAAAAAATATGTAATTTTTTTAACCTACTTTGATAAAATAACTACACAGCAAAAGGGTGAAGCATGTCTAACTCTGTGCAATTAACCTTTCGACTTGCAAATAAAATAGAATTTGAAGCAATCTTTCTCTATCCCTAGTAGTATATATTTTCTGTACTGTTGAGGGATAGAAACTGTAGGCATTCATAACAAAACAGAATGAAACTATGATCTTCAGCAAAGCCAGTTTTGCCACAGATCTCAGACATCAAGTGGTTATGGTCACTAACTCATGGCTGGTGTTGTTCAGTTGTGGGTTTGAAACCTAATGCCACTGAAGATCTACCATGTAGAAGGGCAGATGTACATTAAATCTTTCAAGGCTCAGTTTAGAGAAGAGATGCTTCGTTCATCTCTAACTGGATTTTTGAGAGATGTGCTTTTCCTAATTTTAAGAGAATAACTAATGTTAAGACATCATTAGAATGTATTGGATAATATTTTAATGAAATGGGGGGGTGGCAGATCAAAGGACCAAATATAAATAAAATTTGGTACAAATTCAGATTTTCAAGTAGAAGTAATAATTGTAAAATAAATATTTTGAATAATGATTGTTTTCTTTTAAGTTTTGTTAGCTATGTTTCCTATTTTTTATAGGAAATAAAACTCATTGCTTTTTATTTTTTTGTCTTTTAGCTCTATGCCTGTCTGATGGTGTTTTTCTTAAGTAACACTATAGAAGGTCAATTAATTTCAACTGGAGCATTTGAAATTATATTTAATGGTAACATAATTCTGATATTTAATTGTATTATTTTTACACTTTATTTAAGAAAATTTAAGTTTTCAAATAAAGTATTTAAAATAAACTTTTTGTAAATTGTATTGTTTATGTGTAGAATAATTTTTGTTAAAAATGTATGTTATCTGTGGAAAAGACGGCAGACTGTGTAGAAGAAAAGTAACTGAATTACATAATGTGTATTTCAATTTAGAAACGGAAAAAAATTTCAACATTAATATAAATGAAATTTTAATAGAATCATGTTGGAAAACTCATTTTCTCCATTAAATTTTTGTGTATGAAATTAATTTTTAATTTATTACTCAAAAAGCCCAATGGTTGGGTGGTAGCATTCCATGCCACAGATCTGGGGCTCAAATCTGGGCAAGGTTTACTCAGCCTTTCATCCCTTCAATGGGTCGATAAATGAGTACCAGGTTTGCTTGGGAACTAAACACTGGGGGTTTTGCATCAGACTGACCACCTGACCGGAACATCTGCTCATGCACCTCACATCCAAGGTCACATATACCGAGCTGGGCACAGCATGCTCTGGCCCTCATGGGCTGTTGCGCCACTTAGTTTAGTCTAAATAAAAAGTTTAATTTTGAATATTTATATTGATTTTATATCGTTCATCCAATTTATTGTTTTATCTTGGTTTTATGATTAAATGTTCAATTGTATTTTTTCTACCTTTCAAATTTTAAGCTTGAAATCTTTATAAGGGAAACAAATGCAGAATTTTTAATGAAATTTCCTGATGTTAGTTTATTAATTATTAAACAATTGTACAAGATTTACAGTTTTGCAAAACATTCTTAATTACCTTCAAGTTGGTGAAAATAGAAATGAAAAAAAAATGAAAAAACCATGACTTTCAAATCATAGGAAAGGAACAAACAATATGTGAAGTTTGAAAATTATCTTCCTTGCCAAAGGGGTGTATTGTGGCTAGAAAGATGGTTCATGATAAAAGGGGAAATACTTCTGTTAGTTGAGCTGAATCAGTGTTGGTGGCAAAAAGAGATGCTTGACACAAAACTTGTTGATTATTTAAGGAGATAACTCTAGAATCTTTTAGAATATACTCCACAACCAGTTTAAAGACTACAGCAGTAAAACAGTTTTGCAGTAACTATTCATTTTATGTTCATCTTACACAATATTGTGTCTATAGATTAGTATTGCTGTGCTCTGTTTTTATGTGAACTTCAAATTTGTGTTTTACTCTGGTTTGATATGAATTGTTACATTTGTTTTTGTTAAAAGGAAATCAATTGTATTTATTTAAAATTTCTAGAATAAAACTTCAGTTTACTTTCAAAGAAACTTCTTGTTACATAGATCTTTCCTACATTTTAAAACTGTTTAATTAGGTAACAATATATCAATGGAAAAAAGTGTAACTAAGTACAATTAGACATGCATTGTTAATATTAACATTTTTATAAGATCTGTTTAACAAGAATGAAAGTATTTAGGCAATATTAAAATACCTATTTCAGTTTTAATTATTTATTGTTAATATTAATCAAATAAAGTAGAAGTTGTGTGGATTATGTTTCTTAATATAAATGTAGAAGACTTACATTTCTTAAAAAATTTGATTAATTAATATGTGATGCTTAAATTTAAATCATTACTACTTTTGATTTCAAGAGCAAAAATTAAGATTTGGAATTACATTGAATGAAGACAACAGGAGAGAGAGAAGGAGTATATATATATATTTAATCATGTATTGTTTTTAAAATTTAATATTAAGGTATTTTTCACATAAGAATTTAAATACTCTCTGAAATTTAATTTAAATGCTGCTTCAATTTTTCAGATGTACCTGTTTGGTCTAAAATTGAAACTGGTAGAATACCATCACCACCTGAGCTTTTCCAAATTATTGAAGACAATTCACTGTTTAGGAATACCAATCCATCTTCATTACATTTATAATATATATTCAATGTACATTTGTATATTGTAGGTATGTTACTTTTCCCTTGTTTTTTTAGTAAACATATTGAAGGCTGTCGGTAATTAAAAAATCAAAATTGAAAGTGTAAGTTATTACATAAAATATATAGTTCTGAAACAAAAAAGAGGGTTTTAATTAACTTTTATTATTTTTTTATATTAAATGAACTAATTTTTATATTAAAGAAAAAATTAAGTTACATATTTGATTTATTCCTTGTAATAATAACTGTCTTATGTATTTGAAACAGATTTCTGCTCATAAAATTAAATTTTTAGTTATGTAAAGTTTTGCTAAAAAAATTTCAGAGTTTAAAAATGGATACATAAGTTAAATGTGGATTTCGGACATTTAGTGAAATATGAAAGTATGTGCTACTGTATTTATTCAAATTCAAGCTGCACCACAAATTCTCAACATGTTTTTGTAAAAAAAATAATTGTGTAAAAGGATTTATCTATATCCTATATTTATGAAATTAAAAAAATTAAATATATTAGAGCTAATAAGAAAGGAATAATTAATTTATTTCACCAGTATTAAACTTTTAAATGCATGCATAAATCTGAAGTTGCTCTTAACACTCAGTATCATGTACAATTTTCCCCATCCAACAAATTTTTCTGCCTTTCATTCTAAGCCACATTTGATTTTCAGTAGCACTACAGTTGGGGAAGAAAGTGTGGCTTAATTTGAATAAGTACAGTAGTTTCTTTTGAATAAATTTTACTTTAACCAATAGTAAAAATTTTTCGTAGTAAAGAATGAATATGTAATTTATTAAATATACTTATGTTAAAGAATGAATGGTGACATATTTTTTTTTAGACAAGTGTTAACCTTTAAATCTAAAATTTTGTGTACAAATTATATCTATGATAAGAAGGAAATATTCTCTCAAAGAATTATCTTCTATTTCACTTTTAAAAGTCATTTAATTCCTAATTTTTAACTCTGGATCAATATATGTGATGGATCTGAAGGAGGGAGTAAAAATGTTTCATGTTTGTTTTAATATATATGTATATATATATATTAAATTTTAAAAAGTAGTTTTCAAATAAAATAGTTACTAAAACTCATAAAATTGTAAGAAATTAATTCAATTGTGTCACTTTGATATCAATAGATAAATGTTGCTTTTTAGCTGAAAAGCTCAAAAGAACTTAAAAATTGAATGTATCTGAACTCGGTAATATAAGAGTTCTTTTACAACATTTGTGAAACAGTAACAATTTTTATTTTTTTATCGAGTTTTAAAAAAAGTTTACTGTTTTAAAGGCTTGAATCTGTGCAGTTACATCATGTTTTATGTTGCTCATCTCATGCTCTTTCTGTATAGTTGGTACATTTTACTTTTCTTATTGTAACAGAAATTAATTAGATATTGTTATAACAGTTTTATTATTGTTTAATGTCATTTATTCAAAAATAATTTGATTAAAGAAAAATTATTCTTACGCAAACTAATTTTGCAAAAGCAAGAATTAATATAAAGTTAATGTTTTACAAAAAAGCTTCAAATAAATGTTATTTGAATTAATGTTTGATCATGATATATATATATACACTGCTGGACAATTGCTAAGGACGGATCACAAATTGCTATGTAGCATAACATGAAGCGAGACATGAGGCCTAGTAGGATAAAGTATAGTTGCCACACTGTTCAGACATTAGAATAAAGAATATTTATTATTCTGGAAAGTACAAAAGCTGTGAAAAATCTGAAAGAAAAAAAAATGTTCATTTGATCTGCGTACGGAGAAATGGAACAATGCATCTAAAAGTCAGTAGGCACCTTAAAGAAAAGGTATCAGTACGGGATATGTCCACCGTGGAGTGTGATGCAACATTCCACATGTCGTACCATACTTTGCACAACATTATCCAGCAGCTGTTGAGGCAATTTATCCCATTCTTCTGTGAGTGCACGGATGAGGTGTTCTTGTTTGTCGGAGGATAGTTTCGACCAGCAACTTGCCTCCCCAAAGCATCCCACATTTTCAATGGGGTTTAGATCTGGAGAACGCGCTGGCCATACGAGGCGTTGAATACCCTCGCTGTCTAGATAATCCTGAACAGCGAGTGTTCGATGACATGTTGCGTTGTCGTCCATAAAAACAAATTTATCACCGACAGCACCACGGAAAAGCGAACATGAGGAAGTAGAACTTCATCAATGTATATTGTTGACCAGTCATAGTCCCATTTGCAACCACATGTGGCGCGTGCGCCATTGATCATGATGCGGCCCACACCATGATACTGCATGTCAGATATCGGTCCTTTTCCTGGATATTTTCTGGACGATAAGCAGTACCACTCTTCCGCCAGATAAGTTGGCGTCTACAATCCGATGACAGACTGAACCTACTCTCATCTGAGAATAGTACGCATGCCCAGTCCTGTTCAGTCCAATTGTGATGCTCACAACACCATTGCAAACGGGCAGTACGGTGCTGTCTGGTCAATGGGACACACACCACAGGTCTGCGTGCGTATAGTCCTCCTCCCCTCAAACGTCTGGCAACAGTTTTTCGGGAGATCTGCTTTCCTGAGGCAGCAAGAAACTGATTTGCCACCCGCTGAGCTGTGGTGCGCCTGTTCCTTTTGCTGATAGGACGATATATCTGTCTTCTGCAGGTGTCGTACTTCTAACACGACCTCCCCGTGCCGTCTACTACACATTCCAGTAGTTTTAAATGACTTCACAGCCGTGAAACAACGCTGTGAGCGATGTCGAACTCCTGGCAACATCTGTTATTTTTCGTTTCGCCCTTCTTCGATCTTTCCAATAATTCGGCCCTAAAGACCCGCCATAAAATCATCTATGTAATGTCGGGAAGACATGGCAAAGCTGAACATTTTACTCAGTGCCAAAAATTTTAAGTCTATTAAATCTTTCCTGTAAAACTTTGACTTGAAACAACAACTGTCCACACTCGTCAAAACATTTAAAGCTCTTATGAACGCTATCACGTGATGAACAGATGTGGGAAAAAAAATTTGCATACTCATACTTCTTCTTACTAATATCCTGCACTTATTCTAATTTTTCACATTTTGCTTCCTTTCATTTTGTGGTTGCTATGGATGATAGTGTTATCCGCCCTTAGCAATTGTCCAGCAGTGTATATATATATTGCATCTGGAATAAATGTATTAGGAGTGCAAATGAAAGAAAATAGTAAGATCAGTAGAAATAACATAAAAGATGAAAGATTATATATATTTTTTTTTGTTAATGATTAGTTTTTCTAAAAAAATTATGAAAAATTTATTTTAATTACCCTTTTTAAAAGAGAAATTCAGGGCAGTCAACAATATTTTTGTTCTGTATAAAGTGTCCTTCATTTGGGAAATTAAATGCTATCTCTTCAGAATGCATTAATCAGTTATATTAATAAGCCTGGACTAGGATAACCTGAATATTATTTAAGCAATTAAAAGAAAATTATATTATATAATTATATGAATATATAGTCTCCTAGAGTTAGTTGTTTTAAGTTTTGTTACAACTCATGCCTTTTTTTAAATGCATCATATTTAAAGTAACTTGTCCTTATATTAAAAATATAATTTTGCTGGATGCATATGAATACAGTACTTTATTTGTTCTAAAATGAGTGATTATTCATTTAAAATTACATTTTAAACGTTTAAAAATGCAAGCTGAAAATATTAAACCTTGTTTCAATTTCAGTCATACAAATTTATTTTATGATTTACTAAATATATTATATATATGGTTTCTGTTATAATTAATATTTTTATTGTAATATAAAGTAATTATTTTTAATAATTTTAAATAGATTTAATTTTATTTTTTTTTTTAGGTTTTCTGTCAATCGCAAACTTTATTTCTCAGACTTTATGAAGTTTTTCACACAAAGCAAAATTTGCATGTGGAAAATGGATGCCATCTGTCTGGATCATGAAGTTTTTGATATCCTGAAAATCTACAATGTTTTATTTTGATTAGAGCTGCTGAATTTGTGTTTGTTTTGTTAAATATGTTGCGTATTGTAATTTTTGTTTCTTATTTATCATATCTTTATGTAAAAGGGTATTTAAGTTTAATTTTTAAATTAATTTATAAAAGAGTTCAAGTATCGGTTCAATAAATTTTTTTAAATTTTAAAAAATACTTCATCTTGTGAAAGATTTTTTTCTTATTATTTAATCGCAAACAAGTAAATGTAAAGAATTAATTTAATTTTATCGAATAAAACTTTTTTAAAATTTACTCTTTTAAATTATTTGCTTGAAAATGTAAAGTTTAACACATAATATTAGGGTAGTTTCAAATACAGTGGTTCTTGAGCGATTGAATACTTTTGAATTTCAATAAAATAGTGTTCTATTTTCAATAAAATGTTATTTCACGGTGGAAATTTTTTAAAAAAAATATTTTGAATTTTTGATGGGAAACTTAAAAAAAAATGTTACAAAACTGGAAAATAGTGCCATTATTTAGTGCCTATTAAAGATATTTTTAAGCATCTGAACATAAGCTCACTAATTTTTTGTAATTAATCCATCGATGTAGTTGGTTGGTACACTCTTAGAAAACATCCTATCAATTATAGAACAATCGGAGATGTATTCTCGAAGATGCAAATTCTAGTGTTATGGTTTACTAAGTTTTAAATTAAGTTATAATAATTTCATCTTCTCCACATTGTTATACTAAATATATTTTTAAGACTTTTTTTTTTGTAATCTGATTTATTTTTATTATTAAGAATCTATAAAAACCTTAGGAAACTGAAAAGTAATAGTTGAAAATTTTTAAACATTTGAGACAGTCATGATTAATATAAATTTTCTATTTGTTAAGGATTGTATAGCAATCTGAAAAGAAATTTTCTGCAAAAGTTTCTGTTCAAAAAGAAGTATTGATGACACATACATTACTGTATGGAAATAGTTCAAATAATTGAAATTAATGATCAAAAACATTAGTAATGTTTATATTATGAGAGAATACTTAAAGAGCTAATTCTTTTTTTCTTAAATATAAGTTGTGTTACATTTTACATTACAAAATTTTTTTCTTTTCATTTTTTGCTGCAAAATTTTACAAATTAAAAAAAGAATACTGTGCCATAATGGCTGATTTCTAAACAATTAAACATTTATTTATATTGTATAGAGTGACACCCCATCTTCAAAATTGTTGGGAAAACTGCAATATACATTATCTCACAAGTCCCATACATCGCAATGGTAAACAGACAGCAACATTGAGTTCACTTCTAGGCCAATGCTAAGACGTAAATTATTCTAGTATTTTTAATAATAAATATATTTCTTTATGCAAATAAGGTAATTTAACTGCTGCTAAACTGGCAAAGCCATATGATTTAATCACTTTCTTTTTAACATGCATGAAACACACTAATATTCTAAAACTTTTTTTTTTTTGAAGTTTAGATCTTTGTTACTTTTAAAACTTGTAACGTCTTACTACTTTTGACAATATATTAGCGATCGCGTGAAGCGATTTTCCACAGCTGAGGAGAAGGTTGCTATTTGTAAGGGTAGGAGGGCATTCGCCTTAAAAGTTATGATAGTTTTTAAAAAAAAAAAGAGTACGCTGTTAGAGAACACGAACTGGAATTGGTGAAAATTCGAGAAACCCGAGACGTTGAAAACAGAAGTTTGCAAAGAAACTGTGAAGTTATCATTGATAAACATATAAAAGTAGCTGTGTCATTTTAACCTTACTATTTCCAAGAAAGATAGAATTGTTTTCGACTCACACTAAAATGAGCATTCAAAGCAGTTCTCGAATTCCACAAGCGGAAATATTGAAAGTTATGGGAGATAAAGAGTCGAAAATTTTGGTTTAAATAAAAAAAATTTACCGTATTACTTCAGATTTCTTTTTTCAAATGGGGTTGAGGATAAAATATTTTTACCATAAATGACCTAGTACATTCCCCGAGAGCTCCCATTACTTTTTTAGTGTAGCACTGTATAAGTATATTCCAATTGTCACAATGTAATTTGACACCAGCACCCGAGCTCTGATGAAATGGTGCTAGGAATTTAATTTTGCCAAGAGCACTCAAGGGATTTTTACATGCCACATAATGAAACTACTTGGGTGCTGTCAATTTTTTGCATCATGCCACCCACCCGGCGATTACTCTAAAGCAGTGGTCTTCAATCTGTCTTCCGTGGAAACCTGTGGTTCCATGAGTAAAAATAAATGGAAAAGTATAAGTGTGTATGCAAAACAGATTCACGTTAACACTAAATATCTAAATCCTTGTTTCCCAACGAAAATCGCACATCTCACGGGGAAAACTAAAGAGATATGCGGCTCCGGACAGCCTTTTTTTTTACATAGTTTGTTGCAACTTTTAATACCTTGCATATGTGAGCGCGGGAGCCATTACAGAAGATACACTATGGCAGAGAAATTAACCTCAACAAAAGTGATAAAAAGGGCATTCGTGTTTTGACATATCTTAGAAGAATTGATCCATACTTGAATAATTTACGGATCCAAAGAAAAAAGATTCCTTTTTCGAAAAAAGTAGTGGGGGAACATGTGGCAATTTGATTTCGGAACTATTTATTTAGTTTCAGCATTTATACAGATAAGACAGAAATTGGCGAATCTTCATTTCGCGTCAAAACAGCAAATGCGAACGATATTTTCAGTTTCAAGTTTTGCAGTCCTTAAAGAATTATAGGACTGCACACACACACACAAATATAATATATATAGCATTTACTACCCAACAAAACTTTTTAAATATTTCTATAAAAATAAAACTAATTTATTATATCTATTCATTTTCGGGTCGCGGTATCCAAATATTTGTTGAACCGAACTCTTGGCCAGTACTGTGTCGAATCGCGGGTTCAGATACTGATGGCACTGAACACCCACACTGTGAGAAGACGAGGTACGTACAATGTGTCGATGCTCTAAGTCCCCACGTTGTCGTATTGTAGAAGTTTGAAGAGTTGGGTATCCTCATGGAATCGTCCTCGTCACTTGATTGTGGTACAAAATTGAAGAGGTCCATTTGCTAATATCCCTAGTGTAGTTTCTAAGTTCGACATTAATCCTCGCTCATCTCCTAATCATTTTACATGCACAAAGCCATTTTGATAAAGCATTTTTTGATGATTATTTAAATTTTTAATTGTATTAATAGAATTGTTGCATGTTTAAGAACCAGTGAATTGAAAAGTCAACAGCAACGATGATAAACTACGCTATTGACACTCTAAACCAGGAGTATCCAACCCACAAATGACCTTGCGGGCCACTTCGGAAAAACATTATAATCTCGCGGGTCGCACATAAAAATATGTACCTTTATATCAGATTTGGAAACAAAAAAAAAAACATTTTTATTGGAGTGAAAATTTAAAACAGATTGAATTGTTATTGTGTTCATTATTTTTTATGTATACAGACATAGATACTATAATAATGTTTATATAGCATCAAACTGTGGGGCGCGATAAACGTACAAGGGGGGCGCGAGCATATCGAAAATAAAAGATTAAAAAAAATTATTTACATGAATCAAAAAATGTTTAAAATAATTATATCTGCGTACGTTATAAAAATTAAAGCTTTGCCATTTTTCAAACCAAAATGAAAAATTACGAAGATAAAAAATTTCACTGTTATATTATTGAATTAATAGTTTCGTTACGAACTTACTTGTCGTTTAGAAAATTGATTGTGCTGTCATTTGCAAACGATTAAGTTATTCCCAAACATTGTAATGAAAAACGTTTTACATAATTTTTTTTATCCATATTGTAATAAATACACTTTCGAGCTGTCCTGAATATTTTTTTAAAATCCTCCTGTTTGACAGTCTTTTAAAAAACATCTCTGACTGGCTCGATTTTTATTGTGCTATAAAAAATTTTGACACTCCAAACAGAAAAGGAGGAGAAACGAAAGCCGCACACACAGAATCATGTACCATCTATAATAGTAAAGGATAAGCATACTGCAATTCGGAATTTATTAAAAAAGTAATTTACTACAGTAAAATCAAATATATAACTGTTTGATAAAATATAAATTATTTTAATCTAAAGGACATTTCTATTATCAAAAAGGATTTATTTTAAAACAAGAACAGGCAAATACATTGCAGATGTATAAATTTCAAAATGAAAAAACTTTAAAAATCTGATATTTAAAAATTGTTTATAAATAGTCTGCGGGCCGCGTGTTGGACACAGCCCTGCTCTAAATCATAGGTTCCCAAACCTTTTTGTCTCATAGACCCCTTGCCATGTTTTTTGGTTTCGGGTAGACCCCTGCTTACCTAATATTGAATTTTTGCAAATTTATCAACTTAAACATCTTTTTGATAGCTCTGGTACTACTACTTACTTTAAAAGAATTAAATTTCTAACTGTAGTGAAGAAGCACATTTTAATGAATTTAATTAAAATAATGTAACACATAAAACAACTTACATGAAATAACTGAACAACAAACAAATGCTTTTAACGTGAGGGATGAAACTGGTGCTTCGATAACAAATTTTCAATGTTTAATATCAATTTAGTCAAGTTTAACCCTAAATCTCCTTTGTTAGTAAGTGTCCAGTCCCCCCCACACACACACTTATTTATTTATTATTATTATTATTTGTTTTTGATATTGGCAAACTCACTGAAACTCCCTCTCACTAGGAAAATCAATTAAAAACTTTTACGATATTCCATAATTCGCGACAAATAGCAGGTATGTCTTTTTAAAGCCAAATTTAAGCCTTTATAGGACCTATTCTGATCAGTTCCTATTGTAATATGGCATTTTTTTTCAATGTGATTATATGAATTCTCTCTCATTGTCTACTGTGGTATTTCTGTAAAAAAGCAATCTCAAACCTTGTTTAAAAATCTGATTAAAGGCCATTTAAATGTCGAACGTAAGTTAAAATGTCCTGACAGATTGTCAGTGACAAATTGAGAAAATTCACGACGTTCTACTTTAAATTAATTCTGAAAAGAAATGCTGAAATGGTTCTTGTCTTAATAAAATTTATGCTGTCACCTAGTAACCACAAATTAACCTCACTAAATTTAGTAAATGAATCTGTTAAATTGGTAAAAAATCCGATTTCCACTAGGTTATTTTTTTTAGAGATTCAAGTCAAGATCTGGTTTAACGAGAGCATTATTATAGACCCCGAATTGTTTTTTTTTTTTTATGGCGTGGACCCCTTGTCGGTCATCATAGACCCTTGGGAGTCTATATAGACCACTTTGGGAATCATTGCTTTAAACAGAGAAATCAATAATAAACAATATATGAGTATTTCCATAAGTGGCTTTATCCGAATAGTCGTGTCAATAAAAAAAAGGCAAAAGTCTAACGATAATTGCTTAGCATTGAGCTTCCTTTGAACGAGAAATTAAGATGAACAGATGAACTGTGTGTGAATAGCTTAAATACTGCTAAAAAAATGTGTGTGCGGATTTTCATCAACTGCATCTTTTCAAAAAGTTAATGTATATTTTAAACTTAAGACGCGACGAACTAAATAAAACAATTAGTCGTCTAAATATTTGCATTCCAACAAATAAATCTTTCTTAAGGTTTTTTTTTCGCATCAGTTATCGAATCGGTAAATAATTGGTGTAAAGCTTTTAAAGACCTAATATCTTGAAAATTTTATAACAAATATCAGGTGAGTTTGCTGGCCAGGGGAGAACGGTATACTTATTCCAGTGCTCTTCGAACACCACACACGTACACTACCAGCTGAATGACACTTCGCATTGTCCTGCTGGTAGAGGCCATCATCCTGAGGAAAAACAGTGAGGTCCGCAAGGACAGATGTGCACTTGTACTGATCCATCATGCCTTCCACAATGATGAGTGAACCCAGAGAATGCCAGGAAAACAATCCCCAGACCATAATACTCCAGACTGGACCGTTCCGGCAATAGTTGGCGGGTGTTTGCTTTCAAAGGTTTCACGCCGTATACGGCAACGTCCATCTGTCTTATAGAGTAGAAAACGTAATTCATCGGAAAATGCTACCTGTCGTCACTCAGTAGACGTCCAGTTGCGGCACTGGCGGGCAAATTCCAGCCTTCATTGCCGATGAACAGAAATCAGATGCATGAACCAGGAATCTGCCTCGGAGGTCCAGGCGCAGCAACATTCGCTGAACAGTAGTTTGGGAGACACTGTTGATTGCCCCTTGGTTCATCTGGGTGGTCAGTTGCTCAACGGTAGCACGTCTAATCGCCCGAACTCATCTCCACAGCTGTCGTTCACCTCCGTCAAGTATGGTCCGTGGCAGGGCCGGCGCTAGTAGTTTCGCCGCCCCAGGTAAAGAGATAAATTGCCGCCCACGTTTATAACAAAAATTAAAAGAGATTACCTAAACCCTTCCCACGCTTAATGGTAAAACAAAACGAGAGAAAAAAAAATTGATATCAATAACGTTGAAGTTTTGATTAGCAAAAAATACTAATTTATTAATTTATGTTTTTGGCACTAAATTAAAATTAGGGTTGCACAGAAAAAAAAGAAAAGAGTCATTTCTGGAGCATAATTATAAAATATAGATATTAAAAAAATACTAAAACAAATTATAGAACCACTAAATATCAAACCTTAATTGCATATTAAAAATACATTTAAACCGAGAGTTAAACTTAAGTGTTTTTTTCTCACTTTTAATTCTGAGAATTTTTTTTATTTCTTTAAGATTAACTTCTTCTGCCAGTTCATGTTCAATGCCTATTATTGTCAAGCTGTTTAGTCAATCCTCGTAGTTGTGGAACCTAAAATTTTTTAAATTTTAATTTGGAGAAACTCCTTTCTCCACTTGCCACATTTATTGGGAAAGTAAACAATATCCTTAAAACTATACCGAGATTTGGAGCAAAATCCAGGTTCGATATGAATTTTAAAATCTCGATTGGACATTCTTCTTCATTTAGTAAAGCCAAAACCACTACTATCTCGTGTGCCAGGTCCAGCGTTTATATTTGATGAATTCCCATCAGTTAACACTGTTTCTAGATCTTTACAAAACTTAAGTACGCCGTTTTGAATAGTATCTTTTAAATCACATATATAAATAAGCGCATCAATGTTTTTGCATTTTAATTGAGCTACTGTCGTCTTTATAAGCGACTACAAAAATTATTTTAATACGTGAGGCAAATATTTTATTTTTCATTTGAATAACAATGCCAATCGAAAATGTTTTAAGACGATTACGGTACATACAAGCTACGAAAACACACATACTTAAATATGTTAATCAACATTAAAATATTCAATGAAACTGATGACATTTATATTTATGTATGTAAAACGAAAGATAAATAAAATAGAAACGGCTCAAAAATAGGGGGTTTTTTTCACTTTATTTTAAGCAATGTTTTAAATTCATGGGCATTAAACCTTAAAAATCTAAAAGAGAATTTGAAAATGAAAATATTGCTACCTTTTTTGTTGTACGACTTTGTCTTGTCAGCATAAGCACAGGAAACTTAAAGAATTAGTTCCAAAGTCAAATTGACACAAGATTCCCTCAGTTTTCTTCGAAAAAGGGTCTTTTTCTCAGGGTCATTCTGCCCCTTTCTTTTCATTCATAAAACTTGACCGTGCTTTTCATCACCGTGCACTTATATCTGCCAAAATCTATCTCTTTCAATAGCACCCGAATTCACGCATACAAAGCAGCAAGAGTTGTACGAAATTAGTTGAAATAGAAGGAACCGGATGCCGAAATTCTTCTTTATCGCCCTCCCCCTTCTCCAATGGGACCAGCGTTTGGAAATACGGCTTTAAATACTATAATGAACGCTTGTTAAAAAAGAAATACTCTAGGCCACCATAGAAAACGTGAATATTTTGCATACACATTTTTAATTTTTTTCCTTCGAACTTTTATTTTGATTCGTGGAGCCCTGGGTATACCTCGTGGAACCCCAGGGTTCCATGGAACACAATTTGAAAACCAGTGGTTTATATCAATGAAATAATGTAATCTCTATTGGGTGTTTTTCAAAAACGGTTTTAATAAAAAATTTTAAAAAAATAGAACTGACTTTAAAAAAAGCACTAAAAAAATGTAAAATTATTTTTAACCGACTTCACTGAAGTAAAGTAAATCCATATATTTTTAAAATCGGGTGCCTTACTTTTTTTTTTTTTTTTTTTTTTTTTGGAAAGTAAACCTTATTTAATCGGAAAACTTCAATTTTTTTCCGCATCTTAATATTAACCCCAAAGGCGAATGGGGTAGTTTTTTAAAAGTTTTAAATTTGCATTTTATTTGGATTCTCAGGGGCTTTATTTACATCAAATTTTAATTATTTTCGGAAACTTTTATTTTTTATCAACCCCTAAACGTACCCTAAAAATTAGAGGATGATATTTTAATCCGCCTTTTTAACAATGGTACCAATCCGGTAACATACCCTATCAAACAAAAAAAATCATTCAAATTGGTTGAGATATGCCGAAGTAATCGCCGAACAAACATAAAAAAACCCCAAAAAAGCAAGAATTGGTTGAATTGATAACCTCCTTTTTTGAAGTCGATTAAAAATACATGAAAAGGCTTCGTTTAAAAAGAAATATCCAGTAGAGAAGCTATTTAAATATTTCTTAAGAAAAACTGAATATTTTTAAATTATTCTACTCACTTTACTTTTAATAACACACGTTTAAAAAACGCCCAGTAAATAGTAAATGCATTATAACGCACTCTACTTTACTAGCAACCAATCTGCAATGCAATTATTCCATAAATAAAGCAATAGAGAACTGCTTTTTTTCATTTTATAATCAAGGTTAAAAGCGTGTGAAAGCTTGTCAGGACTGATTTTTCGAGCCCACCCGCATTTTCATACATATTTCGACAAATTAAGACACACGGTAAAAAATAGTATTACAGCACTTAGTATGTGTGTCAATTTATTTTAATTATAATAAAAATATTGATTTTATTTTTAAAAGTATTTTTAAGTGGGAATTTATTATGCTTGTGAGCGGTGTCTTTGTGTGTGTGAGTTTCAAATATATTTTGACTTTTAAAATACTTAAAAGTTCGTAAACATATATATTATTAATATATACACTGGTGTGCAAAAATTAAGGACGAAGTCGAAAAATTAGCATATCAGCTGAACGAAGAGGTAGAGCGGACAGAAAGACCAATCAGAAGATTAAGTAAGGTGATGTACGGTAGCACATGCGCAGATATGCAGGTAGACGTAATGGGGGAGTGTCTGAGTAGTATAAAGCATGTTGTCGGTGTAAGATCAGTATTTCTGGCAAAGAGATTGCGCGCCGTATAGCAGTTAAAATCACACCGAGTTGCTGCCTCGGCGAGAAATGGCGAACAATCAATCTGTTAGACGACATCTGGATGCTTTTACCCGCGGTCGAATCATTGGGAAGTTGGAGGAAGGCCGCAGTGTGACAAGTGTGGCTGCAGAGTTCGGAATTGCTCACAGCATCGTTTCACGACTTTGGAGACAATTTCAAACTACAGGAACAGATATCCGGGGGTTCAGTAGTGGTCGTCCACGAGGAACCACACCCGCAGATGGAAACATTGTCTTACAGGCCAGAAGAAACAGGCGGCAGACAGCGGGAGGCGACTGACACAGGCGACCGATATCGCGTTTTACCGTGGCCAGAAGACTGCACGGTGGTGGTCTGTTTGCACGACGCCCTGTACGGTGTGTACCTTTAACGCCTGCCCATCGGAGAAGGCGTTCTCTGTGGTGCCGGGAACACCGGAATTGGAGAGACAATGAATGGGGACGAGTACTCTTTACAGATGAGAGCAGATTCAGTTTGAGTAGCGATTCTCATCGCATACTCATCTGGAGAGAGCGGGGAAGTCGCAATCATCCCTCGAACATCATTGAAAGGGACAGGTATGGATGTCGCGGTGTTCTCGTTTGGGGAGGCATCATGCTTGGTAGTCGTACAGACCTTCACATCTTCGACGCAGGTTCAATCAACGGGACCCGTTATTGTGTAACGAGATTCTTCTTCCATATGTGCGTCTTTTTAGAGGCGCTATGGGTCTGCAGTTCCTTTTCATGGACGACAATGCACCATGTCATCGCACAGTAGCTGCCGAACAGCTCTTAGAGAGTGAGGATATTGAACGTATGGATTGGCCGGCACGATCTCCGGATCTCAATCCCATCGAGCATGTATGGGATTTTCTAGGCAGACGCTTGGCAGCTCGTACCTTACCACCAGTAACGATTCGGGAGCTTCGATTGGCGCTGCAAGACGAATGGGCAGCAATGCCTTAACAACTCATTGACACCCTCATTCTCAGCATGGGCAGACGCTGTGAAACCTGCCTAGCAGTCAGGGGAGATCATATCCCCTACTAAAGACCGGATGTTTCTTGCTGGACACCCATCACAGGGATGTTTCGGCCTTCAGTCGCATTGCGCTCCATACTACTTTTTCAATCAAGCTTCTTTTTATCCCTCTGATTTCTCTTTTAGTAAGTGTTGCTTACATTACACATGTCCTTACGTATTGGGGATCTTACGGTATTAAATGTGTTGATTTGGAAAGCTTTTGTACAAAGTTATATTGAAAAAACCGTCTCGTCCTTAATTTTTGCACACCAGTGTATATATATATTATTAAAATTCAACATATTAATTTTTCATAAGATTTAAAGGATTCTTGGTTTATTTTCTTCATAAACTAGTTAATTTTAAAGCCAATTTGCCGCCTCCTAAATTAATCGCCCTGGGCAGGGGCCCGGCTTACCCACCCCTAGCGCCGGCCCTGCCCGTGGTGCACCACGTTTGTCATGTCGCTGATTTTGGACAGTCCCATTTTGCCAGACACGGTAACTTTTACCACGGCAGCACGCGAATAGTTCGCAAACTTAGCCATTTTGGAAATGCTTCCATCCTTGACCCGAAAGCCAATGATCATGCCCTTTTGGACGTCGGATGAATTGTTCCATTTTTGCACTACGCCAACGATTGCATTGTTTTCCAAAGCTCTCACACACCCTTTATATACGTTCAACTGCACTGTGCTGCCTTCTGTAATTGTTTATTTAACGTCGAAAGTACGTGGTGGTCACATTATGTGTCTGGACTGTGTTTATAGAATCAATGTATATATAATGCAAGGGAAAATGACACCAGGAGTATGAAATATCATTATCGATTAAATTACAGCAATTTTAAGTTAAAACTCTCTTTACTAAGAAATGCAGTAATTTTCTTTTACTGCCTTTATATAAAATGCATATAACATGTTGATCCACTTTAAGTATTTTTTAAGATATATTTTTTAAGTGTAGGATAGGTTCTTAAAACTATTACGGTAAAACACCTAATAGTTCTATGGGCTCCATGTTTCGATAAAGTTTTGAACACCACTACTCTAAAGTGAAAGCACCAATTCTGAAGGGATTTGAATTTACCCCTCAGACATGTTTGGAAAAATATTTGGAAACCGAAGGTATTAGGGTGAAACACCAGTGGCGTAAGCGTACACCCCCGCATTGCGGGGAGGGCCCAGGGAGCCCTAAGACTTTATTGACGCTAAGTATCTACCCCTTTTAAAGCTAACTTGGGGGCCCCAAACCTGACTTTGCAGGAGGGGGTCCCAAATGTTCTCTATTACGCCACTGTGAAACACACGTAGTTCAAGATTTCAATATGGGAATAACGTTGTAACTACGTGAAATGACGAATTTCGAATCGCTGAAGAAACTGATAATTTCTGATAAGCTATTTCAGTCACCAGTAGATATTACATGGAAGGGGGAGGAGTTTAATTCTAAAAACCACATAGACGAAAACGCCGAGGCGTTATACCTATGGTAAAATTTTTAAATCTGTTGGTCTATGAAGGAGAGGGGGAGTATCCCCCCCTTGTTTACATCACTGTTAGTCACTGGATTGTGAGACTGATTCTTATACAGCCATATGTCAAGGAGAGAAATGGATGAAGCTCCAAGATTTAAAGAGACAGTGCGATATCTACTTCGGAGCAAAACATAAACCGTTCGAAGTTACAAAGTTCGAAATGATTTTAGATTAACCATGCCATCGAATAAATATGCTCCTCGCCACCAGAGAAGAAAAAGAGTGTAAGAGTTGGAAATAATATTATAAACCCAACATGAAAGGACTGTTATATCTGAGAAAGTCAACATCTTGCTGAGAATGCCGAGATAAATGGAAATGTAATGGATTTACATGAAACCGAAATGGTAAAAATTTCAATGCCAATTTTAATACGAACAATACCATAGAGAAGCTGTTGTAACTAACAGTGATTCTCTAATTTGCGATCGGAATCTGTGTGTGTGTGTGGTTATCCTTTCAAAGAGAATCACTATTTATATTGAGTTGAAAAAATTGATGCAATCATTGATTCTGGCACACAGAGATCATCATTCATCAATGGTATTCAAACTAAAGCAGAATTTTCTTAACTCCTGCTTCTGAAAGGCAAATAGAAGCGAAGGTCTGCTATATGTTGATTTATTTCATGAAATGAGGTAACCTTCAATAGTGTACATCCGCTTGTAGCAATAGCTAACCAATTAAATTTGCTTTGCTGATTAATACCTGGGATACATGAGTTATTGACTAGCTCGGTAAATTGATTTTACGGCTCTGGCGGAGAGCACGGGGAGGGGAAAGCACTTGCTGTACATTTTGAGACCAAAATATAATGGCGAGAGCTAACGAAGAGAGCACCAGAAATTCTCGATTGGAAAGAAACACAACAAATATCTTTCTGTGAACTGAAGGAAAGGCTTTAAAAAAACCCGGAGTTATACATCCTATCAATAGAGAAGCTTTTTCTCACCCATTCATACGTTTCTCAAATAGGTGTAGTAGTTTGTTTGTCGCAAGAACATGAAGAAAACAGTTTCCCATTTGTTATGCGACTCAAAAATCGACTTTAACACAACACTGGCCTAATATTGAGATAGATGATGGTTCACCATCAGGTGGAAGGAGTTCATCTTCTGAATTAGTTTCTTCACGTTTTAGATTAGATTCCAGGGGTTTTCAATCAATTGTTTAAAAGTCTCTTCTTTTTCCATCAATTTCTGTCTTCTTGTTTAACCACATTCATCCAGTGCAATGAAATATTTTCCCATTTTTTTTAAGAGGGCAGCAGTCCTAACTCCTAGAACATAATAACCACGACACAGTTAATCGAGAATAACAACTGCTTTTATGAATGTTCTTCTCCATTTACATTCAACAAGAACTTCAGCTGAAGGTTAGCAAGTTGAACCAGCACCCAGAGGTTGTTGTACCCACACGTGTGAAGTGGGTGTCACAAATTTGTGGCATAGAGTACCCCTAATTACTCCTGTGTCAAAAAAGAATTTCAATAATAATGCCTTTTATTTTTCCACAACAAGTATTATGGCAGCAGAAAACCATTTTTGAATCACATAAAAAATAATAATTTACAGATTCTAAATTTTTCTTTAACTTTGGACAGTTTGGACGAAAATGATCAGAAGATTCAGAGAAGAAGCATTGTATATATAATTGTTTTTTTTTCTCACTGGCTTGTTTACTTTATATTTTTGAATTTTAACCCCTGGAGGGTGATTCTCATACTTCCCAAACTTGCTTTGTGCTTTCATCTCATTTTCCCCTTAGAAGACACATTCACCAGGTTGAATTTATTTCCCTCACATCCTCGAATTCTTCCAGTTTTTCAGGTAATTCACTTTGTGAATTAGTGATGGACCATTCATCCAAGTAGTATTCTCTACCGGAACACGTTTTTTTAAAATCTGATCTGAGATGAAATCATGCAATTGACCGAAGCTTTCAAAAATTTCTAATCCTAACATCCCTCAATCAAAATAAATCTGGCAATTTATAATAGAAGTCTTGCAAAGCCAGCAATTCTTTAGTGAGCATTAAACATCTGCTCAAATTTATCAGGGGTCAGCTTAAATTTCCTTAATAACACATTTTTTTACATGATATAATCATCTACCCTTTCCAGGGACTAACAAGAAATTATTTGTGTCATATCTTGCCTTGTGGAGGTAGACCCAAAGTTCTTTTTCCTAATACAAAATATTCTATCTGCCTCCTTTCTTTTAATTCTTTTTGCCTTTGTCACTGAACTTCCATTTTTCTCCTTAACTTCCAATTCTTTAAGTTTTCTATCTTCAATCAATTCCTCACACATCAGTTTGAAAATTTTTTTCTTCATACTCATCACTCTTAACATTTTCTTTTAATGATATAACCTTCATATTCTTACAGTATCTAAATAATATATTTCTTTCAACTTAATTAAGTCCTCTTTTTTACCCCTTGCTATATAAGCTATTTTTTCAGGGAAAGTAAAAAAGGAGAATAAAATTTACTAAATAATTTGACTTCCATTTGAATTAAGTCTCAAAACTCAAACATGCCAAACCGAAACTAATTTTCCTTTTTGAAAATATATATAAAAGTATTTGCATGGAATCCAAAACATAATACGTGAAAGCAAGAAAAAGTAAAACTCTTACATTTGAAAAACAAAATTGATTAAAGTTCTTAGTGCTTTAGGTTTAGCTACTTATTACCTTGAGAATTGTAACTAAATTAAAAAAAAAAAAAAACGTCTTATTCTCACTATAAATATTAACATAAAAATTAGCACTTAAAGAAAAATGAAAATGATTTACTTTAACAAATTCTTTGGCACTTATCTTTTATACTTCCTAATGCAGGATTGCATATTTTCACTAAATCTTTCACAAAAATCCCTAGTGCCAGGTGTACTTATATTTTTCCAAGAGGAGATAATTGCTGGGAGAATTTATCTTTTATAAAATAATCCTATATGCTGGATGCACTTATCTTCTTAGAAACAACCAGGATAGTAGTGATATAGCTATTATCCATAACGAAGAGTCCAGCCAACTTTTACACTATACAAAAATTGATTTTTTTTTTTCTTCTGTTACCAATTCAGCTGTAGCATAGTGGAAAATGTCTAGGTAATTAATTAAATAATTGATTAATTTACACAAGTGTTATAATAGGCATTCACATCTTCAAAATACATATTCTCTACTGTTCACATCCAATCTCTCCTTTAATCTCTGCAAAATTCAAAGATATGAATCTTGAAAAACCTCTGGTGTCATAAGTATAGATTTTGAATGCATAAAAACTAGTCACCATTATGAGCATGACAAAAAAGATGCACACTGACTGCATTTGGTTGGTCGGGTAAAAAATACAGCTGTATTACATTATATAAGACATAAAAAGAATATATCGTCACATTTACCCATAAGAAAAAATATTTTTGGATCATTGTAAGAAGTAATTGCAGTATTATAGCTATTATTAAACAATTTTAAATCTTCCAAAAATTTTGGTTGGAAAAAAAAGTAACGTGAAACGGGGGAATAACCATGGTTATAAAAGCATACTTATTTCGGCAATTTTTTTATTTCAGAATTTCACTGTACAAATCTTCCTATGACTTCAATTACTTTTGTAAGTTAATCCAGATAAAAAAATGTCTGGGGAAAACTGAATATTTTTAATCAAAATTTCAATCATACTATAATAATTTGTAAATGTGCAGAAAAAGAAAAAATGATGTAAATTTTAAAGTATTCAATGTGAAAATGAACTTCATAACTCAGAAAACTTTTTGAGGTAGTTTCAGAACCTTTTAAGCAAAAATGTTAAGATATTCAAAGACTGAGAAACAATTTGAATTTTTTTTTAAAATTGTCACTTGTATACCAGATAAATTTCTATAAGAGATGAAATTCATCTCTTAATTTTCAGAAAGAAGGAATATAATATAGGAAATAATCATCATGATTTGTTAAATGATGAATCAATGTGCATATAATTAACGATAATGTTTTACAATATAATTTGTTAATATAAATTAACAAAGGATTAATAATAACCTGACTTCAATAACTTGGTTTATAAAGAAAATATTTTCAAAATTTATTTTATGGAAGATTAAGTCAATTTTATTAGCACCATATGCACGCACACATATATATATATACTGAATAGTCACTCTAATTAACTTCGGAACAATGTTTATTTACAGTACACAATTATTTTGAAATCGAAATTCCATTTCTTAAAATTATACAGTCAAATCTCCATATAATGAACCTCTGAATTGCAAATTTCTCCATTTTGTGAACTTTTTTCTAGAACCAAGAATGTTTTACTATTTTCATTGTAAAATAACCTCCAAATAGCAAAAAGAATTTTCTATTTAACAAACTTTTTTTCTTGTGATTTGATTCTTTTTCTCGCTATTTTTAAAATATTTCAGAGCATTTTTTAAATGTTTCTCTCTTTTAGCACATTTTGTGGTGTCCAATGACCTTGAACTAGTTTTACTAAGTGCCTAACTAACCTAATTTTTCAAACAAAATTAACAGATTTTATAAGTAATTAAACTTAAGGATGCATGTGTGTGTGTGTGGCAGTGTATGCTTAAAATCACAGGCTATAAAATAATGTATGTTTAAAATCAGAAAATGTTGTTAAAAAGTTTATTTATTTTAATATAAAATCATTTTATCAAGTTAAAAATAAAGAGCATTCTTGGACAACTTTCCCCTTCCCCCTTGTTTTCCTTTCAGATTTCTTTTTGATGGGAGAGATATATGAAATAAACAGAGATCATGAATTTAAATTTTTGATGTGGTTTTTAAAGTATATTAGAACGAGAATCTTTATTTAACGAATTTTCCTCATAATGAACTTTTTTCGGGATTTAGCAACTTCGTTAAATAGAGGTTCGATTGTATATAGTTCTATTATGTTTTAAAAAGTTAGCTTTATGTATTGCAATAATTATCTTTCTTACAAGTCTTTCTGCCCCTACCTTCCTAGCAAAATATATTTGAAGTTTGCTAATGTATAAATGAAATTTCATGTAATTTAATCTAGAAAGAACACAATACTTTTTTTTGAGAGAAAAATTTCAATAAAAAAAGATAATACACTTATAACATTGGTCAGTTCCGATTACAAAATACACAAAAAAATCTGATAAAAATAGTTCCTTCTTATATACAAATCTTCTTTTCGGAATTATATTTGTTTAAATAATTTACAATGTTGAGCATGTTTGAAAAGTTTCAAACATGAGATTTTCAGTCCATGTAAAATTTTAATACTTCAGGTTCTCACTTGAAATCTTCCAGCTTTTGTTACATATTTAACTCCTTTGAAAGGTTTGTACTTCTGAAAAATAAGAATATTGAAGAATATTGACGTGCATAAAAATAAGTTTAAAACTGTTCTGTTCAGAAATTTATTTTTTTTTAAAGTATCAAATTAAGTATATAAAATATGTTTCACTTCTAAAACTTAAACATTACATAGTCAGTTTTCTATTCTGTACAGTTTCATTAAGATATTAATAAATTCATATATATAAATATCTTCTTTGAGTTATACTTCAAAATATTGAAATGCTAAACGGTGGAATTTTTTCTTTTCAAATGAAGCAGCTTTAAAACTGCTGTGGCTTACAAATTGGTATGATAAAAGTTTTTAAATGTACATATACTTGAATTTAAAATTTGACAAATCTTTCATTAATTACTTAAGGCTGCAAATGTTGCTAAAAATTCTACACATGCATAATTTATATAAAGGAAAAACATATTTCTAAATGATAAATAATGTATTTGAATATTTGAGTCTCAAATTTTCAAAGACAATGCAAATAACATTTTTAATAGTACATTTTAGTCCACCTATTTCTGCAAGAGCCAGAAGAAAAACTTAGAGAAAATACATTATAATTGATTATTTTAGTTACACCTTGAAGTAAAATCAAAGCTGTTGGCAACATACCATATAATTTCTAGTGACAAAGACAACATTCCGTTCTCCAAGTTACCAAATCATGCCAATGCGAAGACTTTGACAAATTTATTACATATCAGCTCCTCAACACAACTGGTCATACATTATGGTAGCATATTTAAGTAATAAAAATGAGTATATACTAAGAAAATTCATTTATTTTTCTTGTGATCAATTACACAAAAGAGGATATTTATTGGAATAAAAGGGTGTTTGTAAAATTTGATTATTTCAAGTACTTTAAAAGTTTTTTTTCTTTCAATACTGACAAACTAGCCTTTGTCAAACTTTTTTTCCATACATTGTTAACATCAAAATGTTCTTAAGAAATAAGAGGGAAGGAAAGGTTTAAGAATCTTAAGGAACTAAAATAATAAATACTACTGTTATAATAAAAATATATTACCTCACCATACATATCCAAACGATTGACTTTTAAACCAGAAATTGCCAACTGATTGATAGTAAACTTCACCTAAAAATTTAATTTTCATTGAAATATTTCAGAATTTTAAAAAAATTATCTATTTCTTAAAATGATTTCGATAAAAAAGGGAAAAAAGTGTGTAAAACATCAGTATTGAAAATTTCTACAATGTAAATAGTAGACAGAAGTAGCATTTTAAAGAAACATTCTTAAAAATACTAATAGATAAATATTAAATATGATAGTTTTATATTGAAGCAATAAACATTGATCTATCAAGCAAAATCTGGATCAAATTTTAAATGCTAATCAGTTACACATTATAAAAAATTTAACCTTTTATGAACAAAGCACTTTTTAAAAAATTAATAATGAAGGGATAAATTGTTAATTAAAGTTGCACTTTTCATCCCCTCAGTGGGTCGATAAATGAGTACCAAGCTTGCTTGGGGACTAAAACACTGGAATTTCGCTTCAGACTGGCCACCTGATCAGGACATATGCTCATGCACCTAATGGTCACATATACTGGTATGGGCACAGTAGGCCTTGGTCCTCATGGGCTGTAGCGCCACTGAGTATGTGTTTCGAATAAAGTTGCACTTAATAGCAACACAAGGACTATTAGTGAGTGATACATTTTGAAATTTTGAATCATGTTTAAGACACAAGGATGACATCCAAATTGGTACCCCACTATCCAAACTTGCAGACCATGCTAACACGAAAGCAGTTGGGAAGAATATTTATAATTTAAATTTTAAACAAATCAGTAAAATCATTTTTTTCTCTCTATAGATATAATTCTGCTATATGTAATCTCTGCATCAATAAAGCCTAAATCAGTCAGATATATTGGATCATACAACATAATTTATATATACAAAAAATTAAATAAAACCAACAATTTCATCATGTAATAAGAGAAAAATTGCACATAATTCATTAAACATTTGAAATATATCTTGTTAGACATAAAAACAATTCTTGAATCTTAAAACCTATTCTATATGGATATCACACAAAACACATTAACTGAAAATGCAGCACAAACTATTCAATGAGATATTTCTCACCGTAAGAGTAGGATTACTTTCAGGAGACACAGTCCCACTTTGCAAAGCAATCTATTTAATAAAAAAATATTCCTATATTAGCATGAAAATAAAATATATAAAACAATAAAAACAAGTTAATCATATTTTTCAAAACACATAAAAGGAGTTAAAATATTTTGAAGTTGCTAAACACTAAAATTAAATAAATTGTTTAAATAACATGACACATATACAGTATATAACTGTAAATTAATAATTTATTCATTGTAAATTAATAATTTATTCATTAGAAAACTGTTAAAATTGGATAATATGTATATGTTGCTGTTAGAATGTATAATTCAGTTATTTCATAAATAACTTATTTCATGAAATAACTAGACAAGTCAGTTAAAGTATATAACAGATGAAAAATTTATTACTTTACCTAGTTATTCAATGAAATAACTAAAGAAAGACCGTTCAAGTAAAAAATAAACAATTTTAAAGATATTTTATAAATTAATTGATCCTAAATAGTTAAAATCTCTTGAAAAATACATTTTATCCCTTTTACGGATGAATAATTGATAAATAACAAAGGAAAGCAGATGATATAATTTATTATTGCTCATATTGATAACATTAGTTAAACAGAAAGGGGAACAAAGAATATGTGTTGCAAAAATAGATTATATTTAAATATTATCAACAAAAATACATGCTAAGAAGAAAAACTGTTACTTTATAAAAAAAACTGGGAAACCTTTTTAAAACAAAAATGTAAGAGAATATTAATTTAAATTTTATGAAATACCTTTATTTTACTTTTCATTATTTATTACAGCAAGGATTGCTGTGATGGCACTTTGGATTGTACTGCTTATTATTTTTAGAAACAAGCAAGCCTGCCTTTTACTATTATACATTTTTTTTATACGAGCACTTTTTTAATCCTTGTCCAGTACCTTGACTTTGAGCTGTTGCAACAGATCAAAGCATTGTGTCAATATTTGGAACTTCTTCAATGGTAATTAATTTTCAATGACATATACTGAACCGATATCTAATGTACAATTGTTTTATTTGGTTATCACGGAAAAATCCTTCCCAAAGCAGCTAGAATTGGTTCAAAGAATTTTGAGTGCTGTATTTCATAGAAAAATCGAATTCAATAATTTTATATACTTTAATTGACTTGTCTAGTTATTTCATGAAATACATAGTTATTCTATGAAATAATGGATTTCACACTTTAACGGTAACATATATATAAAGTTCGTCCTATATATATATACACATGGGTGAATTGGTTAAGTAGATAAAGTAATACTTAACCACTAAGTGTATATTTATATTGAGTCCTCATACGTTAAATATAATACTTCTTTAGTAGATATGGGATTACCATACACTTAATTGTTTTCTATGTTAGTTTCTAATTCAACAATTCTTTTTCAAACATTTTTTAAAGTATTAAAATTGAATATATAATTAAAGAAAATTGAGCCACCCCTCCTATTTTTTGTTTTAATGTATAAAAACTAAAATTAATATATTATCCTTTAGTATTTCGCTTTGTTTAAAATACAACAACCCATTCCCACTTACATATAAAATTAAAAAACTATCGGATACAAATTTTCCCAATCTGGCTCAAATACAGTCAGTCCTGAAAAGCTATGTCCGTATCAACCTACAAATTTTATGAGATTGTTATTCAAAGTATTATTTATAATATTAAATACAGTTTTAACCTGCTATTACTTTATATAAACAATAATTTTAACACATCTTTGGTAGAATACATAAAATCATACTAAAATAATGTATTTCTATTGTCAAAGCTAGTTATGTTGTAAGCAATCTGGATCTCAAAATATAAAAATTGCATACTGATGATGAGTTAATTAAGCAATATGAGAAAAGAACGGAACATAATTTGCATAAAAAGGATATTCATAAATATTTTTTGTTTCAATAAACCATAGTTAAGGAGAAAATGATAAAGAAAAATGTACTAAAAAAAAGGATTTTAAGAACAGAGCAACTAATGCTTTAAATTTAATTAATAACATTAGATAAAAGTATGAATATAACTAATAAATTAATTAGAATTTTTTTAGAATAAAAATAGATTAAAAAAAAATCTTTCCATAAGTATAATGAAAATTTATTCACAATTTAAGTGAGGGTACTTAGAAAAATTTAAAAAAGCGAATTATGAGTTTCTGTTGTACTTAAAGATTCTTCTCTGCCTTTTTGCTGATTTACATCTTATAAAACACAATTGTGTTTCTTGGCACTAAAGTTAAAACCGAGTCTAATGTGTCTCACATATGCAAAGTATTGCCAAAAATATTTCATGAGTATTTGTTTGGCATCAGATTTGAGCCAATAAATACACCATTGAGAGTATTGGCTTTTATGGGCCATTTTAAATTCAGTTATATGTAAAAATTGAAGGGGGATGGAGAAGAGATACATGGTGACAGAATGTTTTACTTTTACATCAAACCTACACTCTGAAATGAGGTGTGAAAGACTATAATTGCTCAATAGATTTGTTTTTACAATAATTATCTGTTCACCCTCACACACTAAATTCTCATTCTCCCTTGCTGGTTGAAAAACACAGCTTCATGAAATGAGAGTACAACTGAGAAAGAAGAGGGTGCTGCTATCATTTTCAGAAACATAATAGAAATAAAATAACCCTAATACCTTGTGCATATGAATGTTTACACAATTGTTTTACAATTTTACTCTTCTTATAATCTACACACACAAACATTTACTTATAAATAAACTAAACATCCTTAAGGTAAATAACTTGCTTGTTATTTTTGTTAAATATATAAAATTCAAAAGTTAAAAGATTTGAGAAAATATAGAATTGCTAAAAATAACAATTGCCGCTTTATTTGTGTATTTAAATGCACTTTAAAATGATGGTTTTTCTTTATTTTTTTGAGTTGACAAAAACATGAGGACTTTTTTTTTTACAAACAAATTTACTTACAGTGCCTTTTATATTTGGTCTTCGAAGGGATTCTATTCTTCCAACTTCCCATACCATTATTTTACTAACAGGATCAAAAGTATATTTGCCTTGACTAGGTCTTAAAGTCATATTCAGAACTGATTTTGGCATTGGAATTTCTACAACAACATTTTCTAGCTGCAAATAAATATGAAAAATTTGTAAAAACATAAAACAGGAGTAATTTTAATAGTCTACTAAGTGTTTAAAATATTGCAAGACTAATGCTACATTTCTATTTACAAGAACAGATATTAAATTATTCAGTCTTCAATAAGCAAAACATTTTAAAGGATATATACTACTTTGGTATCTAAAAGTTAAGAATAATGATTCTTTTTTAAAATAGGGTGTGTAATAAAGGAAAGAATCGAATAAAATTTGGCATACTTAATTCTAAAGCTATTATAAAATAAAAAGAATACTTGAAGAATACACAATAAAGAACTATATTGTTTTATTCATGCAAATGATACTAAATGAATAATAGGCAAGAAGTTTATTTGTTACAGCAAGAAAAGAAAAAAAATTAGTTCACAGAGAAGGAGATTCCTTTTTGCTGCAATACAAACATCAGAGTTTCATGCAACACAATATGCTATTGCTGCTGCAGAAAGGTTTTGAGTTCAGCAGTTTCCTTTAGTGGAGGTTGACAAGTTAAAATTGTTCATCAAGTTTGTCCTAAACACGCTCAATCAGATTTAAGATGGGGAACTACTTGCCCATTGCTTGCAATTGATATCTTCACTTTGAAGATAATCCTGTACAAGGTAGTGAACAATACAACATTTTTATCCATATTTGTGGAACTATACCATCTCGTAAATGATAAGTATGGTGTTCCAGCCCTCCTCCAAAAATGTGAAAGAATGTGCATCTAACAGATACAGATGGCAGTCTATTCACACCAAAACACTACCAAAATGATACTGATTTCCTTCTATGATGCTATATGAGCAGTAGTATGCTTTATGCTTCCTCCAGATTAAGCTGCAATGAAAGCCCCTATGTTAATTTTTAATCATGCTTTATTGAAGTTTCTTTGCTTTTGACTCTACTGCAAATGGGCTCTCTTTCACACATGTCAGTTGCACACAAATAGCAGGATGGCTGGTATACAGACCACATTCCCCGAGTCTTCTATGAACTATTTGCCAGGATATCATATTCTTGTGATTGAAACAACCCCTGAAGACAACTGTCTGGCACACATTACCTGGTTATATCATGCAGTTGGTCAGAAATTGTTTTGTCTACCTGTACTTATGTTTGGATGTAATGTTACAGCTTGTCTATGAACATTTTCAATAGTTTGGTTTGTTTGCACAATTTGGAAAATATGCACGATTGCTATATTGACAACACTAGACAATTCTGTCTGGGATTGTTAAATTTCTAACATATCAATGATTCTACTTTTTTTAAAAAAAGTTCACTTGTCTTCAATGAGCCATAATCAATATTTTTGAAGCAATTGAAATACATACAAATTCCTTGACCATGCAAACAGCTAGAGTCTGGAATGCATATGCATACCATTTGAATCCTAACATTTTGTCTTATTGTCCTGTATGTCACTGACAAAAAAATTTGCATGCACACAATCACTGGTTACCATGGAGAGATAATACACATGTAATATAAGGTTTTTCTGTTTCATTAAAACCTTTCATTTCTACAGTTAACTCATTATGCTTAACTTTTGACAACAGAATATTAATAAGTAAACACACATTGCCATTTTATATGCAACAACTATTTGTCTATAAAATAGATATAATTTAAAAATTCTCCTAGGAGAGTTTCTGATTATGATGAAATTTTAGATTTTTACTTCTATCATTAAATACATTTTCTAAATTTTTAAAATGTTTATTGTTTATAGTTTTTTTTTAAAAACAGAATTAAATATTTAACATAAATGAATTTCAGTGAAGATTTTTAGTCTAAAGCAATCAATCTGACATAACTAATACTCAAAAACATTTATTAATTTATAATTTTTACTACACCAATTTTATTTATAAATGTATAAGTCAAAATATATATCAAGTAAATAACAATTACATATAATTAACCAGATATGTATATATATTGTCACTTATGATTTTCTTTTAAATTTTAAAATTAAGAATGTGTATTATAAAGAAATCAACAAGCCATCAAATTTGAAAATACTTTGTAACAATATATATTTAACTTAATAAAATTCTGTCAAATTTCTGATCATTTATAATATTCAATATGTTTTGAATGATTGAAATAGTGCAGAATATAATTATACATAATTTTATTAATTCAGTAATTGGGAAACATTTAAAAAAACTACCAAATAAACAAAAGAGAAAGTAAAGGAAAAATTGTATTTACAGCTTTGCCCATGGTAACTTGAGGTCCAACAGTGATTTCCATTTTACCTCCGCTAATTTCTGAAAATGATAAATCATGCCGGATATAAAAAGGCATTGCTACCATGCTAAAAAAAAATTAAACTTCATTATTATGAATTTAAAAAAAACAAGAGTTCAGAAAATAAATAAAATGATCTTCAGAAAATAAAATTAAAAAGAAAAAAACAGCAGTAAGATGAATTTTTATTAGAACTCTTTAACACTGAACAAATGTTTACATACAATGTCACTCTGAGAGATAAAATCTGGAAACAAATGGTATTTTTTGTAAAATAAAAGAAAAAAAATGCTATTGAAGTTTGTTTCACTTCGTTCATATCAGGAAAATGTTTAAAATTAATTATGCTTTTAATGCTTGAATTTGTACATGCACACATGTATTTATATGAACTTGTAGTATTCAGAAATAGAATTTTCTTAAAAGCAAGTCTATAGATGTATCCATAATTAATAGAAATACGATCAAGTATAAGAAAAAAAAATCATACTTTTGAGATCCAATGTGATATGACATTAGTCTAAAATTACCATCGGGAGGTACAAAAGATAATATTCGCTCTGACTGAAAAAGAAAGAATTTTTATGGAATTATTTAAAAATGAAAAGAATTTAACTGCTTAGAAAAAATATAAAGTAATATAAAAGATATTTTACAAAAACTAATTCGTACTTCCCAACGACGAAACCGAACGCAAGGATGAAAACTAACATCATCAAAAATTCTTGGATTGACAAAAGACAAACTAAGATCTGGCATTCCACTTAATTTTATGCAACAGTCAATCTATACATATAAAAAAGAAAAACCTGATGTAAGCAATTTATGACATTGTGATATATTTGAGAAAGTTTTAAATAAAAAGGAAATATTTTTATTCTCTAATAATCAATACAAACTCACACATCCTTGTATTTCTGCAGATATAACAGAGCCTCGATTGTCCATAATAGCATCAATTTCTTCAATTATATCAAAATATGCTTCATTATTTGCATACTTTACACCAGTTCTACGCCATGGTATACTAGAAAGCTGACCAGTAGGTAAGGTGGTACTTATGCTGATTAAAAAAGAAAAAGTTCTTCAAAGACAAATCGAATTAAAATATAAAACAGTAAAAAATAATATATATATATTTCTGTTCATTAAAATGTAGTGGTATAGCAATAAAAATATTGAGAGAATAATTTTTCCACTCAATATATATTTTAAATCATGATATATTTATTAAAGTTATATGACAAAAGTAAATCTAATTTATATTCACTACTAGATATAAATATATTACTAAAATTTATGTACAAAAATCTTTTTTTATTTTTGCTTATTAATATATTTATTTTAATCCCTGCATTAAAACATGGTTCTGAATAATAATAATATAATTTCTTACTTTGATCGACCTGTTACTGTATTTGCAATTGTCCTTAATATATTAGGTGGTTTTATCATCTCTTTCAAGATGTTTGATTCGGTAGCAAGAGGGAATCCATTATCTAACATTTCATCCAAAAGCTGTTAAAATCAAAACAGTAATTTAGAATCATTAAAAAAAAGAAAGAAAATGTAAACTTGAAATTAAAGAAATAATTTTTTTAAAAATACTTATACAAAAAAAATCATTTATAAACTCAGTGCTGAGTACAATATGTCTAATTTTTCCAATGTTTTATAAGCAGAGTAATTTGTCTCTTAATTTGTGAACTCATTAATAAAAATGGATACTTTACTTTTTGAGACCAATTGTTTATTAATGTAGCACTTGGAAGCTACATGAGGGCTATTGACAACAGATTTTGTAATTTTGAGTCCTGGTTCAGTTTTGAGGATGACACTAGACTTTATACCCAATCCTCCAAACTTATAGGAGATATGTCACAGCAATGTGAGGACTTTGAACTTCGGTAGGCCAAACGTGCCTCAGCCCCACTACACAGGTGGTATTCAGTGGCACCCACAACTTTACAACTTTTTCAAAACAAATCATACAGATGTATTTAATGGAAATTCATTTGATTCATAAAAATATTGTAAGAATTTATATTTACTTTAAAGAGATGGAATACAGCAGTCAAATTTTGTGTGTCACACATTTTTAACTTCTCTTTAATAATGGAAAAAGTTACCTCTTACCATTGCCTAAAATTTTTTTTGCTATTGCAACATTTCAAGAAATATTTCGAAAAAGACTTGAATAAAAATTAATTCGAAATAAGTATGATGCAATTCTCAATAAGCAGCATAATTTATCCAGATACCTTCAAGTCAATCTCTTATTAGTAACAGTTCTCCAATTCTTGATTTCACATTTCTCAAGTTGTACACAATTCATAAATGATTGTCAATTCATTCAATCTTGTAAGGATCTTATTTTCATTAATCAAGATCATCCCGTCCTCATTTCTGCAAAGAGTAGTTCTGAATTCGAAGTTCCTGCCTCCAGCATTTTTAACTTTTGAAAGAAATTTCTCCTTTTGGATCTTTTGATTTGAGCTCCCAAGAGGTCTTCATGATATGCACTTTTTCATCTCCTGTGAATATTTTTGTCATTTCTTTTTGTAATATTGTATTCCTCCATTGAGTTTCTTTTATTTTGCATTTCCTATATATATCACTTTTCTTATTAGTGACTGCATAGCAATCTATAAAACCAACTTTTTTCACTGTTTTTTCTAGGACAATGTAGGCATCATTATAGATCCTAAATTGATTCCATTTTTACTTGATGAACTCAATCTTATATCTTGGGTATCTTTCGCTCTAATTTAGTTTACCAAGAGATTGATTGAATTTCAGATCTTGTTATCTGAGTTTTTAGTTACTCAGAGAAAAACTTATTCACCATAAGCTTTATGCACATTCTCAAGTCTTCAAGTAAGTCTAGCTCTAATTTTTGCTCAAACCATTAAATGGCCAAAGATGGCATCATTGTATGTTCTGATATCCAGTATGTCAGAAACATGTCTTATGTTAGTCAAGAAGAGACAAAATCAAAGAAGATGTCTCCATTAGGAGATTTCCTTGTCATCTTATAAATCCTCTAATGTTGGAAGAACATACTTGTAATAACTATATTGCATTTCAAGGCAAAAATGATGAGCTTCATCCCATTATCAATGGTTATGCCAAGTAGGCTAGATTTTCTGACAATTATTCTGTTGCGCCTTTCTGCCAATCTAGGCATTCAGGTGATCCAGAATAATTTTAATATCTTTACATCAGATATATGAACATAAAAATTTCTGATATATGGTTATATTCATAGCACATGAATTTTTCTAAAATCCAATAAAAATATATCTAAAATTTGAAAATTTTTTACTTGCCTCATAAACAACCACATAATGCTCTTTAATTAAGGACTCAGTACAATCCCCAAAATAATCTTCAAATGTGTCAACCACTCTATGTAAGAATTCAATAACAAATAATGGAGATACTGAAATAAAGCATACCATAATTATTTCATGATTAAGTGCATTTTATGTATATTGACGTTTAAATAGGTTAAGTAAAAAGGTAAGAACATACTGTATTTTCCTGTATATAATCCGTAGCGGTGTATTATCCGCACCTTTTTTTTTAGTAAAAAAAAACATTGTATAATTCGCAGCAGTTTTTACGGCAAATAATCCAAAATATAAACTGCCGATAATGAAGACCAATCATATAAGATAAAAAATACACAATATAATTAAAAATAGAAGTAAGAAATTGTACAGAAGAAAAATTTATTATGAAATGTCTTTTTAAATATGTACGATAATATTTTTTACGAAAATCTCGATAAAACAAAGAAATTCTTTGCTACTGCCATCTATGTTTTGAGTTGTTAAACAAAACATTACATGTGAGGAAAAAAAAAAGACTCTTTTTTAAATTTCACAAGTTAACAGCAAAAAAATTAAGATCCAGGCTGCTTTCCCATTATCTCTTTCTTTTAAAATCCATTTATTTATTTCTTCCTCAAATTCTGGCCAGTGAGGTTTTTCACGGCGATTATCTCTTTAACCTCGATCACAATTTTCGAAGTTGGTCTTGGTTTATTTCCACAAACGAATGTTCAATTCGTCAACGTTGAAAAACCTTGCAGCTTCCCGATTTCTGATTTCGGTAGCCTTCTCTATAACTTTTAACTTGAAGTTTGCAGTGTAACTGAACGCTTTTGCTTCAACATGTGATGAAAACTTACGAAGGACGTAATAGCTCTAGTTAAGAGAAAATTGGAAATGGCGCCAGCGACTAGTAACAGTTTTTTCCTTCTGAGGAATCAAATTCGTTTTTGAATGTAATTGGACAAAAACTAGTTATGGCTGAAATACATCATCCGAGTCATGAAAGCGCCATCTATTATTTATTTTATAAAACATAAACAGCATTTCTTTCAAAACTTTATTGTTAGCTTTTCTGATGGACAACGTTTTTTCTCAGATAATCAGCGGCGGTGTAAAATACGCAGAATGAAATTTGAAACTTTTTTAACACATAATCCGCGGATTATACACAGGAAAATACAGTAATCTAATTTTAATGAAGAACCTATCTATAAATTAAATACAATCTAATAAAATTTTATTTTTTTGAATGATAATTAAAGTAAAACTATATACAAATATTATCAATATGTATTTAGCTACTATTAAAATTGTAATTACTATATCTATTACTAACTGATGAATTTATAGTTTATAAGCTCTATAATAACTATATATAATAGTTTACAATAATTATACTTTAAACTAGAAGATGAATATTAATTTTGTTTACCTTCTGTAGTGGTAACAGCAACAAAAAATAAATTACATCTGTATATACTGATTAAGTAATGATGTGGTGTTGCTATAATTGGTTGAATATCGTCAGGAGAGGCTGCTTTTCTCTGAGCATCAAAAAAATAATCACATACAGATCGATGAATAACACTTTTCCAATGTTTCTCCATGAAAACATCACTGAAATAAATATAATGAAAAATTTTAATAGATAGAACAGGTATGCATTGATTTGTTTAAAAATAAGGTATCACAGATTTACAGCAAGTCATAGGGCAGCTGATCAAATAACAAAACAAAAAACAAGAAAATTAAAAATTGTATACTATTTCTTATACGCTGTAGATAAAAAAAAACAATGATACACAGAGAATGTAATTTTAAGCAAAATATTTTTTTCAGTTTAACAATTATTTTGTTTTATTTTTGTAACAGCTCAGGACAAAACATCTCCTTTTCATTAGTAAGTTGCAAAATTATAATTTTAAAACTAATGTTACTCATATCATTATAAATTTTAAAATTTGTCATCTTGACATATTGTACAATTGTATATCAAACATTTCTTTCAGTCAATGACAGAAGATCATTTTGACAGCTACTTCATTTGCAGAAGTGGATGCAAAAATAGTCATTTTCTCCCAACAGCTAGAAGTTTAAAAATGTATTCTTTGACAATGGATGAGTGTCCTGATACTAATGATATGGTTGATTTTCCATTTGTAATAGAGGTATAAATGATAAGATGACAACAATATAAATAAAGAAATAGCTTCTTTTTAGTACCATTAAAATATCATAACATTAAGAAATTTATATAAAGTAGTGAAAAAAATCATACTTTTTCTCCTTTGCTAAAGTTACTGGCATGGTTACAGATGGTGTCCCAGTGGTAATATGTTTAAAAATTTTTTTAATTAATAGAAAATAATACCATTGTTGTCAGAAACTCTTACTTGATGAAGTACCCCAGCATGAAGAAAATTGATACATATTGGTTACAAGGACCAAGAAACTATGACAAACATGTAAAAAACCACCACATTTTGGCTCATACAAGTTGGTAATTTAAATAAGTAAAATTGATGAATTATCCCTATAATCAATTTTTTTATCAATATGTTTGGAGTGAATTTACCCTATTGGATGTATTATTGCCCGAATGCTATTACTGCAAAAATTTGGAAAGTAGTCACCCACGATTCCCTACAACCAATAAGTTTCAAAATTTTTGTGAAAAATATTTAAAAATAAAACCAAGTTTTGCATATTTTCATCATGACAGTTAACTTTATAAGTGTTAGGGATTGAATCATAATAGAATTCAGAAATTATTTAAATTCTAAGGTAATTATAGCAATATATACATTACAGAAGTGAAGTGGCTCAGTTGAAGTCGAATGTTAAAGTGATTTTATGATGTACTTAAATTGTTTACGATATTAAAAGCAAAATTGACACCTGAATTTGGTGATACCAACTGGCTGTTCATTTAAATGGCTTAAACCTATGTTTTCAAGGTAAAAACAACTTATCTGCAGAATGCTTTAATCAATTAACACATTTCGGATCAAACTAAAATCAGGCAAACCCAAACATATATTTTACATTTCAATAAGTTAGTCAAATATATTATCTTAAAAATGGACAATAAAGTCAGCTTTATTCTGAGATTTTGACACAAAGAATCGAAAAGGTACACAAAACTAAAGTTGACAGATATATTAAAATACTTGAAATGAAATAAAAGACATACTATTCGAATGAATTCTAAATATGATGAAATTTCATTTCTGGATGGCTTTCCAAATTTAAAACTACGAAGTTTATCTTCACCTCACTAGAGAAATGTTTAGTTTCAAAACTAAGATTTTTCAAAATTTAGAATGGTTTACTTTAGCAAACTATAGTTATTATACTGAATTCAATTAAATAAGTTTAACAATTTATTTGAGATCATAGTATTAATAAACAGAAGAATGTTAAAATCGAATCTAGTATTAGAAAGTGCCTATAACTTATTATCTGACACGGCCTCTAAATTCGCTCCCACAACACAGAACCAGCTAAAAAAAAATGATTAAAATTTCAATCACTGTAACAGTTAACTGCTATCTAGAACAGATGCTTACTCACCCCGAAGGATTTATAATAAATAAACTATGTATCATTGTAACACTTTTTGAAGACCGAAACTCTATTTTTTGTTGACGTCCGAAACGAACAGGCTGTATTTGTGTATTCACTTCGTTTCATAATGCATCTGTCAGATATGATAATTAATTAAGTAAGAATTTTTAAAAATAAAAGTTTTTGATGAAGATATAAGAATTGAAGCATAAAAAAGAAGTACTTAACTTTTTTCTCTGCATTGATTGTTGAGAAAGATGATTTAAAAAACTACTCTGATTGTCTAGTTTTTAAATAAAAAGTTTAGTATTGAAAACTGGCAATTTGATATTGAAATTTGTTATATAACATTGGTTCCGTTTCTATGTTACGTAATTTGTATACAGTAAATTTCAATTTCTCGGCGGTAAATCATATATATTCTGGCGGTAATGTTTTTTCCTACCTTTTTGTTTAATTAAATTAGCAGAAAATAAATAAAAGTTGCTTCTATATTTAAATTGCGCGTAATAATATAATATGTGTGTAATAATATTTTTTAAAAATATTTTGGTTGAATTAATTATGGTGTGAATGCATCAAGAATAAATGAGCATAGTTTATAAAAATTCCACAAGTAGTTAAATTTCATTTTAATAAATTTTTCAGTTGCATTAACATTGAAGTGTATGTAAAATATTTATTGATTTTTGTTTTTTTGTTGTTGATTTCATAGTATTTGTTTCTTCTAAGTGGATTTTGAATTTTACGTTATGTAACTTCATTAAAAAAAATTGTACTTTTGAACTCTAAATAAATTTAGGCGTCAGGTGTTCAATAATGCAATTTTTAAGGCTGATTTCATAGAACTCTAGTATCATGACTTCTACATCTGTATTTTATTATCTCAATAAAAGTTTAAAAATCATTAAAGCATTAATCTACAGATTAAAAGTGTATGAATTGTTAATATTTTTATAATGCAGAGGAAAATAATGAAATTAAATGTTAAATCCTAAAATGTATTTACACATATATATTTAGTTGTACCATTTGCATACGTATTTTCTAAACATATTCTCGCACTAAAGAAACTGAAAATTCAAAAGTAGATTTTACAATTGGTATATTTTAAAATTTATGAATATTTTGAGTCAAAAACAAGCATTTAAAAAGTCCCCCCCTTTGCAAATATGGTGAAGGATTCATCTAAAACTCTCCTGAAGAAAAAAGGTCTCTAAATTGAAGGATATGTGATAAATAGAATGTAATATTAAAAAAAGAAATTCAAAATGTTGAAGGTGTACATAAAATTAAGTTTCAACTATATATATTTATTTCAGACAAAACCATTTTTGTAGTTCAGTCTTAATACTACTCTATAGAATAGCAAGTAGAGAGAAAAAAAGATAGTTTTTTAATTCAAGTACTAAATCAAAGAGCATAATTTAAAGTTAATTTTACAATTAGCTAAATTGATTTTATAAATTTGAAGTTTTTGTAGTTGGAAATATTTAACTGCTTGTTAAAACAGTTTAAAGTTGCTGAGATGAAATAAATAAATCTTTAACATGTTAAATCAAAGAATCAGGAAATTTGCCTATAGTTAGTTGATGTATATTTTTTTACAATTCTTCGTTTAAAAACTCAGCATATAGAACATATTCCTTCCCTTCTTCAGTTGCTCGATAGCCCGGGGTGGACCTTGGCCTTCTTAAGAAGCCTTTTCCTGGCTAGCCTTCTTATTAGTGTTCTCCAATTCTTAGTTCTCAAAACTAGGAGATCTTTTTCTAGACCATCAATCCATTTAAGATTTGGCCTGCCCTTTCTTCATGTGCCGATTGGTTGGGTATTGAATACTTTTTTTAGTGGTGCGGTTTTCATCCATTCTAACAACTTGACCTGCCCAATTAATCTGTTGTGATACAGAACATATACTATGTCAATAATATTGTAACCAGTGCTGGTTTAAGCTCATTTCGGGTCCCCTTAGCATTAATGGATCGAAATTTATACTAGAAAGTCTGGTTAAGTCCAACTTTACGGTTCCCCCCAGTGCCCAGTGTATAAACCAGCACTGGTGTAACAAGATTTAAAATGTCAGCAGGACGTAAAATACATGTGGCTGATCTTAACTCTGGTTCTGGAAAAGGGGGGGTACAAAGGGTTTCATTTTCCTTGTTGGAACTTTTAAGAGAGCTAATTGGATATATGGTATCAACTATTGGCTAATGGTTTAATGAAGGACTTATATGTTAGGTTATGTTGACAGTACCATTGGAGATTTTACTGTTACTATAATACTTGTGTGGATGTGTACATACCAAAAAGTGAAGGGGAAAAGTATTCTCCTTTCTGAAACAAAAAACTGCAGCTCTTTAAAAAATCTAGAGATATGGCTAACTCCACCTGCCTGATGAAGGATTGTATTGAACCTCGTAAGTGACAGGCTTTCTTGCATAGTGCTATTTAGGAGACCAAATGTTGAGCTTTCAGTGGTTTTGGTAAAGGGTCCCCATTTTCGTAAAGATACACTAAGTGTTCATCACTTCTATTCTAGGCTCAATAATCAGAAAGAAAAATGAATTTAGCCCTTTAGGATAGCAGATAGATTTTCCACAATTGAGAAAGTAACAGCTGCTGCATTTAATGCTCACTATGCTAACATGGGTAAATATAAACCTTCTGCTTGAATTTCAAAGGATCATCTTAACAGCCTTAATAAAGAACTAATTGTTGCTCTACTGATCTTTTTTGGAATAAGAACTCAAATATGGAATTAGATAATTGCTATACAGAAAGAGTGCAGCACCAGGTGGAATCCTACTGGAGTTTTTTGTCCATCTTGTGGTAAGGAGTCCATGAAGGTCCTACTCAGGCTTATTAGCCTAGAGATAATCTTAGCATATGGTATAAGGGAGAAATTATACCTATCCTCAAAACTAAGTAAGGACTCGAAGTGTATTGGCTAGCTTTCATCCAGTATTATTATTTACTAGTGTAATATTTAAACTGACCGCTTTATAGAAAATAAGACTCAATCACTATCTGGAGTATAGAAATGTTGCACAGATTTCTAGACTCAAATAGGAGGTAAAAGATAGCTCCTGTCTTGAAAACTGTTGCAGTGTTCATCGACTTTCAGACATCCTTTGATAAAAAGGCTACTCAGGAAATTAATATTGGTGTCTGTGGAAATGTGTATCATTGAATTAAATCAATTTTGAATCAGTATTTTATCAGAATTAAATGTAGAACAACTGTCTCTGTTTGTAGGCAAACTAGTTGACTTTTCAGGGCTCAGTTCTGAGTCCTATTCACTTCAACATTATGATCAATGAGTTAGTTCACTATGTTAAGAATTTGCATCCTGTGATGCAAATGCTTCTCTTTGCTGAAGGCCTTGTTTTTTGGTCTGCTGACCAAAACATCCATATTATCCAGAACTTGCTTAACATTGCTCTTGATACTCTTTTGACTTGGTCAAAATACAATGAAATTATTGTAATACAAGTGAGAGACAACTTCAAGTTTTTGCTCAAAGTACCAAACCCAATCGGATTGAATTTTTCTATAGAGACCAAAAACTCCAGAGGACTCAAGAAACTACTTATTTGGGAATTGTTTTGGATTCCAGGCTAAGAGTTGAAATAAACAAGCCAACTGGTTACTGAACATAGTTTATAAAAGAAAAATAAGGAAAATAAGTGCTTCATCAAAGGAAAATAAGTGCTCTGAAGTTGGTTGGGAGATTGATGAGACTTGGAATTCTGGAAGATGTATAAGCCTGCAGATTGTAGATTGAAGTCCTAACCTACCATCTTACATGTGATTAATTAAAAATCTTTTTTTATATCATTCAGTTGTTTTTTATGGGCAATTCCTGCTTGAAACTGTATGTTCCTATGATATTTGAACATAACAAATCATAATTTAGACTTGGTTCTACTGGCCAGTAAGAAGTCTACACTGAGACAGAATTGAAGAGAGATAATTTTGTCCACACTATTGGAGAAAGACCTCTTACATCTCACTAGTTGCATGTGTACACCAATGGATCAGTTTTAATGATGATGCTTGGGTTGGTGCAAATTGTAGCTATGGTGATGCTTAAGTGGCTGTTTTCTAAATAGTTCTGACTGAAATCACTAAAAGAAATAAGAAAATTGTGGTGTTCATCGATTCCCTAGCCACCATTAAAGCAATTTCTTTAGTCTTCTTTTAAAAAATAGACCTGTAATTAGTTGTCGACTTGTGATTAATTATTTAATGGATAGTGGTTGAAATGTTACCATACAGTTGATTACAAGTCATTGTGGAATCATGGGTAATGAGTTTACTGACACACTGGCTAAGATGGACTCTGACCTTACTCAACCTGTTCCTCCTATTTGCTGTCAAAAGTGAAAAAATAGTCATCAGTGCTAGATTAAAGGTTCATTTTCAAGAGAAGATTGGGGACTCTGTGAAAGGGAAGAATTGGATTTTCTTAATGCTAAGTCCCGTCCCTTGTAACCTGTCACTGTTGCTAACTTTAGAATAAAACTGGATGACTATCTCATAAAACACTTGTCCAGATTCGGTTTAGTAGGTTCTCTAATTTGCTCTTTATGAAATGCTAAAAGCATGTGTGGAGATCATTTGGTTTCTAGTTCTGGACTCGGTGAGGTAGCAGCAGCTAGTGCTGCTAAAAAATCCTTGTAAATTTTATTGTGTTTCTGAACTGTATTAGGCTGGCTGTCATAGACTGATAGTGGTTATGCCTATGGCTAACATGAGATTAAAAAAAGATTTAAAATGCAAATAAAAGAAATAAAGAATTTAAAACATATAATTATCTATTTATTATTTCATTTGCATTTGAAAAAATGAAAACAGAAAAGCATTATATAAGTCCTGCTAAGTTAAAGGGTTTATATGTTAAATATTAAAAGTTATTTTTTTCATTTATTCTAGCCTTGTCATTGACTTTTAGGTATAATTATTAAATTAATTTTGAAGATATTAATAAATAAAATAAAAAAATTCATATTTATAAAAGTATTCTGCATAGTTTTTGGATTTATTGATGGGAGTTTTTTAAAAGTATAATTTTGTGCATTAAATGTTAATTTATCTTATTTTATTATTCAAGTCTTTTCTATTTTACAGAGAATTACTCCCCTGTTGTGTAACCTAAGAGCTGTACATTTGATAAAGTGGATAAAAATGTCCTCTGGAAAACAAAAAACTTTAGAAAGTTTTGGAAATCCTGCTAAAAAACAAAAAACTGATGAGACAGAAAATGATGGCCAAGAATTAATTAAAGAAATTAAACAGTCTAGGTTATCATTTGCTACATCTATTAAAGAATTCAAGTTTAATAAGAAGAGAGTTAGGGTACTTTCGGATGCTAAGGATATAGCTGAAAATGCTGAATGCATCGTATATTGGATGTCAAGAGACCAGCGTGTTCAAGGTATTGCAAAATGTTTTACTGTTATATTTGGGATAAAATTTTTTATAAAACTAAATTATTGATGTTATGTTATTGTACACAGGCTACTTGCATGTACAAGAGGGATTTATGTAGTAAAATGTCAGAGATTATAACCTGCAACCTATGGATTCGTAAGCACGCAACATACCACTAGACAAAAGTGATCACTCCTGTCCGGAGGCTGTTACTGGCTTATTTAGATACCGCCGCAATAGCACCAAGGTCAGTGGTATAACAGAACATTTGGGCCCACCTGCAAAGTCAGGTTTTGGGCCACCTAGAACTCTGTCCCCCCTCAATGCGGGAGTGTACATTACACCACTGACCTTTATGCTAAAAATCAAAAACCTCTTTGTATGGTAAGGGGATTTAGACCCCCAAGCCCCACTCTTTTGTATGCCACTGGTTGTACATCAGTTATTTATATTGCATCAGATTTATTAGAAATTATTTATTTTTAAGAGATTAACAATGCTAAACAATTCTACAATTTTTTAATCATTTTTTGAAAGTAATATAATTGAAAACAATTTTTTTTAATAGATAATTGGGCTTTTCTCTATGCTCAGCACTTAGCTTTGAAGTTGGATTTGCCATTATGTGTTTGCTTTTGTTTGGTTCCCAAGTTCTTAGATGCTACTATTCGTCATTATCGCTTCATGTTGAAAGGCCTTAAGGAGGTCTCTGAAGTAAGTACTCTCTGGTTATATATACTTCACTTGATATTGAGTTTATCAGTATTAATAAATTATTATTTGTAGTTTAAATTCCTTATTTTAATTTATTAATGTATAAAAGTTTTTAAAGATTTTAATTTAAAAGAACTGTTACATCTCTAAATATTTTAATATTACCTAAATTACTAACTGTAACTTAATTATGAAATTATACTATAGATAACATGTCATTAAATTGTGTATTAATAACATGAGAATTTGAGGATTATTTATGGCACTTGCAATCACACAAATAATGTTCCCATAATAAGAAAAAAAAAGTTTATTTAAAATACCAATTTTCGCACGACACCATTCTATATTAATGTGTATATTGGTATTCATAGTTCATTTGAAATTGTTGGATATTGTTTTGTACAGTTCTTATGTTTCCTTTTGTCTTATCTTTAGTAAAAAAAATATTTAAAAAATATGTGTTATAAAAAATTGATAGAATTTCTTTCTCATTTACATTCTCAATAGGTAATGATATGCATGAAATAAAAGTAACATTTTAAATATAGTGTTGAAATGAAAAGATTAAGACATGGGACTTGAATATAATTAAGTGACTGATAACAATGTATATAATTTTATAAGAACATCTACTACATTAAAATGCATTATATTTTTTTAGGATTTTATTCAGATTTTTTTATAATTTGTTTTTGATATTTTTTACAGGAATGTGAATCTCTAAATATTCATTTTCATTTGCTTTTTGGTGAAGCTAAGAAAGTTTTGCCAGAATTTATAAAGACAAACAATGTTGGAGGCGTTGTTACAGACTTTTCTCCATTACGAGTTCCTGCAAAATGGGTGTCGGATGTTTTATCTAAGTTACCAGAAGATGTACCTCTATGTCAGGTTAGTATTTTTTATATGAAACATGTTCATTACAATATAGTAACGTTTCTTTATTTTTTTAAAATTCATTTAATCTGATGATTTCGGAAAATAAGTTTTTAATTTTCAATACGCTATTACTTATTTCAAGTTCTTTTAGAAACAATAAAAATTTGTTACAATTATTCGTATGTAATTATAATTTATCATATATTTTTTCATCCATCTGAATGTTTAATTTAGTGTTAAATGAATTTTTTAAAGGTCACTTAAATTCACACACACACACACATTTTCTAAATATTTCTATTCAATAATATTTTGACAGAGCAGTAAAATTTTATCATTTTTAATTAATGTTTCGTATTATATTACAAGGGATTTTTGTATTTTTAGCATTATTTGTTTCATTGTATTAAAATTAAAGATTCATTCTAAAAATAGTAATCTTATTTAATAAAATATTTCTTAATCAAAAGCCGTTACTTGCAATGTATCTCATATGAGATATTTTCTCTTCCTTTTTGGCTGAAATTCTGTATGCTGATAATATTGTTACATAAAATGCTTTGAATTGCAGAGAATTTTAGTAATGTATCTGTGTAATAAATATTTCATTCATAACATATAATATACTGTTTAATAATTGAAAATAAAATGTATATTAATATATACATTAAAAAAATATTTTTCAATATATTTGTTTTTTTTTTTAAAAAAGGAAACTTTTAAAAATATATTAAGTATTTGTGATGAAAAATAAATTAAAAAAATTTTTTGTGTCGTATTGGACTTTTGATTTATCTTTGCTGATGATTTTTTGTATATTCACTATAAATGTGTATGCTGTAGCTTAAATTGTCATATGTACTCGAATTCCATTTTTATTTGAATAATATGTTGCTAATATTTAAAAAGAATTGTTATGACTGTTGGATATGAATTTATTTTTTTATAAAATGTGAATTATTTAAAATTTATAGAATTCTTTTTTCTCTTTAACATTCAGTTATTTGAATTTTTTAAAATTTGAAACATTATTAATTTACTAGATTTATTGTTTTTAAAAAAAGTAAGTTTTTCAAGTTATTGTTTAGATGTACGTAGAAACAATTTTTTTACATAGCTCAATATTTTTTAGGTTGATGCACATAATATTGTTCCTTGTTGGATTGCATCTGATAAATTAGAGTATGGAGCTCGAACAATCAGGAAAAAAATTCATGACAAACTCAAAGATTTTCTCACTGAATTTCCTCCTGTTATTAAACAAAAAGAGACAGCTAAGTGCACTTACCAGGTACTGATAATTTTGAAGTTAAAAGTAAATGTTAAGTAATTTAAATATAACGTAAAACTAATTTTTTTAAAAAATATATCTGCATCATAATTTGAGAAGAATAAAAATTTTTTTTTCAGTAATTGAATGCTATTTTAAAATGTTTTGTTTTCAATTTGCAGAATTTTTTTCATGACTAAATTTTTAAATGAAAAGTCCATTTATAAATCACTAAACTTTTATAAAAATTGGGTAATAAATCTTTCTTTTATTTTATTTAAACAAATCAATATTTAATATATTTTGCTAAGTATATTTTCCCCATTTATACTGTGTAATGTTTCCTGTCATTTAAAAATGAACACAAATAAGCACATTTTAGTTATACCTAAAAAATATTCTTGTATTGGTACTATACATACAAAAAGAAAAAAAAAATTTAAATGGGAACAGTTTTTTTTTTTATTATTAAAATAAAGACTAAAGCATGAATATTCTTAATGGATAAATTTTCTTAGTTTATATTCTGTAACTAATGGATTTATACTTAAACAAATGGTGCACTATAATTAAATACAAATTATTTTATTTTACATTATGAATTGATACTAGGACTTTTGTAAGGACCAGTTTAATAATTAAACTTTTCTGTACAATGATATATCTTATTCTTAGAGTTTTCTGTTTTCATACTGGAATTTAGGTTATGAATTGTTAACAATTTTTCTATACAAAAGTAATCAAACTAATTGAATATTATATAAATGTTATTAGAAAATAAAATTCTACTTAAATAATTAGTATTAATGTATAATAATAAAAATCTTTTAAAACCAATTTATAAAAAAACAAACTGATCAATATATAAAATTAAATGAAATTCTCCCCAAAATAATATAAATAAATTAAATTACAAATTATCTGAGAACGAATTGTGTTTATTTTAAGTGCACTGTCTTTATCTCAAAATCTTTGACATTAAAATATTTGTGCTTTAGTCTACTGATTGGGACAAGGTTGAGAGCAATTTAGAAGTGAATATGGATGTGAAAGAAGTTGCATGGGCCAAACCAGGAACTACTGCTGGCCTTTTGCAAATATCTGAGTTCTGTAAAAAGAGATTGAAAGGTTTTGGTGATCTTCGCAATGATCCTACAAAAAATAACTTAAGTAATTTATCTCCATGGTTTCATTTTGGTAAGTACACTTTTGTAGTTGACATATATCATTTATGTAAAAATAATCACATTTAAAAACAAATAAGATAAATAGTTTATTAAAAGATATGTATATTTGAATTACATATATATTTTTAATATATTTATAGAGTTAAGTTTTAAAAATGTGCTCCTCTTTACTGTATATTTCTGAATATAAGCTGTAAATACATTTTTTCTTCAAAAATTAACCCAAAATTCAATACCCATACATAAACCAAATTGAAACAAAAATTCCTGTAATTTTCAAATATTTCACCTTAAGGGCAAAAATTTTGCCAAGCAGGTAGAATATGTGAAATATTTTCCAATGAAATGCAATAAAGTAAAACACCAGACATCTACATCGATAATTTTATTTCTATCTGAAGCTAACACAAGTTTTTCCCACTAGTTTGTTCCCTTGTACATTATTTGTGCTAGTAATGCATTCTGTGCCTTTTTTTGTTTGGAAAATGAGCAGTTGGAGAATAAAAATTGTGTAGGGTGGGAGATTGTAGACTCGTTTCATGACTCCCTTGCATGTGGATCATATGCATTTAGACATCCCAATGAGTGAATATAAATTTTTAATAAGTTTATTTGGAAACAGATTCTTCCATTGACTTTAAAGAATTTTTGTGACATGAATAAAAGTTCCATTCAAAATACCCCAAAAGTTAAAAAGATTAAAATCACTATTGCATGGCTATTGGGAAATGTTGAAGAAACCATTTTTTCCTGAGATTAGTAGATCTGTATATAAGCCTACCTTCATATTTTAGCTTTAAAAAGTTCCAAAATTTCTTGGCTTATACATGGAAATATAGGGTAACCAAAAAATGCAAAGTTTTTATAGTGTTCTTACTTTATTTGAATCTAATTAAATACTTCCATAGATTACTTCTTTAAAAAAATTGTATGATTTTAAATTCTTTCTTCTTTTTTTTTCATATAAGTTTCTTACTTCTTTCAGGGCAAATTTCAGTTCAGCGAGCTATATTAACTGTTCTCAAATATAAAAGTAAATATGGTTCATCAGTGGATGCATTTGTTGAAGAAGCTGTGATACGAAGAGAGCTTGCAGATAATTTTTGTTATTACAATAAAAAATATGATAAAATTGAAGGTATAATTTTTCAGTATATTTCCCTTCTACAAAAATATTTAAAATTATATATACTTACTTATGTGTTCATGTATCAGGTGCATATGATTGGGCAAAGAAAACTCTAAAAGATCACAGTAAAGATAAAAGGGAGTATATATACACAAAGGAGCAGTTTGAAAATGCAAAGACTCATGATCTGCTTTGGAATGCAGCACAAGTATGTAAATGAATAAAAATAAATTAATATGATATTTAATTAGAAAAATATTATTTGTCTTGATTAATTAAATAATAAACTATAATTTTCCAAAGCGGCAAATGACAAGAGAAGGAAAAATGCACGGATTTCTGCGCATGTATTGGGCCAAGAAAATATTAGAATGGACAAATAGCCCTGAAGAAGGCCTGGAATTTGCAATTTATTTTAATGATAAATATAGTCTGGATGGCCGTGACCCAAATGGTTATGTTGGTATGTTCACATTAAATGTTAATTCCCATTAATTGAATATGATTTTCAAATTTTCATTTATTTCCAATAATTAGTTTTGCTGTGTTGACTTTCTTTTGTGAATTAATCTTCATTTATATAGAATTATTCATAATCATATAAATATATTTATAAAATCTTGTTTACTTGATTTTTAGGTGCTTATTTTATTTTAAGTTTTACAACCCCAAAATTACCCAGTAATTTTTTTTTCTCCCATGTGTCATTGGTAAAACCAGTGGCATGCCCTACAAAACTTCCAATTTTTGACCTTCTGTGTCAAACAATATTTATCTTTCTCTTCCTTCTTTCAAGTTAAGTCTGGATCTCAGATATGCACTTACCCTATATATTTAGTTAGTATAGTTCTGATGTTTGATAGTGCTTCATCAAATGTAGCTGACAAAATCAACCCATCTGTAATGATTATCTTAATTTTATTAACTGATATTTTATCTTCTATTGAAAAATGTTATGGTATGGCTTCTTTTTAAGAATACAAGAGCTGCTAAATACTATTAAAACGACTCTGTTATCTAATTTAATTAGAATCATTTAATGATCTGAAAAGAAATGTAATATAATTATTTTTTTAAACATAACATTCGGAAATGATTTCCAATTAATAATTTTTGTTTGATAAAAATTTTTGATTTTTTTAAAAATAAAATTTTAAAAGAATACTAGCTATATGGCCCGCGTTGCATGGGCTTTCTCTACTTGTATAAATTTTCCTTTCCTTCACAAAATCAACACTTCTAAAACTCTTTTTCAAAATGGCATCCCCCCAGCTCCTTTGCTTAGCCTGGCGTTGCACAGGAAACAAAAAACTTAAAAAAAATAATGCTTAAATATTTCTCGCAAAAAGGGAAAAAAATGAAAAACACAATTTTTTTTAAAAAACTGTAATTTTTAAAGTATTTTATCAATCTTTGTATAGATTACGGATAATATCGTTCTACACATGGGAAAAAAAGGGGTTTTTTTCGGGCTTGGTTTTTAAGTTAATGCCTTCAAACTTCATATATCGATTGCAAACAACGGTAATTTTTAAACAAAGAATGTAACAAAAATAATTTTTAAATATTTCTAGCAAAAAGGGAAGAAAACGAAAAACACAATTTTTTTTTTAAAAAACGTAATTTTTAAGTTATTTTTTCAATCTTTGTATAGATAACGGATAATATCGTTCTACACAAGGGAAAAAAAGCTTCGTGAGATTATTTTTATAAATAAAAAAGCTATTAAGTATTTAAATTTTGAGTATTTTTTAAAAAATCGTAAAAAAAAAAAGTTTTTGATATCAATTCAATATTTATAGGCGCACCTTTTCTTTTCTAGTGTAACCTTTCATCAAACGTAACGGGTTGAAAATTAATGCCTTCAAACTTAACAGATCGATTGCGAACAACAGTAATTTTTAAACAAAAACTTAAAAAAAATAATGCTTAAATATTTCTCACAAAAGGGAAAAAACCGAAAACACAATTTTTTGTAAAAAAAGCCGTAATTTTTAAGATATTTTATCAATTTTTGTACAGATTACGTATAATATTGTTTTGAAATCATACTCATGAAAACGTATCGATTTTGACTCATTTTAAAAAAAATCATAAAAAATATCATTTTTTGTAAAATAAATTATATCGTATCGTGGCGAAATAAATGATCTTTCCGATTTTGTAATTATTTTTTGTTTGAGTCTCATGAAAAAAAAATTAGATGGCGTTTTAAAAACGTCTGAAAAAAAAAACAGGTAGAAGATTTAGAACTTCGCCGCCTTGCAGGAAAAAATGGCACTTATCATGCATTTTAAGGTTTTTAATTAATATCTTTTTAACTAATTAGAATATCGATATATAAATGGTAAAAACAGATTCTTCGGATCATTCCCGAACTTTTGGTACCTTCGGCGAGTTTCTGCATCGTGCAGTTTGTGAGAAGATAGAATTACATATGTTTGTTTACCTACGAATTTTAATAGTGTAGATTTTAATATACAATGGGCCAATCTTTGTAAAAAATATATTTAATTGCAAACATAGCTATTTTTTTAAAACAAGCTTCATATTAAATTTGAATGAAATGCATTTAATTCTAATACTTTATTTTTTTTGTTTTGAGTCTCAATTGACACAAGTTTTTTTCATTAGCCATCATTTTTATTAAAATTTTTTTCTTTTATTATTCATTTGACAATATTTCTTAATAAATTTCAGTTTGGCATAAGTTTAAGCTGCATTTTATTATTCTGTATCTGTTAAAAATGTTAGGAAGTTTATTGAGTGTGGTTTAAATTTCAGTATAAAAAAATATACAATTTTTTTTATCAAATTTGCACACCTGCCAACTTTAACACTGGGCTGCGGTAGCCCAGTGGTCAAGGTATCGGATAATGGCAGGCATGTCATGAGTTCGAGCCCAGTACCACTAAAGACCTGTGTAGGGGAGCGATGCACGTTATATCTGTCAAGAGCTCAAACATCCTCCCATTAGTGTGTGGTAGTTAGGAGAGGGGGCAGCTCAGGTGTTGTCATCGTCACTTGACCATAGTTCAAAATTACAAGGTTCGTTTCCAAAAGCCCTTGTGTAGCTGAACAGTGCAACATTAATATTCACTCACTCGCCAATTTTTACGGTTACGTCATACCCATTTATGCAAAACTTGCATCATCTGCTGACTGTTTTCTCCCCTACAGCTCTTATTTAATGCCTTCAACTCACAACTACTGGAAAATAAGTTGACAAACACATGAGAATCTTTATACTTGTATTCAGAAATTCTTTTAAAAATTAATGAAATTTATCCTATTTTCCTTCATATGTATTTTTTTAACTGTTTTCTGATTCATTGGTGCAGTTCTATTAAGTGGAGTATTATTATCATTTTCCCTCTGTAGCAACCTTGCTTTGCAGGTGTCTGTATTTTTTTAGCTTCATATAGCCAAAGATTTTTGTTGATTGCTCTGTTTATCATGTTGTCTGACAAAGGCAAAATATAAATTCAGGTGTATAAAGAATGTAACAAAAAGGAATTTGATTTTATTACCATATCCACAAAAAGCAGAAAAAATATGCATTTTGTGATGTATGTCATACCTGTATATTGACACGCATTTCTTATGGGGATCTATATGATATTGCCTGTCACATGAAAACTCCAAAACATCTCCGAAATAAGTAGAAAATGCTTAAAATTCTGTCTGTATGAAATATTTATCTATTCTATTCTCTATATATCCTATTTATTTAACAGATATTTTCATTCTATTAAATAGATATATTCTATTACCTAAAGCTATTAATTATTAATAACAAATACATAATTATATAAAGCCTTATATAAAATTATAACCAATCGAAAAAAAAAAGTCTGAATGGGGGTCCATACCCCTTCCCCCATACTTAATAAAAAAGCCTTTAAAAATATCTGATTGGTTGTTAATTTCTGAATGTGTAATAATTTTTTTATAATCTTAAAAATTAGTTATTTCATCATATATATATATATTTGTATAAAAATATCTTTATTGTGGTCATTACTTTCTTATATATAATTATATGAATGTCTTAAAATTTACTTTAGTGTATTAGTTTTTATAAAGAAAGTCAATTCATAAGTAGTTTTCTGTAAATAATTCTCATCAAAATATCTTTATTATGAAACTATCTTCTTGTTATTTTAAAAACATTTGTTTCATGAGTTGTTTTATGTGTTCTCATTTTAAAAGTTGGTAGGTATGCATTTATTATATATTTTTATTAGAAAGAGATTAATTTATACTCTTGTAGGGTTTTTTTTATTCCAAAATGGATGTTTTTGGAAGTAATGACTATATCTTGCACTTTTACAAAAATAAATTTTTTTTAATAGGTTGTATGTGGTCTATATGTGGCATTCATGATCAAGGATGGGCTGAACGAGCAGTTTTTGGAAAAATACGCTTTATGAACTATAAAGGTTGTCAGAGAAAATTTGATGTCAATGAATTCATCAGAAGATACAGAGAAAAGTAAATTTATTCCCACCGAGAATGCTGATTTTATAAATACCTCATTCATTTTATCTGTATTATATTCATATTTTTAGCAATAAACATTTTAAACTTTATTCACAATTAGAATAGCATTTGTGATCTAAAATCTGTGCACTTCTAATCCAGACAATTTCTCTTCAACAATGTCAAATGGTGGATTGTTTAAATACAATAAACATGAAAAAGTGTTACATTTAGTGAAAATTTCTTGAGCAAAAATAGTAAAAAAATTTATGGAAAATTCAGTCATACAATCTTATTTTACTGATGTAACAATTATATTTCTCAGGTTGTACCAACTTAATTATTATTGTACTTATGTGGTATTAATAATTGAAATGATTCAAGTCATTAATATTATTTTAAGAAAAAATTTATAATACTTACAAATTTTCTAAGGATAAATAATTAAAATTGAACAGATGTGTATTACAATCTGTGGGAAAATTCTTTGTATTTTTGTTTCAATACTTCCTGCAATTAATGAAACAAACAAAAAAATCGAGTGTTTTTTTTTTTCTAACAAGTTTCTTTGATTGATTGATTTCACAATTTCGAAATTATAAAACTTTAGTTGAATAAGATACTCTGTTAAAGGTTAGAGAAATTCACATTGTATGTTATTCATATGCTCTTGTAGAAATCACATAACTTTCTGTAATGTTACATTTGTGTACAAAAATATTTGCTTTTAAAATAAAATTCTTTTAAAATATTGGATGGACTGACTTTCTTTAAAAACAAAGTATTTTTTATATTGTCATTTTTATGCTCCTTAGCTTTTAAATCATTTATTCTAAATGTGTACTTAGGAGAGAAAATGCCTCTAACAATTTAAAGAAATGCTGTGAAATGGCAGTGCCTCCTATTATAAATTATTATCTTTGCATAAGATTGAAATAAAAACTTTTTACTTATTTGAGAATGCATGTAAAATGTACTTGAACTATGATTGTAAACTTGACGCATTTAAACTTTAAAAATTGTTAGGATCTTACTTTCAGTTTTCAGAACAGTGAAAACTGACACATTTTGAAGAGTAGGTCTGATTTCAAAAGAATTGTAAGCAGTACTTTTTATGTAGGTAAATGAATTTTTTATTTTTTATACAGATAATTGCCTCAACTTTGAGAGAAATAGCTGAAACTGAAAAATATTTATTTTTTTAGCATTATTTCGAACTAAGTAGCAAAGAAGTGCCTCGTTTTATCCAGTATTCTTTTGCTCTTTTTGTTCTTAAGTCCACGCTAAAAAGGAATGATGAATTTCCTTTATCATCTACTCTTTTCGATGTATAATAGCAAGGGCAATCATAAACTCCTGTAATTATAGAAAATAATGTTATGAATTGAATTTAGAGTAATTTATTTTACTGTAAATTAGCTGAAAATTTTCACATAAAAATTATATTTATAACTATTTGTTATACTCTGCAACTATAAATAATTACAATACTTCAATTCATGAACCTTAAATTTACTAACTATGTTTGGGAACAATCTTAAAATATATGCAAATATTTCTGTAAAATTCAAAGGTTTATGTTTGAAATATTCTCTCACCTCTTACTGAAGATTCGGTTACTGGTTTGAAGAGAATCACTGGCATTGTAGCAATTAAATGTAGAGGTTCTGATTCAATCAAAATGCCATTTGTTTTATCCCAACCAGCACCTTCCAACAATAAACCACGTATGTATATTCCTTCCTAAAAATAAAATTTTATTATCAATAAACTACTTTAAAATAATTTTATAAAACATAATTGATTTAATAAAAAGTATAAATTAAAATAAGTATTTAGTGTTCATATACATTTATTTCAATTAATTTTCTACTATTGCTACCGTAAAATACGGCGTATGACACACACTTCTAACACAAAAAATAAGATCGAAATTTACGGGTGCGCATTATACGTCGAGTATAAAAATGAGAGCTTTAAAAATAAAAATAATAGAAAAAGCTTAGACTATTATATACGTTGAAATACTGTTTATTTAAAAGAAATGGCATTCCTTATGAACCTAAAAACTTGTAGTTCTAGAAGTACACAAATGTTTTTCTAAAGATTGGAACAGTATCTCGAATAATTGACATAAAAATTTAAGAGCATTACACACATATATTTGAGGTTTCGTCGTAAAGTAGGGTGTGTGTGTGCGCGTTATATGCCAGAATTTTACAATATTAATTTTCTATTTGAATGTATGAAGTAGGATTCAAAAGTTCCCGGACTGAGTCTATAACTTAAAAAAATATTACTAATTAAATTCCTGAAACACATCTTCCTTCGAAATAAGACCCTCGAGCAACAAACTTTTTCCATAGCAAAATCGTCGAAACATTTCTGTAATGCATTTTTAGCCGTGTCCTATAATTCAGCCTGCGACGCACTTTTAACTTCATCTGCAGATTGCATTCAAACGACCCAACAAATGACGTGCCGGCTTAGAAAATAGGCTGAAGTCGCAGGATGTGGGATCAGGGAAGTAAAGCGGATGTGGCAAAACAGTTGTTTTCGCAAGAATGTCTGATGAGGAGGGGTCAGTGCGCAGAAGCGTTGTCATGCAAAAGCACGCATGACTGTTTAACCCACAATTTTAGTTTCTTCTTTCGGATCGACTCTCGCAAACGACGCAGGATGTTTACATAGAGTTCATAGTCCGTCCTTCAGGGATAAAGATGAACAATGCCTTGGATATCGAAGAACACACCTCTAGCATGATCTTCCCTTTAGAGCGATCTTGGAGGAATTTCTGCTTGCAAGGAGATTGTGGTGATTTCCAAGTGGACGATGCTCTTTTGGATTTCGGGTCGTATGAAATACACAATTTCTCGTCTCCAGTAACAATTCTGCCAAGTAGGAAAAGATCTTTGTCAACAGTCGAGATTAAGTTTCCCGCCATTTCCAATCGAATTGCTTTTTGGTTTTCGTTTAACATGTGGGGAACGATGTGTTGACACACCCTATGCATGTTAAGATCCTTAGCTAGTATCCGTTGATATATGGCCTCGGATACCCCAACTGATTCTGCTATTTGCGCTATTGTATAAAGCCTCTTACATACATACTGCCGCAGAAACCTTTTCGATGTTCTCAGAGGTGCGAATAGTCTGAGGACATCCAGAGCATCCATCGTGTTCAACATTTTCCCTGCCTTCTCTGAAACTTCGATGCCAATCAAAAGCTTTGTTTACGGTGATGTATCACTGCCGTACACATACTTCAATATTTCGTAAGTCACCGTAGCACTCTCTCATAACTACAGAAAATTTGATATGCTATTTCTTTCCATCGCCGGTTACTAAATGCACCCGCCTACAAAATACGACATCGTAGCGAGCCACCGGCCCCGCGATTTCAGAAAAAAACACTTTAAGGCGACACGGTACCATCTTTACAATTTTTTTTTATTTTTAATATTTGATATTTGGTTTTAATTGTATTTTATAAAGGTTAATATTTAATATTAATTCCATACAAATTTTTTAATTTGTTGCAAAATGTTTGTAAAATTTAAATTTTTTAAATCCCTAAGGCTATTTTAAATGTTTTTTTTCTTTCAAAATTTTTTTTTCAAGTATCTTATAATATACTACATAAAACTGTGCTTGGGTTTTTTTCTGCTACAGCTCTTTAATTTTTTATAGTTAAACTTCCAAAAATTCTCGAAAAAACATCAATTTTGATTTTGAAATTTTTTAGAAAAAGTACTAAACATATGTTAGAGCTAATTCAATGCACAATTTTACAAAACATACATTTCAGAACATGTATAAAAAGTTTCAAACCCTTACTTCAATTATCAAAAAAGCCTTAGGGTTTTGAATAACAGTATATGTACAAAAATTCAACATGGAGAAAAATGAGTTTTAAAGTTTTCATTTCTTGAATAGCATGATAAAAAATTCCTCCAATAATCTGAAACTTTTATGTAATGTTAATTAGTTTGTTTCAAACTGCTTACCATAAATTTTTTTAAAAATTTAAAAGAATATACTTGTGTAATGAATATATAAAAGAAAAACAAAAAGGTCAATATTTCATAAAACATCTAACAATTATTTAAAAAATTAAACACACAGTTTAGAGTTTATTCCATGCACAGTTCTATACTACCATAATAAACATTTACACAAATATTCATACTCTTTCCCCCCCATAATTTTAAAAGCCTTAATATATTGAAAATTGTTCCGGAATGGAAGAAAATGCAAAAAAAAAAAAAAAAAAAAAAACCCTTTTCAATTTAAAGCTTCTTATGAAGAACAATGTTTCACAAATAAAATATATAAAAATTGGAAATTTACAACCAATAATTTGCTTATATAAGTTTCTTGAATGTTTTTTTTATAGTAATTACGTGTTGAAATTTCAGATATGGGAAATAAAGCATTATTGAAATAAAGTGTGCAAAACTACGAGAAATTCGGAGTTTCACTGTTGAATGCAATTGCTTTTCTTACAAATTAAATTTTATAAATTTCTAGCATTCAATCAATGTTATAAAAATTAAAACATAATATAATATAATATAGTAAATAAAAATAAAATAAATTAAAATATTAAATACGTGATTAACAATTTAAAAATTTCCTGCTTTATAAGACATCCCCCTTTATAAGAAAGGGGAAGGACGCAGTAACACAGAAACGTTATTTTATTGTAGCCACTCTACTGCAAAAATTATTCACGTAATAGGCTCAGTTCGAGAACTTTTGAATTATATCTAGTATAAAGGCAAAAATTCAGTGTGATTTCCCCTCCCGTCCAATCTGGTCATTTTAGTTTAAGGGTGACGAGAGTTGTGTATGTTTTTTCCCTTCATTTTCTCTATGAAGAATTTAAATATAATGTGTAATTGAACTATATTTGTTAAAATAGTTCATTTTCAATCTTACTGCTGGAGCTTCAGTTATATGGGATTCATCTAATGTAGATACATGGTACTCCCAGATTAATTCTTTTAAAATTACCTGAAAAAAAATAAGAAAAGTCATATAATAAATTGATTTTGAAATTTGATAGCAATGAATTATATAATATCATAAAACATACATCACTATTTTTCACCATGATCTGCAATGTTGCATTTAAAATACTTTTAGGAGCAGAAATTCCAGGCAACCAAAGTTTCACTGGCATGTTACGATTTGAAATCCATTGTGCCAATTGGTTTATTCGAAGATTTAAGTCATGAATCCAGGAACCAAGTGGCTTTAATGTGGGATACAACTGAATATAGAAAGTTACATTTTTAAAATCCATAAACATATGATAAATTTATTTTGAAAGAAAATTTTTATTTTTGTTGAGATATAATTAATTGGGATATTGGGTGATAAAAGCTTATTTCCCGTTTAAATTCTTGAGACAGTTATAAATAGTATAGCTGTAGACAAGGTACAAATATCTGTTAATCTCAGAATAGTTATAAATAGCAACCACATGTGTTGCCACTCATGAAACGGCTCCCAGGAGTCATTTTTCAACAAGACAATGCTCAGCCTCACACGGCAAGGGTGTCACAAGACTGTCTCCGCACCGTTACTTCCCTTCCTTGGCCTGCCCGATCCCCAGATTTGTGTCTCCAATCGAACATATCTGGGATCATTTGGGACGACGAGTTGGGCATCCCACGAGTTGGAACAAACCAGAGGCAATGTTACAGCAAATACGGAACGAAATGTCTCAAGACATCATACAGAACTTGTATGCCTCAATGCCCGATCGTATCGTATCGCATCGGGCATTCGCGCTAGAGGGGGTTCAACAGGGCATTAAATCCTCCGTTCTTTTGCCTTTTTCTTTGAAATAAATTATCCTTTTTCTTTGATTTTCTAATCATTTACTTATAACAAAGTAGTCATTACGCATGTATAATTTCGTTTCATTTTCCCGACTCCTTGGTGTGCTAAATTTTTTGTCCATCAGTGTACGTAGTATATCGATCAGATGGTATTTATTTTTGTGATTTATAATCGTGGGAGTAAAAAGCTTCTTGATATTGGTCACGTCCTTCATTTAATTGTAACATCAGGAGATTTACTTTGAGCATGTTCTACACTCAAGTGCAAAATTACGAGAGAGAATTATTCGTTTTTTAGATTCAAATACTCAAGGACAAATAATATGTAAATGTATATAACATGCAAAAGCAGTGGCGCACACAAGGGGGGGGGTCCTGGGGTCTGGACCCCCCCCCAAAGCCCTTGATTTTTTTTCTGATTGATTATAATTCTAAGTACATAGTACGTAAAATTTAATTAAGTATGTGTTATTAATGATTAATTTTATTAATTAATGCTAATTATTTAATCAATAATTAGTTTTTTACTGTGTTTTGTTCCCGAAAATCGACAAAATCAAAAGGAGCATGATACAAGAATGGTGAACTTTCGACCCCGGACCTCCCCCCCCCCTTGCAAAACTCCTGTGTGCGCCACTGTGCAAAAGGAAATAAAAAATGTAATATAAAAATATAATCATGTGTTCAAGTGAAGGAAATATAAAAGAAAGAAAAAATACACACATACCAGTGTTCTAGGGGAAGTTTCAACTGCTTAGTAAGGCGCATGTCATCTATAATGATGTTCTTTAAAAAAGGAATTGTGAATAAATCAGTCAAAAACTCAAGGTCTAATCCTTTTATATAAAGAGGAATTACTAATAAATCTGTCAAAATGTAGGTTTTAATTCTTTCATGGGAGTTGAAGTGAGACTCGTTTCGAAACAGGGTATTCAAAATTACGATTTAGAGAAAAAATATATGAGATTAGAATTTTTAGTAAATATTGTTATTATACATATGTATATGTATTCACCTTTAACAAAGACTAATTAAGAAAAACGAACTCCAAACAGATAAAAGAAAATAAAAGATTAAAAATACACTAGTTTTTTTTAAATGTTTGAGATAAAGCATTAAACAAATTTTATTTTTCTTTAATATGTTTGATTAGAGTTGATAAAATTCACATCATTGGATCTTCTAATGGCATTAAAAGTGGTTATTAAAGCTGATGACTGAAGTCCTATTACATCAGAGTTCAAAAAGGCTTGTTTCAATTCCATGCACATGTGAGTGTATAAAAAAAGTCCAAATTTGTCAAATATTTCCAATAGTATTTCTGGGAAAGAAGTACTAAAGAGAGAGAGAGACACACACAGATCCCATAATCGAGGAACTAAAGCGAAGCTCCAGCATTTAGAAGAGAATATTTAAAATAATTTACTTTTTTTATAAGCCTGAGAGGAGGATCATTGAGTGAGCAATGAAAAGTAACCATAAGAATAAAATCATTGCTTTAAAAAAATTCTTTATCCAAAAAAAAAAAAATACTTATATCCTCATAAGTAACTGTGAGGTTTAAGAGATTGGGGGCTTTATTGTAATATCTGATTTAATAGAAAATTAAATTTAAAATGTCTTAAATAGTTTATATAACTTTTATTTGTATAAAGAAAAAAATAATTATATTAAAATGTAAAAATCATCATTATTTATGAAATAACCACAAAATATTGTTTTAAATATGAAATATATTATCCCTTAATCTTAAATATGAATAGTGTAAGTATATCGTGTGTATTAAAACAAAAAATGGGGTCGAAATAATAATTACTCTTATTTAATCATTGTCAAAGTAATTAATATTAAAAAAATGTTCCATAAAGAGAGTATTTTTTCTTTTTTGCCCCGTTTTAATTTCAAGTATAATAACTCATTTTAAAGAGTGTCATAGCTTTTATTGCTCACTATCCCATCTAGCTCTACAACCAATAAATACCAGACATTTATTTTTCAAATAAGTTAAGTTTCTTAGAAAAAACTGCATCATGTCAGAACTAAATACAGTAAAGTCCCAAAAAATCAGCACTCTTTAATCCGGCATTCCGGATAAGTCGGCCACACCCTTGCAGGTTAAAAAAAACTCTACGTGCAGACCCATTCCAGAACCAAGCAAGACATTATGTCCGATGCAGAAATTATTGCTGTTGTCACAGTTAATGAAAAATGACGAAGACATTAACGTTGAGGATATCATACAAACTTCTAAAATATCACATAGTGAGGAACTTCAGGCTCAAACTGCCCTTCAATATTTTGAGCTACAAGGTGCGTCGGCAATGAACTTATTGTTCCTTACTGCCTTCGCGATGAAGCAGCAAAATGCAAAGTGCAGTACAGAAGATAACAGGACAGTACGCATTTCTTGGGGGGAGGTGCCCACTCTCCTTAGTGTAAGCATTGGTTGCATCGACATTTCTATGCTACCAATTAAGTTATCGGATACCGAAATGGGAAGCGAGGCTCAAATATGGAGTAATCCTTGTACCAGTTCTTGTAAGGATTTGGCATCGGACTTAAAACACCAACGTGTCAACCAAGGGAGCCTCAAATATGCTCTTTAGGATTCAGGTCTGGAATTTAAGCCGACCATTCTATTCGTTCCAAACTATGATCTTGAAGAAAATCCTCAACAACCACAGCTCGGGGATTTCGTGCATTATTATCCATCAGAATGAATTCATTACCAATAGTAGAGGTATATGGGGGAATATATCGATCAATGATCTCACTCCAGTCAGAATTCCTCCATGGATCACATGCAGGTCAGTGTGACGACCGAGAGAGATCTCTGCCCAAACCACGATTCCATCACCTCTGTAATTGTGTTTTTCAACATTGTTTTTTGGATTGGTTGTATCTAGTGAAGATTCCCTCCAGATCAGCAGACACTCTGAATCGCTCTTCAGTGAAAACCTGAACTCTGTGAAGAGTACAGAAGTCCACTACGGTCTGGCCTGCGAAACAAGTTCTTTTGCCCTATATAAAGGGGCACATCTCTGTGAATGATTTGGGAGAACACATAACTGGTCATTTTGCAAAGAGACTTGCATTTTTGCACCATTGTAGCGAAGATTCTTGTTTCTGATACGCAAAATGATCTGCAAAAAGATGAGACATCGTAGTGCTTCTTATTCAAGTTGAAAGAACTAGAAAACAGTCTCCCACAGGCATTGTAACTTGTGGTTGACCTGGAACATGTTTTCTAAATACATAGTGTTTAAATTCTAATTGATTCTACAATCGTTGGATCACACTAGGAGCCAATTTTATGACTCTAGCAGCATCAGCTTGTGACAAGCCCTTTTCCATTCATTTCAATGCCTACCACCTAAATGAATCGAATGAATAATTTCTGCAAGACATTTTTAGACTCTTCTGGATATTGTACACAAAATTACTAACAACTATTGATGATCAACAATCATACACATAATGTACACAACAGGCTACTGGATTTTGCGCTTTTTCTCTAATTTCTACTTAAATCTCCACTACTTTAAAATAAAAGATATGACTATCGTTGTTTCATATAAGTTTTCTTAAAGTACATGGTTATCATTCATGTGCAGCGACCTTACATATCAACAAAACGACTCCAAAACTGAACTGAATTGATCTGTTATTCTTGTAGCGTGCCTGGTTTACCATGTGTTGTAGTTTTTGGAAGCTTACCTCTTAATATTGCTCATTTAATCTTTTATCTTTAAAGTTAATAAAAATTTATTGTTATTTCATTCAACCGTGTTGTAGTGAAGAATGTCTAACCACGCAACGCGACAGTGGTGACCCCTTTTGGACTTAAAAACACGTAAGCTATTCTGTTCTACTGGCGAATTCAATACAAATTCTTCTACTACGGATGATCAGTACGTAGCGAAAGATTTTTTTCTCCTCCTCAAGGCCACTTGAAGCATCTGCTCGGAGATTCGTTTCGCTTCCTGCTTATTCAACAATATGACTAGTGAAACCGTTGAAGTCGCTCGTATTGCGTTGCGGCTGCCGCCGTTTTGGAAATCGAACGTTCGTCTATGGATTGCGCAATGCGACCATGCATTCACATTCAGTGGTATCTCCAGTGATGATACTAAGTATTCTGCTTTGGTTGCGAACCTGGATGCTGAAACTCTCTCCTACATGTCGGACATTGTGTTAAGCCCTCCGAACAGTGACAAATATCACACTCTCTCGCAGCGGCTCATCACCTAATTTAGCGACTCGGAGACTCAAAAAATTAAAAAACTGCTTACTGACCTTCAGCTAGGAGATGAGAAGCCCAGCCACCTGTTGCGAAAAATGAAAGAGCTGTCTAATGGCAAACTCCAGGATGACTTTCTGCAAAGTTTGTGGCTTCAAAGAATGCCACCACAAATCCAGACTGTTTTGTCTGCATCCTCAGAGCCTTTGGATAAACTGGCTATCATCGCTGATAAGGTTTCTGAGGTTGTTGGTGCGTCCTCGACTATCTGTGCTGCCGCAACTGCTCCTCCACCATGCCAGTCATCTTCATGCAGTGCTCAGCCTACCCTGGACTCTCTCGCCAGGCAGATCCAAGAGCTGTCTCTACAAGTTGCTGAACTGACAAGAGAGCGCAATTCCTCTCGCCACCAACGATATAGTTCTGACCGCCGGAGATCACATTCACGCTCTAGGAGTGTCAATAGAGGAAGTGGCATCTGCTACTATCATCGCCGTTATAAAGAGCAGGCCCGCAAGTGTGTTTCACCTTGTGCATTTGTGCAAAAAAACGAGTAAGCTCTGTCATAGCTGGAATGGCAGAGCCCTCGCAACATACCAGCCGATTATTTTTATTAGACCGCAAGTCTGGCCAGAAATTCCTCATAGACTCTGGAAGTGAAATCTGTGTCATCCCCCACCTTCTCCAACTATGAATAAACCACCTCAGTCTAACTTCTCCTTATTTTTGCTGCTAATAATACCAAAATTCCAGCCTATGGTATGGTCCGTAAAGAACTGAACCTGGGTCTGAGGCGACCTATTATCTGGACTTTCATAATTGCTGATGTATCATCTCCTATAATTGGTGCCGATTTTCTAAAGCACTTCAACCTTTTAATTGACCTTAAGAAAAAAAGATTGATGGATGTGGAAACTTCTCTTTTCACTCCTTGTGTTTTTTCAAATATTGTACAGCCCTCGATCCTCACTGTAGATGCAAACATTAGTTTTAAAAACATCTTATCGGAATATCCAGACCTCAGCAACCCTTCTTTAATTTCCAAATCAGCATCACATGGCACAGTCCACCATATTATTACTACTGGCCCACCAGTCACTGCCAGGCCTAGAAGGCCACACCCTAAACTGTATGATGCAGTGAAGGTAGAATTTGAATTTCTTCTTGCTCAAGGCATTATTAGACCTTCCAAAAGTCCCTGGAGTTCTCCTCTTCATGTTGTGCCCAAATCTGACTCTACAGTTAGACCTGTTGGGGATTACAGGCAGCTGAATTCTGTTACTGAGTTCGACAGCTACCCCATGCCTTATTTGAATGACTTTGCTCATGCACTACATGGCAAGAGGATATTTTCCAAAATAGACATTTTTAAGGCATTCCACCAAATCCCTATAGCTGAATGTGATATTCCTAAGACAGCTGTAACAACTCCATGGGGTCTTTACGAATATACCCATTTGTGTTTTGGCCTTGTGAATGCACCACAAACCTTTATGCGATTCATGCATGAAGTACTAAGAGGACTTCTTTTTGTTTTGTCTACTTGGATGATATTTTGTGTTACTCAGAAAATGCTGAGGAGCATCGTTCTCACTTAAGAACTATATTCCAAAGACTGAGCTCATATGGTTTAAAACTAAATATCTCTAAATGTGTATTTGGTGTGACTGAATTTATTTTCCTTGGCCACCTTATCACTCCTGATGGCATTAAGCCATTGCCTGACAAAGTTCAAGCAGTTCTTGATTACAAACAACCAGAGACTGTTGGCTGTCTGAGAAAATTTTTAGGACTGTTAAATTTTTATAGACGTTTCTTGCCCAAAGCAGCTGAACAACAGTATCTTTTAAGTGAATTTTTAAAAGGTTCTAAAGGTAAGAAGGACTCAAAGCCTTTAAACTGGTCTTCTGAGGCAATTACAGCATTTTAGAGGTGTAAACAAGCTCTTGCTGATGCTGCACTTCTTGCTCATCCTTCACCTTCTGCCCCGCTTGCTCTTCATGTGGACGCCTCTGATTATGCCATAGGAGGTGCACTTCACCAAGTTGTGGACTCTGAGCTACAGCCATTGGCTTTCTTTTCCAGAAAACGTACTTCATCTGAAAAGTCTTACAGTGCCTACGACCGTGAACTCCTTGCTATCTACTCGGCTATCCGACACTTTCGGTATATGCTGGAAGCTAGAGATTTCACAGTGTTTACTGATCACAAGCCCCTCACTTATGCTTTTAGGCAAAAAAAGTGACAAGTGTTCTCCACGGCAGATCCGTCAGCTGGATTTCATCTCTCAGTTCACCACAAATATTGTACACATTCCAGGATCTGACAGTATTGCTGCTGATGTTCTCTCTCGTGTTTCTGCAATCACCTTCCCAAGTCAAATTGACTATGACTGTATTGCTGAGACACAACAGACTGATCAGGAGCTTCACACCCTAATAGCATCTGGAACTTCCTTGGAATTCAAAAAGGTAACTTTTCCCAATTCATCTACTGAAATTATGTGTGATCTATCAACGGGCACAGCCAGACCCTACATCCCAAAACAGCATCGCCAAGATGTTTTCTCTGCTATGCATAATTTATCCCATCCTGGCATACGTCGATCAGTACATTTGATGAAGCAGCGTTTTGTTTGGCCATCAATCTCATCAGATGTAGCTAAGTGGGCAAGACACTGCCTAGCTTGCCAAAAATCCAAAATTCATCGCCATACTAGATCACCTCTTTCATCATTTCAAGAACCTTCCCAACGTTTTGATCATGTTCATCTGGATCTCATTGGACCTCTACCTCCATCAAATGGCTACACCTATTGCCTGACAATGATTGACCGTTTTTCGAAGTGGCCAGAGGCCCAACCTCTCAAAGACATAACAGCTGAGACTGTGGCTGAGGCCTTTTTTCCTCTTGGGTGTCTCGCTTTGGAACTCCTGCAATTCTCACAACCGACAGGGGCAGGCAGTTTGAGTCCTCGCTCTTCAAAGCTCTTAGCAAACTACTTGGTGTTCAGAAGTGTCATACAACTGGATACCACCCTCAAGCTAATGGGATGATCGAAGAATTGCACCGCCCATTGAAAAGTGCAATCAAGTGCCATGCTACTGAGCGTTGGACAGAAGTACTCCCTATCATCTTACTTGGTCTACGAGCTTCTCTTAAAGAAGATATTCTGTGTACCCCAGCTGAATTAGTTTTTGCGACCACTATTCGACTGCCAGGGGAGATGTTTGACTCTTCCAAGCCAGATGATGATGTTGTGAATTTTGTTTCGAAACTCAAGTCTCACATGCAATCACTTCACCCTAAACCACCAAAACACCATGGCAAACGTCCAGTTTTTATCCATCCAGGACTGTTGGAAGCAACACATGTTTTTCTTCGTCGAGACATGTTACGTCGTCCACTTCAACAACCCTATGATGGCCCTTTCAAAGTCTTACAAAGGAAGGATAAAGTGTTTTTCCTTGACATCAATGGTAAACGGGTATCTGTATCTATTGATAGATGCAAACCTGCCTTCTTTCTTAACACTGAGGACTTGCAACTACCCCAAACCAAGAATGAAACACCTGCTACTGTGGAACCTAATGCAACAGCTCCAACACCTGCTACAGTGGAACATGATCCAACAGCTTCAACGCCTACCCAGCCATCTACACGTTCTGGTCGCAAAGTTCATCTTCCAACTAGGTATCGTTGACACTGGAAGGGGAGTATGCAGCGACCTTACAGCTCAACAAAACGACTCCAAAACTGAACTGAATTGATCTGTTATTCTTGTAGCGTGCCTGGTTTACCATGTGTTGTAGTTTTTGGAAGCTTACCTCTTAATTGCTCATTTAATCTTTTATCTTTAAAGTTAATAAAAATTTATTGTTATTTCATTCAACCGTGTTGTAGTGAAGAATGTCTAACCACGCAACGCGGCACATGTGAACAATGAAATTTATTGTTGCTGCCATTCAAATTTCGAAAAATGCATTGTATCTATCTTAACTTTTGGAGGCCAGTGTATTTTATAATTCAGTTGTTATCCAATAAGCATGCAATAATGAATGTGCTGTATTTTTTAAATTTATTTATTTATTTATTTATTTATTTTTGTAATTTTATCCATTATTGAATAAAAAAATTAGCCTTTTTTTGTAAAATATCTTTAAAAAACTGTTGTTTTCTGCTTATAGCAATTAAATATTTGATATCTATACTTCGAGATATAAAACTATGATTGTATATTTACATAAATAATGGAAATATTAGGAATATTCAAAAGAGAAACTTTTCTTTTAATCATATTACAAATATCCAGGGAAATATCAGTAATAAAATTAATAGCTTGAAAGTTTACTCACAAGGTAATATACATCTTAAATTTTACCTTTTGCCAATCCTGAGGAACTTCCATTTTCAAAATTATTTTAGAGAACTCTTCAAGCTCATCAGTCATCAGTATTTTACCCAGAGTACTTGCTTCTAGGTCATTTAAAGACTTAGAAACTAATTTAAGCAGAACATTATAATATTTTGTCTGAAATATGACAAAATATTTGTAAAAATTATTTTTAATAAACTTATATAAATACATTTGAATCCTATTTATTTTTACTTCAGAGAGGAGTACAAATAATTAAGATCAATTTGGGCCTTGAACATTGAATTCATTTAATTTTTTACTCGTTTTAGCGTTCGTTCTCTACATAATTTATCTCTATAATTATGTATTTATTATTTCCTCTTTTTAATTAGTTATATTTTTTGTAAGAAGATAAAGCAACCTAAATATATACTAAAAAGAATTTTTTTAAAAAAAAAAAATGGTTCTTGTTGATTGTATTTATGTAAATGATGAACAACATTAAATGACTTGAAAAATGTTTTCATTAAAGGCATTTAAAATTATACCTCAAGCATAAAGTTCAATATTCTCATTATCTGATGCTTTATTTCCCCCTATTTTAATAAACTGAGGCAATGAAATCTGCTGTTGAATTTTTTCAATCAATGAATAGTATAAAAATTAAATATTGGCGTTAACGTATACAAATAAGTTCCGCTTAATGAATAAATCTGTGCATTAAAAATGCTTCAATGCATTTTTAAAATTTAATGTGTAAATTTAAAAAAAATAATGTAAAAGATATATATATATATAGATTTAAACATTTACCTCTTGAACTAATATTTCACAATAAGGATCAAGTTTTTCTTGTAAGATATCCAAAGCAGTTTTTTCATCTAATAAATTTGGAATTCGTTGTTTGATATCTGATACAACCTTTATGACCTTTAAAAACAAAAATATTGAAATAGTTTTATATCTAATGGATAATTACTTTAATGGGGAAAAATCAATAAAAGGAAACATTTTTGTTTGTACTTTTTGTATACATTGTGGTATTTTTGTTATACATCCTTATAAAAACATAATGCATTCCAGATTTATAAATGTATACCAAAAAGGACATATCATATACCAAACAAATTTTTTTACATAAGGAATAAAGGGGAAAAAAATACATTACCACAAATTTTTTTTATTATTGCTATATTATATAATAATGTTATTAGTTGTACACTGATGAATCCCAAGATACAAAAGCAAATTAGATGAAATTAATTTTCTCATTCCTATCCCTTTTTTCTGCTTGGACCTACTTAAAAATCACTAGATTATTTGATCTTTATTAAAATCCGTCCGAAAAACTTTGCTTTAGTCTTCCTAAAAGTGTGATGTAGTTTGGTTATTCCACATAATGTTATGGTTTGTTTGACAAGTGCTGCTTTTAAAAGTGTTCTCAATACCTTTCCTCTTTCAAGGATTTTCTTGATTAATGATGGCTTCCTCTGCTTTTCGAGAATGAAGAGAACTTATGTCTTATTCTTGTGCTCTCTTTCGCAAAAGTTCCTGATACTTTTCAGTAATCAGTTTTCCTTGTGCCCTTTCTCTTTCTCCACATCATCTACATCTAGATCAATGTGTTAACCCAGAGAATTGATATACTTTTATAGAGGCACAACAACAAATAGTGACATCTTAAGACTTCTTGCAAGCCCTAGGTTGCTATACAAAAGTAGATCCCAATTGTTATCCTTTTATGTAGACAGAATACTATATACACTAGCTGCATGGCCCGGCGTTGCAAGGGCATTCTCTACTTTTATAAATTTTCCCTTTCCTTCACAAAATCAGCACTTCTAATACTCTTTTTCAAAATGACTTCCACCCCACCCTCCTCCTCCACTTAGCCCGGCGTTGCTCGGGCTTTTACTGAGTGTATAACTTAAAATTCCCTGTTTCGAAATTTTTTCGCTTCTTTTCTTTGTCAGTCAGGTTTATTCCCCCCCCCCGATACATGAACATTTTTAAATGCATAACATATTGTCATGGAAAAATTCCCCTTCCCCTCTCGGTAGCAGAGCTCTCGAGTAAGTGAACAGTGGGACTTTAATATTCACTCACTCACTTTACAACTTTTTAAGCCTCAGAAACGAAAATGTACCTTTTAAAAAATAGCTGTAGAAATTTTTATAATTACAAAATTTCACAACTGTATTAAATGTTGAATTAAAATTGTGAGCATTTTTTTAAATGTTCGATACACGGAAAAAAAGTGTTTCATACAATTATTTTTCAATTCCTACTATTTAGGTCACTCTCTCTCTCTCTCTCTCTCTCTATTTATCTTAGTGGAATTTTCAATTGTTAATAAAATACATTTTAAAGCGCTCAATTGAGCTGAAATTTTATATACATGATTAGTTTGGATGACAATACAAAAATTTAATTATAATTAATAAAAATTAATTGATTAAAACTAATTATTTAAAGAATTACAAATACAGCCATGTTGGCGACCATTTTAGGGACTTGTGTCAAAACATGAATAGGTTTTTTTCTCACATTTTAAAGCATTCAGTTGAACTGAAATTTTATATACACGATTGTTTTGGATGACAATAGGATTCTTTAATGATAATTAATAAAAATTAATTACCACTTAATGTTGTGATTCTGTCATATGTATATTAATTGCATATTAATTGTTGTGATTCTGTCATATGTTTATTGAATAAAAAATAGCTAAAATAAAAAGTTTCTTTGTTGATCTAAGTAGGAATTGACTAAAGGAATTTTTTTATAAAACTTGTTATAAATAAAGAAGTTATAAAAACTTTGAATTTGATAAATAGTTATTAAATATTTTCATTTGAGTATTTTTTAAAAATTTGTAAAAAAAAGTTTTCAGCATTTTATTTTTTAAATCGCTAACTCTAAAAGATCAAAGTATGAGTTTTATTAAAAATCATTTTTCATATAAAAACGCATCGATATTGATTCATTTTAGAAGGAATCTTAAGATATGTAAAGTATCGTTGTTTTGTAAAAAAAAAAAAAAAAACATACTGTATTGTGACGAAACAAATTATCTTTCCAATTACAAAATTGCTGGCGAAGTTATTAAATGCGCGAATAAAATTTTGAGTATTTTTTTAAAAAATCATAAAAATTAAGCGATGATGTTGTTTCGAACCCGGGTACAACCGTTAGTAGTTAAGCTCTTTAAACGATCGCTTCGCGAAATCTTCTGAAAAAAGGAGTGAAAAGACCTTTAAAATAAAAGGAAGAGATAAATATCTCATCCTTTCGCCAAATCTGGTGATTTTCAATATTTATAGGCACATCTTTCCTAGTGTAACCTTTCATCAAACGTGACGAGCAGATACGAAAAGAGTTGTTTAGCGCCAAACAGGTTTTCGCCGCCAAACCCTTGGCTATTGTAAAATTGCGTTTTTTGTTAAAGTTTTAATTTTTTGAGGGGCTTCATTTTTAAGTTAATGTCTTCAAACTTAATATATCGATTGAAAACAATGGTAATTTTTAAACAAAAAATTTAACAAAAATAATGCTTAAATATTTCTCGGTAAAAGGGAAAAAAACGAAAAACACAATTTTTTATAAAAAAAAAAAAAAAAAAACCGTAATTTTTAAGTAATTTTTTCAATCTTTGTACAGATTACGGATTATATCGTTCTACAGACGGAAAAAAAAGTTTCGTAAGATTATTTTTTATAAATAAAGAAATTATTAAGTATTTAAATACAATTTTGAGTATTTTTTGAAAAATCGTAAAAAAAAAAAAAGTTCTTGACATTTTATGTTTTAAATGACTAATTCTAAAAGAGAAAAGCATGAACTTTTTTAGTGTAGAATATCATTTCATTAACGCGAAAGAAAATGCAAGCGTAACGATTTAGAAATCATTTTCATAAAAACATATCGATTTTGACTCATTTTTGAGAAGTCGTAAAAAATAGAAAATATCGTTACTTTGTAAAATAAATTATACCGTATCGTAGCGAAGTAAATGATCTTTCCGATTCTGTAATTATTTTTTGTCCGAGTCTCATAAAAAAATTAGATCGTGTTTTAAAAACGCCGGGGATAAAAAAAAACGTCGAAAAATTTGGGAACTTCTTCGCTTGGCGTTGAAAAAATGCCCACATGGGTAAAATAATTATGCGTTTCAAGGTTTTAATTAATATCTTTTTAACTAATTGCAATATCGGAATACAAATGTTCAAAACGTATTCCTCGGATCATTACTAATCTTTTGGTACCTTCGGCGAGTTTCTGCGTCGTGCGGTTCGTGAGAAGATAGATACACCTAGTCACATAGATAGATAGATACGTTTGTTTACCTTCGAATTTTAATAGTGTAGATTGTCAAATACTCATACAAGTGTTAACATGTAGCAAATAAATGTGCATGACTCACAATGTAACAAACCAACTCGATTGATTGCCTCCTTTTGACTAAATAAGTAACGCTGGTGTATGGTGGTAGGCCTAGGCCTAGATGTGAATGATGGACATGTTATAAGGCAGTCCCTGTTGTCACTTGGTATATAGTTAGAAATTTTACAGTTTTTGGAGAACACATCCAGAAATAACATTTGTCGATTAAAATTATTTGGATCATGTTCTTATTAAGGCCAAGATGAAGCCTTAGACCCAGTTGCCCCATGCCTTAAAATATCTCTTGACCACAAAGTCCATTTTATTACTGCTTCTGGCCACAAATACCGTCAAGTAGAATTCTGTATTCTATAAAAAAAACTATTTATTAGGCTTTTACAAGGAGAGATATGCAATGGATGATAATAAAGTGATCCTTCTAAAATTCTCCCACAGTTTATACATTGTGAAACCTGAATTCACAAAGTTTACTGAGAATATAAGGGCACATCATTTGATACAAGCGAGTTAAACAGGACCTATATAAAGTTAGACTTATTTCAGAGTAAACATATATGAATATGTTTCTTTATTATGGTAAAAATATTTGAATTTTTTTTTATTCAAATTAAATTGAACTTGCTTTAAATCAGCATCAATCAACACTATTAAAAAAATTCTCATGAATTTTTTTTTACTGTTAATCATATGCAAAGAATTAATTTATAATAATTAGTAGGTATCTCAAAATGTTTATTAATTCGAGAGTTTTCATTTTTAACTATAATTTTTAGAACCGCTAAAATTAACATTACCTGCTTTTCAATATTTCTTATAGTAAAACTTTCTCCCATGATTTTCATAACATTATCAAGAATATCTTTTGCGTTTTGTATTCTGTATGGTATCTCAGCATTAGAGTGTTGTCCAAAAACTTCTGGGACATCTGAGACTGGTAATCCTTCAATGAATTTTACATATGTTTCTAATGGTCCATCGTCTGGAATACAGTATTCAGATACAGGTGTTAAACTGTAAGTGAAATTAAATTTTATTAGTACTTTTAATATTGCATACTTTCTAAAAGAGATTTTAAAATAACTAATTTTCATTTTAGAAACTTGAAAGGATAAATAACTACACATGGTTTAAGTCTTGTGTTGTCAATTCAAAGTACAATAGACGATTTTGAGCTAAAATTAATTTATCATAAAGGATTATTTAAATAATTTTAATATACTCTTTAGTTAAAATAATGTGAAAATTTAATTATAAAATAATTAAATCAATATGCTAATAAAGACATTATTTAATGCTAAAAGTTATGGTCCATTTCTTTGAAAATAATTAAGATTAAAGAAACTAAAAATCTCTTGATCTGTAATTACTATTTCATAAACATTTTTATAATATTGAAGACATACCGATGTTTGACACTTCCAAAGACTTCATCACAAAAAAATTGGTCATAGTAAATCATCAATAGCTGTTCATCATTCACGTCTGCCATATGACCACCATAAGTAACTTCTGCAATCATTGATTTTAAAGCATTCCATGAAGTGTCTTTGTATTCATCCAAATAGAGTTTCAATAACTTTGATGAAGCCTTGAAAAATTGAAGGTAGACAATCATTAGCTTTAATAATAAGATTTTTGTGTGTGAGAGTGAAATAGATATGAGTTGAAAGAAAAATACAATTCTATATGGAGTGTTATAACATAGGAGATTTGTTTTGTAACACTTAGTACACACAAAGAAATTTTTTATTTCATGGTCTTGTATAAAAATGGAATTTTTTAATCAATTATGATTTTAAATGCATTAAAGTATTTTAAGAGTATATTTACATAACAGGTTCTGTTACTTAAAATCATGCAGTTATTTGCTTTCTATTTTTAGAATATTATTCTTATAAATGTATTAAAAAACTGAAATACCTTAAAATCTTCTTCAGTAAACGTGTAATCAAAATTCCATCCAAGATTTTGAAATCTTTTTCTCCCCAAAAGAACAGAATGAAAAAATGATAATGTAAATAATAAACATTTATATTTTGTCTCACAAGTAGATGTTTTGATATCTTCTTCAGTGACCAAGTCTTTGTATATATTTAACATATTTGCACGAATACCCTAATAAAAAAAATAAGAACTTTAATCAATTTGCAGTTCTTTTTGTTTGCATAAAAGTAAAAGGTATACTTAATTACAAAAAGAGTATTAAATTATTTTGCTTTGATTTAATATAAGATTAATTATCTAGGATCTCTTGTAATTTCTTTTAATTTTTATATTAAAAGCAACATGCTTATGAAGTCAAAATTAGATACATACAGAAATTTTCACTTGCACTAATTTATTTAGTCATGGGTTCTGAACCATCAAAGTTGTTTTTTGTTATTTGATGAATCCTCATTAAATATTTCTCTTATTTCAAGGCTAGGTTTGTGAGGGGTCTATCAGTGTTCTTTCAACTAATCCTCTTGGTAAATATTGGGTCTTTAAAATTTATTCTATTATAAACATTCCTCCTTCGAATAAGATGTGAGTATGTAAATTAAGACTTGTATATAAAGATTAAACTTTCAAGTTAGAAGGTGAGAGAGAGGTTAGACTGTTAACGGATAGCAGAGATTGATTAAATGTGAAGTGAGGCATGAATACTTTGTAGTTGATTAGTGTAAAATTAAAGATTGACGATTTGTCAACTAGTAATTAGATTAGGTCGCTTGGAATTAGAAGATATTTTGCTTGGATGTAAGTGATACAATTTATTAAGTTCTCGTATCTCATCTGCCTCACTGTTGCCTTCTATATTTAGTATTTGGGTGCATCTCTTAACTTGGTCAATAGAATTTGTGTTGTTGTTCATTACTGTGAATAAAAAGTAGTTATTTTGAAAGTGGCTAATCTTCCTTCCAATCCTCCCACACTGATGGACGTCGTGGGGCGTAATTCCAAATTATTTTACACACAGACTGTTCTTAGACTAAATAATAAACAGATTACAGAGTAGACAAAATACGTTTGCACTATGTAATCAATAGATTTAAAAATTTCTAAATTTCTTATGATTATTTTCATTATTGCTAAAATTATTTATTATTATGTAGATAATTAGCTAACATTTTAGTTCCAAAAAATATTTTTTCAGTATTCTTTGAAAACCTTTTTAGAGGATAGATATATACACTAAAAGAAAAATCACTTTAGAGTAAGAAAAAAAAATCATACTTTGGGTGAATCAAGTGATAAAATAATACTGTTTTGTAAAACAGATATTGGGAAGAGCTTAGTAGGAGCTGATCCAAGCCACAGACGAAATTTTTCATGAACTTTAATAGTCTGAAGTTTATTCACGAATTTTTCCAAAGCTGGCAGCCAGTTCAATAGAAGATGACACTTAGAAATGAATACCCAATATCCCTGAAGAACAATTTAATATTAAAAAAAATTTCTTTTTAAAGATTTAAATAATACAATGAATTTTGATAATTCTTTCATTTATCAATACATAAATATCTTGTTAGAAGAAATTTTTCAAGAAATATTAATTTACCTCAAAAATGCAAAAAAAAAAGATTCTTAATTATAATATAAATTAAATTAACAGGACTTACAGAGAATAAAATCAATGATATTAAAGCCATTTGAGAATAAAATATTTGTTTCAGGGAACTAATTAGAAAAATATTACTTTACCACTTTTGCCGAATCAATTATTAATTGTGAAGCTGCACTTTCTTGTCCTTTTCCAAGAGATATTGCTCTATATTTTATTTCCAAGTTCTGTGCTAAATTTTCTATTATTTTTCCAGGATCCTAAAATTAAAAAAAAAAGTTCGTTAAGTGAATCTCACAAAGCAGTGATACAAATGATAATGATAAAAAATACTCACTGTGTCTGATGATACAGTAAATAAAACTAAAGGTTTATTTGGTGAACTTTCATTAAATATTTCTGTTATTTCAGGGTTAGGGTATTCTAAAAAGCTAGAAGAAAACAAAAGAAGAATGAGATTGTTTTACTTTTTATACAAAATAATCTTTAAGTGTAAGCTAAAACAAATTAACCAATTTTATTTTTGCTGTTATGTTGAAATGCATATATCTGTTATTCTAGATTAATAAAATTCACCTTTTTCCTAGAATGGCACTAATTAAATTGCTCACACAACTTGTTACTCTGTCAAGACGTAAACATCGAATAATAAGAAGCATCTGAAATCCAGAACACACATTTCGCCAAACACCTTAATACAAATGAAAGAAAGCATTAGATAAAAATGAAAATTAATAACAAACAGAAGACATTTTATGAATAAAAAAGCATAAAGAATATGAATAAATAATGAAGCAAAAATATCCATATAAAAATGGATGAAAAAATTTATGTGAGACATTATTATTGATTAAATGTAATATAAAAGCTTGCTCTCTAGTAAAAGTAGACCTGTAATGTTTTCTTCCATTTTTGAATATTCTTATAAATTTTAGAACCAAATCTTAAATTAAAATTCAAAAATTTAAAACTGTTGCATTTTTTCTCATTGGAATTTAATAATGATTTGAAATAAAATTTACAAAGATATATGATCATTTATACTACAGTTTTCTCTAACAAGTTGATACTGCTTGTATAATACCTATTTCCCTTTTTCTTCAATGATTAATATTAAAATAAATAAATGTCTTTATTATGCTTCTGCAACAAAAAAGTTTTTATGAGACAACTTTATTGAGTGTTTTATATATATAAGAAATGTTTATACTGTCTGAATGTTGTGCCTCTCTTACATAGATTAATACATCATTTATAATATTCTGATTTTATTTATAAAATTATATTTTATTTTGACAGTAATAAAGACGATGAATTCTAGTAGTTTAATATTACAATACAGTAAATAGAGATATAGTTGATGATTATTTTATTTTCATTTTTTGGGGGAAATTTTATAGTTTAAAATAACTTTCAATAACCGAAAAATTTTGTGTGTGTGTGTGAATATTTTGTTTAAATCTTTATTTAAACCATAATAAAACAAATATCCCATAAAATATGTGATTTGCATTTGAAATAACCAGTGCATGATTTTTCTTATTCTGATCTTAGAGTAATAAATATTAAAATAATTGGAATAATCTTACATTTATTAATAAACTTTGACTTAAAAATATACCAGGTAGAGGTCTTTTTTCAGGTTGTAAAGTTAAATACCAATCTTGCCATAATCTAGAATTTTCATCAAAAGACACAGTTATGCTAAGAAATTTAGGCAGTCGTTCCAATTGGGTTACATTATCCCAACTCTCTTGTGACAACCACTGAGAACATGGATTAGGAGGCTCATTGGAGCGATCAATTATCTGTAAAAGATTGGAAAAAATATAATAATCATGCAAAAAAGAAGCAAAAAAGTAATTTTTAAAGAATTTACTGGAAAATATTGTCACTAATTATAACACATAACACCAAATAAAAAAAAAACGAATTATATAAAACCAAACAAATTTCAAATTAAGTTTATTATTAATTTAAATATTAATGAAATGCCAAGTTTTCAATTATTATTTTTCATTTCAATGTAAAAATTGAATTACAAAAGTATCATATAAATTATACTCAAATTACATGAGCTCCTTTGACGAAAAATTCATACTCTGCTCTGTCTAGTTCACCTTGAACTAATAAGATTTTAGAACAAATATGAAATGCAAGAAGTAAAGCATGCTTCTCAAGTACAGTTCTGCAGGCATATCTATAAAAAAAGAGGGGGAAATTTTAAAATTATTTTAACAAAAATGTATACATTTATTTACTTATTGTTTTCTTCTTGACTCTTTAAATGTAATTACTTCAATAAGACAAATTACTTCATAAAATATATGAAAACCTAAATTTAGTTAAGCATTTATTGCATTTATGAGTTCCTAAATTTTAATTCCTGTAGTTTTTTCACATTCAACATTTAAGTTATTTAAAGAGGAAGAAATCAAATTCATAATATATTTAAAGCTATAGAGTGAAATAGATATTTTACTGATAATTATTTTATACATAAAACATACAAAAATTACTGAAAAATGATTAAGAGATTTATAGAAACAATGAGCACATTTTTAATTTCTAACTTTATTAATATATTGAGGAGAAAAAATGTATATCAATTATAATAGTAAATAAATAATGTTAATTTTCTGTTATGTATAATTTTTTTAATTAATTCTACATAACAATGTTTTTTTCCCAATGAAACTGAAGGAGCTAAAAATTAGTACAATATTGACCTCCCCCAAATTTAGTAATATTTTCTGGGTTTATATATATAAAAAATGAAATGTGAAAATTTTTTCTCAACTATTTTTATATTTTTTAAATTCATAGAATACAGTTCACAGAAATAATATAGGAATGAGATTAATACATATCTGCAGTGGCCTAACGGATAGCATTAGAGCCCCCTGCAAAGTCAGGTTTTGGGCCCAGAGACAGATCTTATAAACGGTATGTACTTAGTGTCAGAGCCAGGCTTTGAATCTCCAAGAATCCTGCCCCCCACCCGCAATGCGGGGGTGTACGTTACGCCACTGCATATCTGTACAATTTATTTCTTACCTATAGACTTGTCTTTGGTGAAAAATATTTAGTTTTACAATTCTTCTTGATGCTTCAGGATCTTTTGGAGATTTATTTATTGAATTCAAAAACAATGCAATATAAGAATCTAAAGTAAACACATACATTGGATCTACATGTAGCATGTCTGTAAGGACAAAATACAAAATCGACGCCATTTTGGCACATGGACGATATTTCTGAAATATGAGAACATACAAATCATTTTTCAGACAATACAGAATTAAATATAAATTGAAATTTAAAAAAATATTAGATCTACGTTATAATAATAAGAGCATTTAAAATACGAAATGTGAACTAACATCTCGAGCTGAATCAATAATAGCTTCGGTTTTTTCATTTGAAGCCAATTTTTCTTCAATTTCAATAGAAGATACTTTGGATCTTTGAAGAGCTTGCACAAGAATTTCATCATCTAATAGGGAACCAGTTGCTGACCTCAGTAATCTTTACAAACATGAGAAAAATACAATCAACCAAAGAATTAAATTTGTATAATAAATTTGAATTCATTCGATTAAGAAAAAGTAATAAAACGTTCATAAAAATAATATCTTTTGATAAGAAGTCAGATAAAATATAATTCTTGAAAAAATAGAATAAAAAAGAAAAATTTGTAGGTATATGTATAATTTTAATGCATCATATAAGATAATATAATTACAATAAAAATATTCCAATTATATTTGAAATTTTACCTTATGAAAATAAACTACTAATTTCTATAATGCTGCTAAGACTGATAAGCACTTTAACAAAATTTGGAATTTTGTAGAAATATATCACAAACATAAAAAAAAGGATGAAGAAAAAACTTAGATTTGCAAGTTAAAAATTTCATACCAGATAAAATATAATTATGTCATTATATTCAATTTTAATTGCTTAATTTCTTAAAACAAATTATATATTTGGTATGCTGAGGGAAGTTTATATCAAGTTATTTAAAATTATGTAAAATAAATATGTAAAAAATATATTAAATAAATAAATATTCTCCAAATCATCAGTTAACATAAATCTCTTAACAGAGATTCCTTAGTATTTAAAAAAAAATTTTGATGTCAGATGAAAATCAAAGTACATTTGACATTGAAGTATAAATCTGAGCAGTATATTGAAACATACCACGTATTACGTTTTCCCTGCACTAACACTCTCCTTGGGGAAAATTGCGTTTTACAGGGAAAGTTCGTTTCATAGCAAAAACTTGGAAAAAGTTTGAGTAACCCTAACAGATGTAAACAGGGTTATAAGATTGACGATTGTCACACTTGGTGACGAATTATAGCACCAAGGAACCTTCGATAAGTCTGTGGATCGACCTTTCTGGAAATATCCATGAGACCTTTGAGACAACAGTCCAGTCAGTCGAGATTAGAATCTGCTAATGTGTTGACTGCGATAAAAGAAAGAGACTTTGTCTGGTGTCTAGTGGAGCTGTTCTAGAGAACCATTTCACAGGAACGTTGTAAGGCTTGTTTATAACGAGCGCGTTTTCCAATACTGTAAATACGCTGTTACAATCTTTCTTTGTGAATATATGGCAATTTGTCTTCATGTAATTAGTAAACGGATTTGTAAATGGATTTTCATTTGTCTTCTTGTCGATTAGTAAATGGATGATTATTCAATTAATTGGAGTCATCTGTTTTACACCCATGCAAAGTTGTAATAATATTTTTCCTTTTTCATAAAGTGAAGTATTTAAACTAACAGTTTTTACTCAATGATTAGAAAAAAACTGGGATTCCATACAATGTAGGGAATTATATTAATAATATAAAAATTCCCCTTTCCATAAATGTACTTACTTCAAGACAGTATCTTCAATTTCAGAAAATTGTTTTTTACAATCCATAATGCTTTTCACTAATTGTTCTTTTTTTGTTTCAAGGTCGGATCTTTCATTCAAAACGATTAATGGTAATAGTTGATCTTCTAATCCTAAATATAATTTTTTTTTAAAATTAAGGAGTGCTTGCTTTAAAAAGATTTAAAACTATTTAAATTAATGGCAGTTAATATTTTTTTAGGTAAATAATCTTTGAAAAGAATTTTCAATGACTTACATAAACCTATATTATGCAATAATTTCGTTTTAAACAAGATTTCAATATTGCAGTGGATTTCAACAATAATGTTTCATATATGCATAGTTTTAGAATAATTTTCAATGTATTTATCTTAATATAATATTTACCTTTTTCTTTGATAGTAAAGTTAACAACAGTAGTCAAATAAATGGCAGAAGATGTAAACTGAGGATTCATTATTTTTGTCAACAAATATAACTTGAAAGATGAATGTAATTTTAATCGCTTGCTGTTGAAATTGATAAAAGAATGTTTAATCGATTGTTTCAATAGAGCAGACAGGGATGAATCTAGTGCTGGATTTACATTTTGTATCAACAATGGAAATCCTTCTGTAATGGCTATCTCCAAAGCCCGCATCCATTTTGAATCATGGAAGTCAAAACATTTTATTTTCTATATAAAAAGAAATAGCAAGTAACTATATGCAGAAAATAATTTTACTAATTAATAAAATAAAAACTACATTAGCTATAATGAATAATAAAGTTATTCAGGTTCATTCAATTTTTAAATAAGCTATTTGTTAATTCTCAAATTATACAAAAATATTTTTTTATTTACTCGTTTTGCTTCCATGTTTTTAATCCATCTAATAGCCTGCCCTTCTGGATCAACAATAAATGGGCAATAGCAACTTTCAGTAACTATTGCAGCTCCTTCATTAGAGTACTGATCAGTTGGTAAACCTTCCATCTTCCACTCATTTTTCACTTCTTCATCCACAAAAAAGTCTGCTAAATCAAAATTAATACTACAAACAAATATTGTCTCAGAAACCTAAAAAAATAAGTTTTTCTTTAATATAAGATGCAGAGAACCTCATACGAAAATTAATGTATTTTAATTTTGTCTTCATATAATAGTGTTTATAATAGAAACATGGGGAAAAAAACGCTTAAGAATAATCTTTTAAATAAAGTTTTAGATTGATCTAAATAAGTAAATTTTGCTAAAAATAAGAATTATTCTATTATAAGGAAAATTTCATTAATCCCACACAAATCATTTGCATGATACAAACACATAATGAAACTCACTTTAATTATTTTTAGATTAAAAATTTCTTTTGGTTTTAGATTTTTGAATCATTAAAAGAGCAAAAAAAAAAATTTAAACATGAAAAGTAATTAAAAGACTTGAAAATTATATCTTGTAAAGGAAAATGAATAATATTAAGTTAAATAAAATAATAATGACATTTTGTAAGTAAATTGAATCCATTTGTCTACTATGTACTTTGATCCAAGAGATATGATATTTTACAAAGCTAACAGCATTACCAATAAAGGATTTTTCAGTTTTGTTACCTTGGTACAGTATGAAGATTTACATTTACACTCTATCTTATACAAAAGAATATATAACTTATATTCTAATACAAAGGATTATATAATATGCTTTTTTAATCATAACCTGAATAATAGAATGCAAGAGGAATTTGTTGAAAAATAATGATATTATCATGAAATAATATTGCATTACTAATATGAAACATTAATGAAATGTTTTTTATTGCAGCAGAATATTAAAAATAAGTAAAATAAAAAATAAGGAGTTTCCTTACATTTCTTTTTTAGTCACAATCATGGCATTATTTGGTCTGTTGATTAATAACTTACACAAAAGACTTTGTTAAAGCTCTTATTGGGTTCATTTAAATATTAGACTTTAATAAATAAATGTATTGCAAAAAAAAAAAAAAAAAAAAACTTGAAAAAAATTAAAGTAATACAATGTTTGTGAATTAATAATTTAAGTAATAATAATAGTAAAAAAAATATCACTAAAAAATTTCTTACTCTGAGGTAAATAATAGTTATTTAAAAAGAAAAAAACTTAGAAAAGAGACACTTTAAAAGCAAGTAAAATAAAAAAAAAATTTCCTACTTAGATCAACAAAGAAAATTTTTATTTTAGTTAATTTTTATAAAATAGTTACAATTAATATAAATATGTATATACATATGACAAAATTCCAATTTTAAGTGACAAAATAGAAAGCGATTTTCCTTGCAATTTTCCATTTTCCTTTCTATATATGGTGTTGAACTATTTTTGTTTATTTGTTACTGTTTATTCATTAAGTAAGCTTAACTATTCAAATAAAATAGTATAGTTAGAAAGAAATCACATTCTCAGATATTAGGACATCCTAAGTGGAATTCGAACCCACGACCTTTGGATTAGAAGTCCATTGCGCTACAGGGGCACAACGAACGATTTTCGTTTCTGTATATGCTGTTGGACTATTATTTTTGTTTGTTACTATTTATTCATTTTTTAAATTTAATTAATGAATTAATATTTGCAAAAACTGTTTTAACATCAAGTGTCATCCACTACAAGTTTAAATAAATGTATTTGAACTTGAGTAGATGAATAGAAAGTATTTTATTAACGATTGAAAATTTGAAAAGATGTATATATAAATATATACAGCAAATATTTTTTGAAAAGGATAATAAAATATGATAAATATATTTCTATTATTCAATTGGTATTAAATGAAACTTATATTTTCCATAACTCTTACTCAGCAAATTAAAGGTTTACCACAAGGGGGACCAGCTAGTAACTGCTTAGCAAATAATATTTACCTGCATTTTTGTGAAAATAATAGTATTAGTTACGAATCTTGTTACTTTTTTTAGATACACAGATGACTTAAATATATTTAGTAATACAGTAGACTTTGTTCCTAGCATTAATAATTATATCTCAACTATTTAAAATTATTAAAAACTAATTATAATAATGAGTCAGCTAACTTTTTGGACTTTCAATTAAACGTTAAGAATAATATGCTAATAAGTACTATTTTTGATAAACGAGACTCCTTTGATTTTATTATAAAAATGCTTTTCCTGGGGTAGTAACTTACACTTATCAATATTTAGAAATATTATCTTAAATTTTATAAAAAGAAACAATGATTTAGTTACTGATAACGTATTAAAACAAAGTAATCTTATGAAATTTTGCAATAATTGTCTGGAATACAATTATCCAAGTAAATTTATTTTTAAATATACTTCTATTTCATATTAAATCTATTTTTAACTTAGTTCAATACTTTTTATTTAAAATTTCTTCTGTTTAGTTTGTTTTTATAATATTTTTAAAATATCTTTTGTGCTTAGTTTAATTGCAAACTAACCTAAAATATAATTATCCAAGTAAATTTATTTTAAAATATATTTCTATTTTATATTAACTATTCTTAACTTTGTTCATTAATTTATTTAAAATTTCTTACATTTAGTTTATTTTTAAAATATCTTTGTTCTTAGTTTAATTGCAATATAATTAACTAGGTGGCGCCACGGTTTTTTCTTGTTTTTATATTTTAATCTTAACACCATTTTGTGTTGGACCTCTGCATAGAGGGTTGCTTTTCTGTCATCATGGTTTATATTTTTACATGTAAGTTTTTATCTAATTTTTTCTACAGAAAATTTTCTTATTATTCCACTCTTTGAAATATATATATTTATGTTCTCTTTACATAATTTCATTTTACTATATTGTCAGGTTTATCATCCACGTGTTAGAAATAGGCTAAACTTTTCAACGCGGCTTTATTTTTTATTTTTTTCTATTATGTCAAAAATTTCTGCTGTACGGGAAAGGTGGATCCATAAAGCATTGCTAACCCTAAATCGCTGGCCTAATTTAGTGACAGCTTTAGAAATCATAATAGGTCTCCAGTTTAGTCCAAAGACTTTTTTTGTCCTACATTTATTGTGTCTCTTGAACTTCGATTTCTTCTTTCTTTGGCATTGTAGGTTTTAGAACTTTCACTGTTATTTTATTATACTATATATATATATATATAGGGAGAGTGAACTAATTAATAGAAGGAATTGAATAAGAGACATTGCCTCAAGTTTTATATAAACGTAATTTTACATTCAACAATAGTCTATTTGATTTAAAAGATGTTACTTTTAACAAGAAAACAATATTAAATTTACTTAAGACAAATAAAAGACAAATCTTACATTTCTTTTCCATCGGTTTAAGAAAAATAATCGCTGAGACTGATCATGTGGACCAAGATAAGTTAAATATCCAGAAGCCAAAAAACTATCGCCAACCACAAATTTTCTTTTTTCTCTTAAAGTCTAAAATATAATACATCATACATTAATGAATTAAAAAAGCAACTAAATGTTTTTATAATTTTATTTGAGAATGCTTTCATTCAAAAATTTTATCAACAAAATCTGTTTTTATTTTCCTTATGAATGCAACCAAATAACAATTTTTGATGTTAATAATATATTGCAATAGATTTAGGTAAAAACATTAATTGAGTTTAAAAAAATCAGAATACAATTTAAAAGAAACAAAAATTTAAATAATTTAAAATGAAACACACATACAGATACTTTTTCTTGCCACCTTTCCTTTTCAGAGTTTAATCCTTCCATAATACTTTCAGCTCTTTTCAGTTTCAGAGCGAGTTCTTTTTCTTTTCTTGATAATTCCTCCTTTTTCTCAATTAACAGTTGATGTTCTCTTTCTAATTTTTCTATACTAGCTTCAAGCTAAAGTACAAATTGTAAAAATAATTAGAAGCTTCTGAATTGTAATTTTGTAAAGAAAAAAAAATTACCCACAACTTAATAGATATATAAGGAAGTATATAGTTCATTCCATACAAATCATTAGAATAAAAATTTTAAAAATCTATACACATATAAAGGAGAAAATGACTCACTCATCACATCTCCAGAAGTTTTAGATCTACAGACTTGAAATTTAAAAGGCATTTTTCTTTCACTGAATAAAGATTTGCAAAAAATGATTTTGCAAAAATAGATCCCCAGGGGGTTGGGAGGAGCATTATAGATAAATATTCTCATTTTGTAAATATAAGACCTATAGACTTGGAAAATTGTCAGGCATGTTTCTTTCATGGAGTAGATATCCATAAAGAGAATGAGCTTTTCAAAAATCAGCTTCTACAGGGGTCGCGGGGAATTATTGATAAAAAATCCAGTTTTCGAACCACAAGATAAGTAGTAATGAAATTTGGTATGCATGTTTCTTTTATTGAGTTGAAATCACTCTTACGGAAATCGAATCTCAAGGGGGGGAGGGGGAGAGAACGAGGCATATTGATAAAAAATTTTCGTTTTTGAACTATTAGACTTGAAATTTGATAAGCATGTTTATTTGGTTAAGATCCACAAAAAATAGGTTTTGAAGAAATCCATGTTGAAGAGGTGTTACGTGAGAGTAAAAGATAATTCCATTTCAATTTTAGAGATTCAAGTCCTGATATTTTTAAACCAAGAAGTGAGGGTTATAGGAATGTTTTTCAATATAATCAAATGCTTAATCCTAGGACTTGGATATTAGTAATTTATATATATAAACAGTATATATTTATACAACATCATGAGATACTCAGAGAAGCGGCCAGGTAACACGGCTAGTATTATTATACATAAAAAATTAAATTGTAATAGTGTGGTGTGTGTTGGGTGGTATTCATTCTCAATTACTTTCTAAACTTCTCAATTCATTGAACTACTTCTCAACAGCCAACACAAGTATTTCGTTTCTCACTATACTCAAGCTCTCCGTCGTGTGTGTGTGTTAAAACACTCCCAAGAAACTTTATTCTTAGTACAGCAAACAACGCGCTATGCGTCGGTTTATTACCGAAGGAATTCAATTTTCTTAACCCCAAAACAGTCCATCACTCCACGCTTTCAAAACAAGGGACCGTCTCTCACCCCTAACCATCCTGCTCGAAGGTCAGTCACATTCTCCTTAAAAACAAGTAATATAAAAAAAAATTAAGTCAATTCCTACTTAGATCAACAAAGAAAAATTTTATTTTAGCTACTTTTTATTAAATAGTTACAACTAATATAAATATGTATATACACAGGACAGAATCACAACATTAAGTGGTAATTAATTTTTATTAATTATCATTAAAGTATCGTGTTGTCATCCAAAACAATCGTGTATATAAAATTTCAGTTCAACTGAATGCTTTAAAAGGCGAGAAAAAAACCTTTTCAAGTTTTGACACAAGTCGCCAAAAGGGTCGCTAAGTTGCCAAAAATAATGCCAACGTGGTTGTATTTGTAATTCTTTAAATAATTAGTTTTAATCAATTAATTTTTATTAATTATAATTAAATTACTGTATTATCATCCAAAATAACCATGCATATAAAATTTCAACTCAGTTGAGCGCTTTAAAATGTATTTTATTAATGACTGAAAATTCCCCCAAGATAAATAAACAAATATATATCGAGAGAGTGTGAGCTAATATTTGGAATTAAAAAAGGCAGCAATCTTTCTTTCCCTCTCCCAAAACGCACCGATTAGTGCCAACACTTCATAATCCACCCCCAACAGTAGTTTAGACACTACATAAATCTTTTCTAATTTGTAGTGGTTTTTTTTGTGCAATGATCCTTACAGAAAAAATATAGTCAAAATATATGCGACTATATTTCTAAAACCTCAAGTTAATTTAATAATTATTGAAAAAAAAACATGTTTTTTTTCCTTCTATCCTTAAAAAAAAAGGTGTTAACTAAATAAAAAATAATTTCAATATTTCAAAGACCTTTCTCCAAAAGAAATTATGCACCTATAATTAAAAAAAATTAGTTCATACTTTGAAACAAATTACAATTTAGTAGTAAACAAGGAAACAAAATAAATTTTTTACCTCTGCTAATTCATTAAGAAGTCTGGTTAAAGTGTTTTGAAGTCTTTCAAGTTCTTCTTTAGCAATTCGCAATCTTTCTATTTTCGGTTTAACTTTTCTGAAATATTTTCACAAAATCAAAAATTAATTCTGTCCTAATGTTTATAAATTCATATTTTTAAAAATAAATATTGGATTGTATTAAAAATATAGAAACTTACTTGTAAATGTTACCATACACATACATGGCTCGCACCCAGATACATAAAGACTTCGCTGCAAAAGAAACTTTGCCGACTATTTGTGGTTGAAATTCCGGTCTTTTTATATATTTTCCAATTTTAACCAAAGCTGAATCAGTAATATTATCTCTGTCATATTCGAAAAGTTCTTTCAAAAAGGATGGGCTGCCTATTTCAAAATAATTACATCACTTATATAAATGAAATAAATATTAACAAAAAAAATCATCCTTACATACAAAATGATTTAGATCTTTAAAAAATTTAAATTGTTTAATAATTTATTTTTTGATTTAAGAAGATTGCTTGTGACATGAAAGTAATATATTGAACAAAGGTAAAAAAAAAAAAAAAAAAAAACGCCTTGCAGTATTTTGTTTTTTTATACCATCTTTTCCAATGTTTCATGGAAAATGCTTATTGAGAGAGGCTGGTGATATGGATCGAGATCAGGGACGTCTTAAAACATGGGCCAATTGGGCCGGGATCCAAGGTCTCGACTAAAATTGGGGAGTTCGTCTCGTTCATGCTCAGCCTTAATAAGGACATAATTCGAATAATTTCAACGGTCAAATGTTATTTCCGGTTGTATTCTCCGAAAAACTAGGAATTTCAGACGATATGCCATCTGGCTACATGTGATGACCGTCGTCCATGTATAGGTATAGGCATACACCACCATTACTCATTCAGTCAAAAGGCGGCAGTCGGTCAAGCCGGTTTGTGCGATTGTAAGTCATGCACATTTATTTGCTTCATATTATCGATTGTAAGAGTATTTGACAACGTATGCTACGTACTGTCTACTGTTAAGGGTCTGAAGTGCCGCGCTTATCCGGAGCACAGAACCCGCGACCTATGGATCCGAAGCCGAGTAACTTAACCACTAGACCAAAATAATCACTTTGGTCCGGAGGGTGTTACCGGCTTATATAGATAATACCACTACAAGTCATAGGTGGGAATTATATTTGTGTAGGGACCCTGGGCCTACTTTTGCATAGAGGCCCAGGGCCTCAAGAAGTATTAGTACGTACCTGATCAAGATAAATTAATATAAGTTTATAAAGTATTTTCTTTTGCTGTATTTGAATAATAATACATCAAAGATGAGTTCTTAAAATTCTACAAAATGTATTTGAAAAAAATATTTAAAACATGTATGGGGGGGAATTACAAAGTTTTATACATATGTATTTATAGAATCAGTCTTTAAAAATAGTAACACTTATTTTACATTTTTTATTTAAATATATAAATATTTATCAACATTAATGTCAATATATTTTTAAAGCTGAATCATTAATTATTTAAGGCTGAATTCTGTAGATTATTTAAGGCTGTTGCAAAAAAGTAGGTTTTCTTGAGTGCAATTAGTATAGATTTAACAATTTATGCTTGTTTTACATGAAATTATATATTAAATTTATAACAACCTTTTATAATTAAGTTTAAAATTTAAATAATAATATAATAAAAAGAATTTGAGTAAACACAAAAGTACACTTACTAGATTTAATATAATAGGTTGGGGAAAAGGAAATCCATTATTTTTGCATGAAAATCACGTCTTTATTTAACATGCTTCCGATTGTCCGATTTAGGTTAAATATGCACCATTTTGTTGAATAATTTGTTGCCATTTTAAAGGTTGCTTCATAATGCATCTCTCATAGAAGTCTTGGTCCTTATTGGCGAAAAACTAGTAATCGATTTTCACAATCTTCTCTTGATCCCAAATTCTTATCACTCAGGATGTTTTGCAATGCGAGAAAAAGGTGGTAATTGCTTGGTGCCAGGTCCGGACTATATGGTGGATGCACTAAAACTTCCCAACTAAGCTCCCAGAGTTTCTGGCGCGTCACTACAGAAGTGTGTGGACTGGAGCTGTCCTGATGGAATACAGCACCTCTTCTGTTGGCCAATTCTGGCCATTTATGGTCAATCGCTAGTTTCAAACGGACCAGTTGTTGACAGTAGAGATCTGAATATAGTGTTTGACCAGACGGAAGCAACTCCTAATAAATGGTTCCTTTCCAGTCCTACCAAATACACAGTAGAACCTTCCTGGCTGTTAGTCCTGGTTTGACCACCGTTTGAGCTGCTTTACGGCGCTTTGACCAGGATAGTTTTCACACAATATTGTCCTATGTGACCCATTTCTCATCCCCAATCACCATCCGTTAAAGAAATGGGTCAATTTCTTTCTGTTTGGCCAAGGCTTCACAGATGGAGATTCGATCCATCATGTTTTTTTGGTGTTTTGGTGTGGCACCCAAACATGGAGCTTCTTTTTGAATCCGACTTTGCGCAAATGGTTTAAAACTGTTTTATGGTCCATTTTTAGCTCCTGGGAGATGCTACGACTACTAACATGCCGGTCAGCTTCGATTATTTCTGTGATTTTATCGACATTTTCGACGACGGGCCTGTCTGTGCGAGATGTATCTTTAACGTCAAAAATACCTGAACGGAATCGATGAAATCAAAATTGCACGCAATTAGCTGTTACAGTATCGGCACCATAAACACCATTCACCATTTCAGCCATTTGGCTTGCATTTTAGCCTTTATTAAAGAAAAACTGAAAAATGTACCGAATTTTCTCTTTGTTGACTTCCATTTTCAACACCATGTAACTCACAACTGAATTGACCAAACAAAAAAAAAGCAAAATAATTTTCTTAGTGTGAAATGTCATCTTGACAACAAGCATAAATTTGAAATTGTTTGATCGATATTTCACGAGATATCGACACTACAGCCATCTACCGAAAAAATAATGGATTTCTTTTTCCCCAACCTAATATTATATAATAAAATTTTATGCTTCTTATAAAGATTTTAGAATTATCATTTATTTTGGACAAAAAGAATTTAAATTTTGTATCATTTGCTTTATTAGAATTATTTCCACTTATTGCAACTGATTCTGATAATTTCAGCATGTTTTTTTAAATTTGAATAAGCAATTAAAATGATTATGTGAATTCTAGCTTTGCAAACCTTTTAAATTTTTAGATAATTTCTGACTTTTCTAAAATAGCAAAACCCCATTTCTTTTTTCAAAGTTTATTCTGTTTAACAATGAATATTAATACAAAAGTGTGCAAATGAATACTTCATTGATTTTATCATTGAATACAAGTCTTTGGAGCATGTTTCAAAGACATCCAAGATCTTCAATGGTATTATCAGAAAATTCAAGAGGAAAAACTGTTTGATTCACATACTTAATATCAGAATATAAGAGTTTCAGTTGTTTCAAAAAATAAAGTTGATAAAAGCTTTTTTCTAGAACAGATGGAACATGATGCAGGAAGCAGAAAAATGCATGAAATAAGCAAAAACATAAAACCATGGTTCTTCTAATATAAACACATTTGGGCCCCGATTTAATGAACCCCTATTTAACGATTTTTTCTCTCTCCCCGATTAAAATGAAGGCCCCCGCCCCCTATTTAACTAATTATTTCAATAGTTGAAAAAAAAATTTCATTAGAAAAAATTATAACTTGCATTAGAAAAAAATTGGGACTTTTTTCAAATGATATCCTTTGTGTTCGGAATGGAAAGAGGATTTTTCCTGTAAAGGCCACATCACACACGCATATTTGGAGCAATTATTTAGGACAATTTTTCAAGCAACTGAGGGTGAAAGGTTGCCGTAAGCAAAACGATATGCTCTGACATCAGCCGCGCTCTATCTCCACATTGAAAAATTACTCGCCGATTTTTCTGCTTCGGAAAATGAACATCCAATATTATTTCTTTTACTTCGCTCGCGCTTTGTTGACGGGCGTCAACAGAAGTGAGGCACCATTCTGTTTAAAATATTATGCGTCGTTAAAATATTATACACCATTAAAATATTATACGCCATATTTGATGCGTTTGGCGAAGCCGAAGCTGCCATCTTTACCACCATCTTGTTTATGAAGTAGGGTGCTAAAGAACCTCATTGGTAGAATTTCAAGCAACATTTGGAACAATTTTTTTTCAGTTCACTGGTAAAAAGCTGTTCAGAGCCGTTGCTGTGGCAACTAAGTAGATATTGTTCAGAATTAGTTTCTTTCAAGAAAAATTGCTCCAAATAAGTGTACATATGATACGGCCTCAAGCAGCAAATTTCGACGGGAAAGGGTGCAGATCATTATTAGACTTTACAGGTGCAGATCATTATTAGACTTTACAGGTGCAGATGAGTCATGAGTGAAACCTATTGTGTGAGTTGTGAATATGACGGGAATATCTTTTCTTATCTCATCTCAGTCCACAAAGCAAGTGATGTTTTAAGTTTTTAACGATTATGTTACCTTTGATGATGGACTTCCTATTTCTGCAACTGAAGTTCAGGAAACTGATGATTTGTCGGTACCAATGAATAGCGATTCTGACGTAGAATTTGATAATGAAACTATCATCAAAAGTTTTACATTTTCTAATGCTTTACATTGTTTGGGAACTGTGAGAAAATACCTTATGCAGCAGGATGTAAAAATGACACAGTATATTCTTTTCTACATAAAGTAGAAAAAAGAACATTTTCGAGTCAGGAATCAAAAAGATTGTCAAACATTTATTAGTCAGTATTTTAAAATTTCCAGTTAACTGGATGTGATAATTCACAAATAGTATTTTTAGCTGTTGAATAAAAAGCGTATAATTTCTAACTATGGATATTTTTGCGTAGTTGCTTATAATAGGATTTCCAAAAGGTAAGTGCAAAAAAATTGTATTTTGTCTGGACCTCGATGTGACGAATAACCCCGATTTTAAAAAAAATTTGTACAGTCTCGATGAGTTCGTTAAATCGTGGTCCAGCTGTATTTGAATTTCAACTCAAATTACAAGTACTAAAACACATATAAATTGTTCAGCCTGACATTAAATGAATAGAATTTATTAAATATACAGACCTAATTGACGTTTAGCTTCAGCCCAAGATGGCTCAGAATTTCTCAAAATCATAACAGCTTCTAAAACCATTTCTACAATAACAGGAGGCTTTGCATAGCTTTTAATTTCACCAATGTCTCTTTTGTTTAGTGCTTCTAATGCCTAGAGAAATAAATCTAAGATTTAGCAAAGTGAATTAGGAATCTGAAATTTAATAACAAATGTAAAATTATAATAAGTACTACACAAGCATGTGTTCATCATTTTGAATTATGCATAATAAATATTCAATATTAATATATAAAACATAAAATTAAAATCACACACTAATTCTTCAATAGCATTATTTTAAATAACAATGCATTTTATAGATATATAATACATTATATAAAACTGATTTTCATGAATTTTTATTAAAAATTCTTTGTAACATTTTATTTTTACAGAGGTTGGTGTATGGAGAGAAATGTGAATAAAAATTAATATTAGTTACTTATTCCACTTGTTTTATAAATATTTAATTTTTAAATTAAGACATTTTTAATACATATATTTTAACTTATTTCTCTTCAGTAATGAACTCATATTACATTGATATCAATCACAGTAATTATTTAAACTCAAATAAGATGAGACTAAGAAGAGAAAACTACTTGGAATAAACTTACTTTTCGAGCTTCTTCTAATGCTGGCATTGCTGCATTTAAATCTTCTTCTGCAGCTATAGCGATTCTTTTGCATACTTTTTCCTTTTTTTCTATTTCAATTTTTTGTATTTGAATAGTCTGAATAGAAAATCAGATAAATTTAAATAAAATGATATCAGCAGACTGAATTTTAGTAACATCTTTTATTTAAGCACTAGATACTAATGCAAAGGCAATAATAAAACATAAATTTTCTGATAAAAAAATTAAATATAACATTACAAAATTTCAAAACAAAATATTACCTTATAATCAATTGTGATTTTCATAAAAAGATAAAAAAATATCAATACAATTTATGCATATAACTGAATTAATCATCATAATAATTAATACTATTATTAATTTCATTTGTATTTACTTTTAAATATTATCTGCAGTTTACAATCCCTCAAAAATAAATAAATAAATAAAGTAAAAAAGCGATGGTGTGTAAAGCAAAGTTTTATATATTACTGTGGCAATAATATACAAAATGTAGTATACATATGTATTTTTCATATCATGCACAATAATCATAATTACATAGACTACATTTTTGTGTTTTATGTTCAATTTTTGTAATTAATTTGAATGAAAATCAATAACAGAAAGGAATTTAAAAATGAAAAACTTTTGACAAATTAAAATAAATAACTAATTTTGATATATTTCTTTATTATAGTTCTTTTTTTATTGAACAAATTCTCTATATTATTCAATCTAAAAGTACTTGCAACAGATGTAGACAATTTTTCAATGAAAATTATTAAAAAAATAATAATGAAAATACTTCTTGTTTCTGTGCTAAAATGACTTTCTTTAACTGTATGTCATGGAGGGCTTCATCACATTCTTTTTCTGCTATTTTTAATCTTTCTTGAGCTTCTTTAGTTTCTCTGGCAATTTCATTCACCATTTCTTGAGTTTCGTGTATTTTTTGTAATCCTGATTCAAGTCTTGTCAGTGCTTGTTCTACCATTTGTTGTCTTTTTGCAAGTACTCTAAGGAAAGTTAATGGAAATTATTAAAAAATTAATGAGGCATTCAATTGTTTCATGACTATATGAATTGTTTCATTTGGTTTTTACAATTCATTTTGCATACATATTTCTGCAAACAATCTGTGTCCTAGACGAAGCAGTTAATATTACAAGAAAAATTGAAAAAGGTAACAATCGATGCAAGATTGCTCACATTCCTACATATGTTACAGTAAATAACCATAAAACACATCACCGACCCTCATAACCTAGGAGTTCTGTGATAACTTATGATTTGTCATGATATACTGTATCTCTTAATCTGATTCACAAGAAAACATGCAATAAGATACCATTTTATACATAGTAATGATATGGAAATAATTAAAGGAGATAACAATTAAAAATATTTATTTACAAGAAACAGAAGGTAATGAGAATTCCTTTTGGCTAAAAAAAATAGAATAAGAAAAGATTCAGAAATAAAATGCATATTACATGCATTTCATATTATACAATATACAAGTAAAAGTAATACAGGAAAAATAATCATAAATTCAGAAGATGTTATTTTAAAATTCAAAAATTAAGTACACAGAAATGGAAAATAAAATACTTGATGCATAATTTTTTTTTATTTAATTTGATTTCAAAAAAAGGATTGAAAATCAGTAAATTTAATTCGTAAGTATTGTTAAAATTGAACAAAAAGAAAATGAATATGTACGTGAAAACGAAATGCTATCAATTATATACTTTCTCATGAGAAATTAGATTATTATAATACCAAATTTGAAAGATATATCAAAAATAAAATAGGCAGAAATTACTTTTTAAAAGTATGATTAAATAAGTGATCATTTTGTGTACTGTACAGTGGTGAACACAAGGGGGATGTTGTAGGGGTCTTGGCCCCTCTCAAAGCCCTTGATTATTTTTCCTATTGATTATAATTCTTAGTATATAGTACGTAAAATTTAATTAAGTATTTGTTATTAATGAGATTAATTTTATTAGTTAATGCTAATTATTTATTAAATAATTAGTTTTTTACTCTTTTTGTTTCCGAAAATCGACAAAATCAAAAGGGGCATGATACAAGAGTGGTGGACTTGCAACCCTGGACACCTCCTTGAAAAATTTGTGTGTGTGCTACTGGTACTGCACAATATAATTTATCTTAGTGCAATGTATGTAAAATAGTGGCTGGAAACAATCCAACTCGATACACATTTCTTCAGATTTAATTTATTCAGATTATTCCTAATTTATTGATTTATAATTATTATACATGTTCTTTAGCAGGAAAATTACAAAAATAACAATCTCAAACTTAAAAAGAAAATGTTAAAGATTCCTCATATTCCTTAAAAAAAATAATAATAAAGGTAAACAAATTTTTAAATATTCTCAGAACCTTGAAATGTAGAGTAAAAATACAACCAAAAACTATGCATGTAAAATGTATTTCATGCACTAAAATTGTGTATAACAGTTACACAAATTTCACTATATACAAATGAATGGAACATTTAAAGTATATAATAAATTTCATTTAATTGAAAGCAATTAACATCTTTAAAAAAAATCAAAATCTTCAAAAATTATGCAAATTACAGTTCTATAATACATTTGTGCATGTATAATTTGATAATTTTGTTATCCTTATCCTTCCTACAAATAATATAATAATCCTCTCTTTGTTTAAGAAGCTTTTCAGTGTTAAGGAAAATTAAGTTTCTTGTTTATATATCAAGTTGATTACATGACATATTTTCCATAAAATGACAAAAAAAAATGTATATCATTCATAAAGTTTAACACTTATGTATAATTGTACTTTGACTAGGAAATATAAAATAATCAGATATTATAATTTCTATTTTCTAATAATACAGAATAACTGTAGCAAATCGGATGACATTATGACAAATAGAGCTACTTTTGCAAGAAAATAGGAAATTTTTAACAAGTGAAATACTTATTATACATAGACAAAAAGAAATATTTTTACAAAAAAATGCATTTATTATACAAGGATTTTATACTCACATCTTAAAAGTGTTAACTAATTTTATAAATGTGCTTGAAGTTTCAAAAGATACCCCATTAAGATTTAATATTCCTTGAGAATATTTCAAAGCATTGGCATGAATATTAGAGAGAAATTTACAGCATACATAAAGTCTCTGTAAATATAAATTTTATTAAGCTTTTCACAGTAAAAATCACTTCAGTTCCACACAAACAGAAAATGTATGTATTTTTTTAAAAAAATAATGATATTCAGGAAGCTTATTATATTAATGAGATAATTTATAATAATAGGAGTACTTAGGAATTTAATAAGAAGAAAGCAGGTTCAGTTAAAAAGTTTATGCAGAGCTTTAAGAAAGTACAGGATGATCCATAATTAGTGTGGCTGATTTTAAACACATATAATTATTTATGGTAAATTTTAATTGCTTTATTATCAGTGAAAAAAGAAAAGTTTAAACAACCAATCTATTTTATTAGATGAGATAACTATGGTTCTGAAAGAAAAGAAAAAAGAAGCTGAAAAGACGTCATTGTAGAAAATCCTCTGCCTCAAATAAGTTTAGCAAATAAATTACAGGTATACAAACAAAAATTTGTCGTAAGATAAAGAAAATTGGTTATGAAAAAGTGAATAAACCAGCCTGTCATCAAATGTCTGCAAAGACCGTAAAAAAAAGAAAGTGTTCTTGCGCTCTGTGTTTAATGTTACGCAATGTTAACTTCGGATAAAACACTGTTTCATCTGTCATGCAGAACTGGCAAAACGAAGATATAATATATTTCCCGCGAAAAGCGTCGCAAAGACGCAGCTGTTTTGCAAAGGTCAGGCATTATGGTATGGATGGAAATGTCCTTTCAAGGATTAACAAAACCATTTTTTGTAGAACCAAAGGTTAAAATTAATGTTAAATACACTGCTGCTTGTAAAAAATGCAACACCATGAAGGAATCATCAGAATTAAATGGATTTTGCAGCAAATATCAACTATAGGATGTTACGTAAAGTAGTAAAGCTTCAGAGCTACTGCGCATGCATGGAGCGCCCTCTGAACTGATGTTGAAAGAGTATAAATAGAGGGCTGTAGCGGGACGTTGAAAATAATTAATGATTATTTGTTTGTGGCGAACGTTTAGTGAGACCTAAGTATGCCTCCACGACGAAATAAGGAGAAATTCTAACAACTTACGGAGTTTGAACGGGGATGATTTTCGGCCTTCGACAAGGAGGATTTTCCTATCGCGCAATAGGAGCTCGTGTGCAGCGGAACAGTTCCACAGCGATGAGAGTTTGGAAGCAGTGGACCGACGAGCACCTAACAACTCGAAAAACTGGCAGTGGGCGATGGAAGGTGACGTCAGCGCGTGACTTTCGACACCTACTCCGCATGGGGTGAATGACAGTACAACTTCCTACTGGCAGTTGGCAGCCCGTTGGTCTACTGCTACAAGTGTACTTATGTCGGCTTCGTCAATGCGTCGACGTCTGCTGCATAGTAGATTGCGTGCAAGGGTGCCTTTATACAGGATACCCTCACGGTAAACCATCAACGGCTGCGTCTGCAATGGGCTCATGAGCATTGAGTTTGGCAAGCTGATTGGCACCAAGTTGTTTTTTCAGATGAATAACGCCTCAATTTGTGGGATCATGATGGCTGCATTCGTGTTAGACGCTATGCCGGTGAACGCTGCCTTCCAGAGTACGTTATCGAACGACATAGGGGCCTAACACCCGGAGTTATGGTTTATGGTGCAATTTCGTGTCATGGACGATCCAATTTGCTACGAATTGAGGGTAATCTAAATAGCAACAGGTACGTCTGTGAAGTGCTACAGCCCGAAGTCGTTCCCTTCCTTCAAGACATTCCTGGAGCTATCTTTCAGTAGGATAATGCACGCCCAAATGTTGCAAAGACTGTTCAGCCCAACGCATGCAACTTCTTCCCTGGCCAGCTTATTCGCCAGATATGTCACCTATAGAGCACGTGTGGGATTTGGTTTGTCGGCGTCTCGCTCGTGATCCGCGTACTGCAGCTTCAAAAGATGACCTTTTGCTGCGCATACTAGCAATATGGAATTCTCTTCCACAAGGCATTCAAAATCTGTTTGACTCCATGCCATGTCGCATAGCAGCACTTATTGCAGCGCATGGTGGCTACACCAAATACTGATTTTGGGCACTTAATATTGTTTTTTTGCTTTGAAAATTTCGTTATTTATTTGTACTAATACAAGTCGTTTGTGCACTAAATTTCATTTAATTCTGACGAATCCTTCATGGTGTTGCCCTTTTTTACAAACAGCAGTTTACTATCAGAATTAAGGTTTAAAGTACTATGATCAAAGAAAGTAAACGTCTTTACCCTCAAGGAAACTTTGTTTTTCACCAAGATTCTGCACCAAGTCATGCTACAAAATCAACTATTAAATGGCTGAAAGATTTTTAAAAAAATATTTTTTCTTCCTTCTGAGAAATGGTTACCATCATACCTTGAATGTAGTCCTTGCGATTATTTTTTATGGGGATACTTATAAAAACAATTAAGTAGACATAAAGTAAAAACACCTCAAGGGCTTTAAAAAGGAATCAAAGAGGAAGTTGGAAAAATACTCCCCAAAATGGTCGAGAAAGCTCTTTTGGTTTGGCCTAAGCGTCTACGTGAAGTGTAAAATGCTAAAGTAAACCACATTGAAAATTTCTTGTAAATAACTTAATTCAATAAAAATTTATGATGTTGTGAAATTGGTCGCATTATTTTTGAATCAACCTGTATGTGATTTCTAATTATTATTCGTAAATGCATATTTAATTATTACTCAATATAAAATACATAAAAGCACTTTGAGAGAATAAGAACTTAGCAAATACATAATAAATCAATTATATTTTTAAAATTAAGTTACGGCTGAAGCAAAATTGATAGACAAAAAGTGTTACTTGCTTGTTCATTTGTTGGCTTAAGATCAACATCTTTCAAAAACGCATGTGCAATCTTCTCCAAAGCTTCATGAGGCCATTTATCAAACCAATTTAAAGTACAGTTTTTATATATCACTGGATATTTCAAAAAGCATTTTCTAAATTTGTAAAAAATTACAGTTAATTAACAGATTAGGTACAAAATGCTTTACAAAGAAAAATAAAATGGAACAAGAATAATTTTTCCCCTTTTTATAAAATATTTTATGCATAATTTTTTTATATTATTACATAACACACAACAACAAAGGATTATCAAAGAAAGTATAAATTTTTAAAGCTTTTTTTCCAAGTTATATTTTGATTTTAACAAAAGATCTGCAAATCTTGAACAATCGTTAAAGAAACAGTTTCTTCTTTCGACCATTGATCATAAATATATTCAATACACATAGAATTCCAAAATAATAATAATAACAACAAATTTTAACGACTTACTTATACAATGGGGAAGTATAATTTAAGCAGATAATGACATGCAAATTAGATTGTATATTTTCAATAAGAATTCTGTGACATTCATTACTTTCAGAAGAAATTTCTGAGTGCATCTGAAAATTGAAACAAAATAATAATAATAATATAAATTTTTGAAACATATATGAATATGTAATTTAATACAAATGCAGAAATATTTAAATTTTTCAAAATTTAATATTGAAAGTATTAAAAAAAAACAGAGTTGAAAGAACAGTAAATACACATTTTTGACTTCATGCAATTCTTCCAGTAACATGCAAAGAAAAATTATAATGTCAAGTCCTTTAAAAAGTTATTTTAATATAATAATTTTTTTTGAATAAAATATATAGTTATCTTCGTAAACCTTATGTAAAGACATTATATCCTTGAGATTTAATTTTATTTATGATCCCTCTCTTTCATTTCGTATAAATTCTGTGTTGTTTACAAAAAAATATTCCTTATAAAGGAATAATCACAAGAAAATATTTCCTTCCTCAGTGGCATAACAGCCCAGGGTAGGCCTTGACCTTCTCAAGAAGCCTTTTCCATGTCAACCTTCTTCCGGCTAGTGTTTCCCAACTCCTCGTTCTCAAAACTAGAAGATTTTTTTCTAGGTCATCAATCCATCTAAGATTTGGCCTGCCCTTTCTTCGTGTGCCAAAGAGTTGGGCATTGAAGACTTTTTTTAGTGGTGCGGTCTTCGTTCATTCTGGTAACGTGACTTGCCCATCTAATTCGATGTATTTTGATGAATTTAACAATCGCAGATTCTTTATATTATTGATAGAGCTCTAAATTTGATCTTCGCCATGTTCTATTTTCCTGAATTCTTCCAAAAATGAATCTTAAAATCTTCGTTTCGTAAATACTTATGTTTTAATCTGTTCGGGACATGGACGAAGCTTCATATGCATAAGTTAATACTGATCTTAAAAGACTTTTATACAATAGAACCTTTTTTTTTTGGTTTTCTTTTTATTAAATTGGATTTCATATATTTTCGTATTCCAATAAGACATCTATTAGTCATAGTAATTCTCTATTGAATTTCAATAGTACAATTGTTTCAATTGTTAATTTTCGAACCTAAATAAGTGAAGCTGTGAACAACTTCAAAACTATACTCTCCAATTTTAAAATGGGAATTGTTAAAACATGATTTAGTGCAAGGGATGTACTTGATCTTATTCTCATTGATTTTCAGTCCCATCATGAGGACCTATTTCTCTAAAACTAAGAACTGTCTTAGTGCGGTGGGTGTTCGAGCGATGATATTAACGTCATCAGTAAAAGCCAACAACTGTATATTTCCTCTGGTATTGCTATTGGAATCTCTTACCACTTTTTCCAATGCTAGATTAAAGAGAAGACACGCCAGTGCATCTCTCTGTCGAATTGCATTTTTTATTTCCAACGGGTCCGAAAGATCATTCTGCACCTTGACTACGATCTTTGTCTCGCTTAATGTCAGGCTTATCAGCCTTAGTAGCATATCAGGGATTTTAAACTCTTTCATGGCTGCACTGAGAGCCAATCTGTTGATGCTATCATAAGCGGTTTTAAAATCAATAAAGAGGTGATGATGTCAATTCCAAATCCCCTTGTTTTCTCCAAAATCAGACGGATGTTGAATATCTGTTCTGAAGTGGATCTTCTTTTCCGAAATCCGTTCAGGTGGTCTCCAACTGTATTTTCCACTGGTGGAGAAAGTCTGTTGAATAGAATATTTGAGAATACCTAAAAACTTGTACAGAGCAGACTGATTCCTCTATAATTTGAACACTCAAGTATATCTCCTTTTTGAAGTGAAACTTCTTTGCGCGCGAGAGTGAATAGGAAATTTGCCCAGTTTTGCGTTAAGGTGAAAAACTGAACGGAAGTCCCCCCTCCCGAATGGTGAGGAGATAGCGAGCTGAAGGAAAAGGGAGCGGAGGACACCATGAGACTTGCATCATATCAGTTAAAAAGTTGGACGATTGCCAAGAGGGTATTAAAGGTATTGGACAGAGGGTATCCTTCCTATACTCGTAAAAAGTAAAGAACTTGCACGGCGTATTTTCGTAGTTTTTATATAATAAACGTGCCATTTTCAACGAATAAACGCACCCAAAGTATTGCCATTATAAGGCTCTTCCCGTTACGGGAGTGTCTAAGGCATTGTGTATACGTCACTAATGTTCACGCCAGAATCACTACGCATAGCATCTTTCAAACAAACACAGTGACTTCTGTGAGTGATGATTTAAGTTTACATTATTAATTTTCATTTCCATTGAATTATAATTAATTCTAGTCAGATTGCCTTGAACAAATGCAAAAAGAGGAAAAGAGTTTCGTGAAAGAAAAAAAAGAAAAAGAAAAAAAAGGAAAACTCTAGCAGAAAGTCCAGTCGAAAGTCTATATATCACCAGGTAGTCCTGTCGCAACTATCACCTTTATCCGTAAAGTTTTAGTGCTGTACACACCAGAGGCTGCTGCAATCATTGGATCCGATGATGATAAAAAGCCGATTACCTGAACTGGAGACTTTAATGTTAATTTGCTTCAGAAGCAACAAAGCCACTCATTGAATACTTGAAACGGACACTGAATTTGACAATGAATATTGATTCTAGAGGAGGAACCACGATTGATGCAGGTTTCTCACGTTTTCTTGATTGACTACAATATCGAGGATTTTTATATCCTACTTCAGTTACCACGCACCTATTGTGTTTTTCTTGGAAAATGATGATGCAGAAAATTGAATAAAAATATTATTTTCATACATTAAATGAAGTTCGAATTTTATTTTTTAAAAGTAGGTCCACCCCCCACCCCCTGCAGTTTAAATAAGATCTATTCTTGCGTTTACGGCCAACGTCGCCAAAGAAATTTCGCTTCTATTGCGTGGCTTTCCACGTTTTCTTTTTTATGTATCACACAAGTTATACTCATTTTCCATTCCTTAGGGATGTTCCTGCTCCCAAATTACTTGAATTAAGTCATAAACTTTCTTAGAAGTCTGTTTTCCTCCATTTTTCAGTAGATCAGAAGGAATAGCGTTAGGGCCAAGTGCCTTATTGTCTTTAAGTTTATTGATGGCTTCTTCCAGTGATGATGTTTCAACTACACTTTGCTCAGAGTTTCCGTGCTTCCTTTAAGTGCTTCACAGTCACCATTATCACTGTTATGAAAGTAGTCTAAATGTTCATTCCATCTCCTTAACACATCAGTTTTATCACTCAGAATAATTCCTTCCCTATAACGACAAGAGGTGGCTCTTGGCTTAAATTCTTTGCACCAAAGGTTTATTTCTGGAAAGCAAGCTCCGCTTTCGTTGGATCCCCTCAAATGTTGAACATTTCAAAAAAGATCTTGGAAAAATATCCTTTTTTTTGCCCTATTAATTCTTTTCTTCTATGTTCTTGCATCTTTGTATGCGACCACTAAGTTTCATTTGTTACTCGTGTCTGTGACATCCTTATTTCACACATGCCTCCTGGGTTAAGTCAAATGAGTAACAACTGTGGCTAAGGCGGCTCAGAGTAAAGAATCCCAGGTTAACATGTCAGATACTTGGAAAAAGTTTTGCCAAAAGCCCCGTAAAGAGGCCGTGGAAAACTTCACACTACAAACAGGCCATGATGGTATGGCCCATTATCTTAATAAAATAGGCATCCTTCCCTCTAGTATATGCCAAACTTGTAATTCGGTTTTATATTCTCAGAACTAGATAAAGAGTCTAAAAAACGTGGTGAGATAAATAAACTACAGTCGGACCTCTGTATAACAAAGTCGCTAAATCCCGAAAAAAAGTTCGTTATGTGAAAAATTCGCTATAGAGGTTCATCTTTCAATCTTCTTTATAAACCACATAAAACAAATTTTAAATTCATAAACACTATAGATTGAAAAAAAAAAGTAATTATTCACACCTTTTTGTAAATTAATATATATTTATTGTATATATCTTACCTATATATATAAAAAAAGAAAGAAAAACTGCAAGGAAAGAGACTTCTTGCCAGCTTTATCCTCTTCCTGAAGAATTAAATGCACTTACGTTTTAACTTTTTCGAGCTACAAGGAACGAAACTACCAGAACGACTGATCCACACTACAAATGAACGGAGACTAGTTCAAGGACATGAGACATCTCCACTGAGGGTGAAAGGAGATCTCGAAGATGTTACAGAAAACTGAACGATTGGGATTTAAGGTTGCACTTCTTGGATGAAATGCCCAGAATTCTGTTGCTCTGGGCAAGTTAGACATCTATTAAAACCAGTTCCAGATTTATGACTACCATAAAGTGTATTAAAAGAGAGAAAAACTTGAAATGTCCAGAAATACTTTAAAAATAAGAATAAAAAATATTTAATCACAAGAGAAAAGTTCGTTGCATTGAAAATACACTTCACTATTGGGAGGTTATTTTACGAAGAAAACCGTGAAATGTTCCTGGTTCTAGGAAAAAGTTCGATATATAGAAAAATTCTCAATATAGAAGTCGAATCTATACTGGAATGCCATAACTTTCATGATCTCCCTGTAAAGACTACATCTCTTGCGTTCCGTTTCTTGATGTTTACATTTTTAACTTTTTACTTTTGCTGCCATGTTATTTTGGCCTGGTTCTTTCTTTAAATGTTTGTTCTTTATTATTATTTATTATTGTTCTTGTGTGATACTAGAGTGCCTTATATGTTTGGATTGATCCTTTCAATAAAACCATACGTAACAACATGTAAAATATTCTACTCAGTGCCGTACAAAATTATTATTCTTAATTATGTTTATTAGAAAATATAATTACAGTCGGACCACCACATTCAACGAAGTCACTAAATCCCGAAAAAAAGTTCGTTATATGGAAAATTCATTAAATAGATTCATATTTATTATACTATATAAAACATATAAAACAAATTTTAAATTCATAAACACTATTAATTATTAAAAAAAATAATTATTCACTCTTGATTTGAAAAAATTAATATCTTTTCATTTTATATATTTTACCGATCAAAAAGAAACTGCAAGAACAAGAAAAAAAATATTGTCCAGGAATACACTGTATTTTCAACTTTAAAAACTAATTTTATATTAAAATTATCCAATTTTAAATACAAGTAATTTTAAACATATATTATTTATAACCAGTGATTTTAAACTTGCAATACTACATGCATACTTCAATTTAATTACTAATAAAATCTGTTAATTTTACTTGAGTATTTTTGTTTAAAAGATTATGGCAATTTCATTGCTCTTGGTGAGTTAGGCACCTGGTAAAACCAGTTCAAGGCCATTGATCAAAATAAAATGTAGTAAAAGAGAGAATTTGAAAAATATCCTAAAATATATTAAAAATAGGAAGGAAAAAAATTGAGTCACAGGAGAAAAAGTTTGTTAAATAGAAAATGCACCTCGCTATTTGGAGTTTATTTTACGAAGAAAAAAGTTTGCGAAATAGAGGTTCATTATACGGAGATTTGGCTATAATTCCTAACTTTTAAATATTAATTAAAGTGTTATACATATAAGATTTATTATAAAAATGATTACTTTATTAACAATCAGAATTAACTAGAATTTTTAAGATTTTTTAAAGATTATGTTATGCTAATTGGTATTGAATATTGGCATTACAAAAGAATTTATGTGTATATTTAAAGAAAAAATAAATACATATAGAAATTGTCTTTAAATTAACAGAGATCTGATAAATAAAAAATACAAACCATTTGTAGCTCTTCAGGTGTAAATATATCGAATGGGACACCAACAGAAAAAATGTCACTTAAATAGTGAAAAATTATGTCATCCATTATTTGATCATCAGATATTAGGTAAACCAATTTTTCTTTCTTTACTCCTGTTTTATAAAGTATGTCATGAAGATCTAAAATAAAGAGAGAGAAGGCAAAAAGAAAAACTGAAATAACAATATTTTTACACAAAGAAAAACGTATATTTTAAGTTTTAAAGATTTATTAATATAAAAGACACGTTTTGGTTGCTGTAAATTTTAATCATTCATAGATGAATGTAATGAAAGTTTCAATTATACGTATGAATTATAAAATATCAACTCAGTGGTGTATACGAGGGTGGAGTTTAAGGGGTTTGCCAAGGGTATTTTTAATATTTACCATAAAGATTACCCTTTGGTGCTTTAGTCTACATGTTTTTTAGAAGATAACCCCACCCGTATAACAAAGGTTTCTATACCGCTCTGTACCTTCTCTACTAACTGCTTACAGTATCAAAAACAAATCTTGGAGAATAAGCCTTACCCTCACAAAAACATATAATTTCAATTTTATTATCATTCCCAAAATATTCATCTTTTTACTTCTTTTTTTGCTTACATATAAAATCCTGTATTTTACTTAAGATTATTTATTTCGTAAAATTATTGTAATTGTAAATAATTACATTGAGATTTTCAATGGTAAGATTTAATTTCTTTCTCATTTAATACATACGAGGACTGTTCAATAAGTAATAAGAATAAAACTATAAAAAAAACAGAATACCCTTTAATCGTTATCATTTACATGGTAGTATTAAAATAACTTCTGCGGCACGTAATGTATTTATTCCAATGTTCTGTCCACTTCTTAAAAACATGTAAAAGTCCGTTTTGTGAGATCTTTTAGAAAACTGCCTCCGCAACTTTTACACATGCTTGCAAAACGTTTGCCTTAAGTTGAAGAAACAGCCAGAAATCGGAAGGAGTGAGATCAGGACTGTATGGAGGGTGTGGTAAAATCTCTACGTTGTTCTGATGCGAAACATCCAGTATGCAACGAGTAATATGTGGCCGGGCAATGGCAAGGTGCAATAAGAAGCCATTTCGGAGCAATGGACGTTTCTTTTTAACGTGTTTTACCATTGTTCGCATGAGCCGTTTACGGTAGTACCGGGTTTGACAGCGTGTTGATACACAATTCCTTCATGATAAAAAAAAATTATGGTCATAACTTTACCAGCCGATTTCACAGTTTTTGCTTTCTTGGGAGCAGGTGAAGATGGGTGTTTCTATTCATTGCTTTATTGTTTTATGGTTGGATCATAGTGATACAACCAAGTTTCGTCTGCTGTGATGAAGTGTTTTAAGACGTTGTCGCCTTCTTGTTCCAGTCTTTAATCACATCGTATCATATCAAAGGTCTGCGATGCAGATTTTTGCTTCCATTTAGATAACTGGCAGCGTCTCGTAGGCGCCCTCAAACACGCTTCAGTTCGATCACGTGATGCTCAAGAACATGGGTCTGTACACGCCATCTATCGGTAGCATTTGTTAATGCAGGCAACAAACTTTTCTTATGCCACAGAAATTAACATTCCGATGAGTGATTTCGCGGCAGTAAAAAATTAGTCTTATTACTTATTGAACAGCTTACTTATATATATGTATTTTGTAATTTGAAAATACTCTCTTCAAATATATTTGTCTTCAATCGAAACTTCAAGCCACCTTCAAAATTAAAGAGATTATTCCATACGTAAAATAGGGGCATAATTTTGGTATAAACATATTCCTAAATGCATGTTTCCCTTATAGAAGGAAGGCTTTCATATTAAATTTTGGAAAAAGTTTAAAATGTATATGTAATACGGAAATAAACATTTATTTTTAAATTAAAAGATTTGACAGTTAAAAATTTTAAGAAGCTACGAAAATTTTAAGTAGCATTACATAACAACAACAAACTGGAAAAAGCGACTTTTCATCAATCCTAAAACAAGATTTAGTTATTACTGGTTAAAAATATGATTGTTTCTATTATAGGACTCACAACCTATGCCTTTAATACAAATAATACATTCTTCCTGATTTTCAAATGTCAAAATTGAAATAGTACAAATATTACCAAAAAAAAGGTCGTTTTCCAAAAATGGAAAACCTAAAAAAATGGAAACCTAAAAAAATATATCATTTTTTTAAAAAATAGATGGAAAAATCTGTTTTCTTTTTTTTTTCAAACTAAACACCATTAAAAATTAATATTTTGAAAACTTTTCATTTTGAATTAGAAAAGTGATATCTATATTAATGCCAAAACAATAATCTAGAAGACAGTAATAAAACCACAGCAGAGACAGTATTTAATACTAGCTGGTATACCCGTTCCTCGCACGGGTGAACTGAAAAGTTAAACAACACAGATTGAAGGATAAAGAAGTTTTTAATGAGTTAATTTTAAGTGAATTGCAAATTAAACAAAAAAAGTTTTCACATATCTCAGCTGAAGAAAAAAGAGAAAGAAAAAAAAATACCTTTGTTAAATTTTAAGTATGTAGATCTAATAGCTGATAAAAAGGATTTTTTTTATATTTGTAACTCCCTGTAACACTCTTGAGGGTTGATTTTTGAAAATACCTCCCTAAGCTGATCTCTGCTCAGCAAAAGTAACACATTGTTAAAAGTTTTCTGACGCTTAAAATATTGTAAATAATTTAAAACTGAAAGTGTCATACATTAATATAACTTTCTGTTGAATTTATTTTATGTTAAAATTGTAATACTCGCAAGCAACGCCGTTTCCTAAATAACAATGGCGATTCAATGGGAAAAATAGCGAAATGTTGACAATAGAGTCAAGTTTGCAAATGTCTAGCTACTTTCATAGCTCAAACTTTATTAGAACTTTGTAAGATCCGCCGTGTAGGGGAGCGATGCACGTTAATGCTTTATCTACCGCATTATGATTTACTGCAATTTTTTTCATGTAATATTTTTTTAGGTCACTACAGGGAAAATTAATTACATAAACAAAATATTCCACTTAGGGAAATTTAATCGGTTAGAGCTAATAAATTAATTAAATATATTCCACTGTAAAATTAATTATATACACCATTCACTTAAAATAAATAGTCAAATCGTTTTCTAAGGACTCCATAAACATACAAAAACATAAGACACTTAAATTTTGACATTAACTATTTTTGGGGGACAAAAATGATAATCTTTGCAATCCGCTGAAAACGCTGGCAGCTGAAAATGTAATATCTGCTACAAAACTATTTGCCTTCCCCGTTAAAATACTCATCATAGAACCCGTGTTGTCATATATCTTGGAAGAGTGGATTTCAAAGAATATTCCGGCTAAGTATTGGTAGAATATTCCTGCTAAATTGGTGTGGCGTGGTAGTTAGGAGAAGGGGGTGCCAGCTCTGGTGTCGTCCACGTCACTTGACCATGGTTCAAAATTATTTGGTCCGTCGCCAAAAGCCCTCATGTAGCTGAACAATGCGACGTTAATATTCACTCACTGAAAAAAATACAGTGCAGTAGTTATAACTATTTTTATAGTACTTAAAAATGCAATATCTGCCTATTCAATTAAAATTATAGCATTATAATTAATTACTAACCACACAAACAAATTTTGAAAATTTGTCCAAATGATGTAGTGTGAAAGAGAAAGTTTATTCAGACAGACAACAAATGCGTCTTATATGCATATAGATTTGTTTGAATTCTTCTGTATTATTACTTTTGTAAGTGTTACACTTATTGGTAAACTAATTTAAATTTTGCAAAGCTAGCAGTGAAATTTATGTGTCGAGGAGGCATAAAGACGAAAAACAGTTTCTTAAAATTGGCCTTTAATAATCAATCATAAAGTCACTGCGCTCGTTACTGGAGCGATACAAAAAACAATAAGTTCAAAAAGCAACATTACCAGAGACATCCGATTCGAACCGTCTTCTAATATTGTAAAATGAATTTCTAATCTAAAATGGTGATGCAACCTGCAGTTGCATTGCCAACCAGCCGTTCTCTCCCTCTAAGAGTTAAACCACTCACACACTTCTTATATATATATATATTTCTGTTTCTCCTTGCCTCCTAGAAACACTAACATGAGCCGAGTTTAAATACTCGCTCGATTTGCATTGCAGTTGCTGCCAACCACAAATCACGAAACTCAAAAAGATCGGGTTCGAATCGGTGTGCTTACTTTCATTGAGATCATGGAACGGGATTGGAAAAACAACACAAGGAGATCATAAAAATTTGGATCCGACTTTTTAAATGTCTAACAGTAAGCTTCATGACATACTTTATGGTGTACCAGTATTTTAAAGCTGACTGAGCCACAGCAACATTTAGCTGGGTATAGCTAGTTATAACATAAAATTAAATCTTAAAAAGATATCAAAAATAAAAGACGACTCAATATTTTGAATAAATCAGTATAACTATTTTCATACAAACACAATATATATATTGTAAAATATTTATTTTGCTATTTGCATTTCAGACAGATATCAAACAAAATTTTAAAAATTGTCAAAAACAGATAAAAAACATATTTAAGAAAAATACCACTGATTAATTTGCCAAAGACATCGCGATGTGCAAAAAATATTTGCAGTATATAATAACCAAAAAAAAAAAAAAAATGTAAGTACTAAAATAAAAAAAAATTATATATTGAATTAATTAAGGATTACTGGAGGGAAAGATAAAACAGGCTAAGATAATACTCATAATACTAATTTCATAGTGGTTGGCTACTCATTTTTTGGCATGATTTTGAAATCACGCCAAATTGGTATGTTGCGGCCAGTCTAATGTTATAGTAATGCACAGAATTAAAGGTACTTACGTATTATTGCAACCTATTGGTGACATTATACAAAATGAAGCACATGATTGCCAATTCAACGCATACAAAGTTGGGATTGCCAAAGTGGCGAGTTATCTTGAACGTTGGCGACTGTGCGAAAATACGCAAGTACTAAAAAAATTATCCAAAGTATATATATCCCGAGCATAAAAATAAATTGAAAAATGAAGTACAATACTAACATTAACTGACATAAAAAGAACTGCACTAACTTTATCAATGCAAAAGCATAATTTGAAAAAATAAGGTATTTACATATAACCCCAACCTTTTGGCGACATTATATGAAACAAAGCACATGACTCACAATTCAGCATATATATGACATGCGAAATCAGGGTTGCCAACTTGGCAAGTTACTTTGAATGTTGGCGATTGTTAGGATAGTACATAGGTGCCAAAAATAATTTATCTTACCCCTACCTGCTTCCTCAACATACTCATTTTTGGCATGATTCTGAAATCACGCCAAATTAGTATGTTGCGGCCAGTCTAATGTTATAGTAATGTACAGAATAGAGGTACTTATGTATTATCGCAAACTATTGGTGACATTATACAAAATGAAGCACATGATTGCTAATTCAACACACAAAGTTGGGATTTCCAAAGTGGCGAGTTGTCTTAAACGTTGGTGATTGTGCAATAATACGCAAGTACTACAAAAATTATCCAAAGTATATATATCCCGAGCATAAAAATAAATTGAAAAATGAAGTACAATACTAACATTAACTGACATAAAAAGAACTGAACTAACTTTATCAATGCAAAAGCATGATTTGAAAAAATAAGGTATATACATATAACCCCAACCTTTTGGCGACATTATATGAAACAAAGCACATGACTCCCAATTCAGCATATATATGACATGCGAAATCAGGGTTGCCAACTTGGCAAGTTATTTTGAATGTTGGCGATTGTCAGGATAGTACATAAGTTCCAAAAATAATTTATCTTACGACCACCTGCTTCCTCAACAGGTATTTAAGCCATTTTTCTGTTTTGCTCATTCTCTGATGCCTATTCCAGTTTGATATGTAATTATTACCAACACTGCTTTTGCTTGGGCAGTATGATTACCCAAGTATGATTTTCTGCATGGCAATTTTATGCACTGAAGCCAATAGTATACACTTAAAGGTTTAAAAGAAATTGCAAAGAACCATATTATTGGATCAAGTGTAGTATAGGGGGGCTACTTGGTGCAGTCCTTTATTTTGGTTACTAAAAGTGGTCTCCAAGGTACTTTTTTCGGTATTATTTATTTTAGAATGAATTCGATATCTCATCATGACATTTAGATAAAAATCGAAAAATCCGTAGAAAAATCGCCAAATCCAAAGTGGCCCCCTATACTACATTTGAACCGAACTGAAATATAACCCTTATCAATGAGAAGTTTTAGTTTGTCAAAATTATAATCTTCGCATTCTAAAGAAATAAATAAATAAGTAGTAATTTGCAAGCAAAATCACACACATAAGCATCCCGCGATAATACCTAAATGTTGCCAAAACAACAAAACAAAATTTTAGTTGTTGAAAGAATAATCCTTAAAAAAATTATTTATTCCAAAAATAATCGTAATTAAATATCAAAAAATAGAAAAATTGAATAAATATTCCAACCGATAAACATAGCTACAGTAAAAATATGTAATAATCTTGAAAAACTGCATGTAAAGTATAAATTGTCCACTTAGTGAGAAACGGGACTACATATGACGGCATAACACTGGAAAATCACTTAAAAATTAAATTTTAAAAAATTGGAAGGAATTATGAACGCCAAACCTATTTAAGAACCTTTCTCGTGTAATTTTGTGTACGTGTACCAAGTTTCACGTTATTTGGGTGTCTGGATCTCGAGTTATGAGGGAACATACAAACAGACAACAAATGCGTCTTATATATATATTTAGATACAATACTCACATTTCAACGATAGTTAAAGAAAATTACACAAAAGTTGTCTATAACTGGTAAAATTACAATACAAAGCAAGAAAAGAGTTTGATTTTTTTCCATAAACTTTTTTTAAGCATTTAGGCATTGTGTTAATTAAAAAGAAAAACTAAGTAAATAAGTAAAGCACACATGAAAATATATATAGTCAGACTTCTATTTAACGAAGTCGTTAAATCAGGAAAAAAAGTTCATTATGTGGAAAACTTGTTAAATAGAAATTCATTTTATTTGTACATTATATTCTTGGTATCAGGAAAAGTTCGTAAATTAGAAAGATTCGCAAAATAGAGGTTTGCAAAATGTAGGTCCAACTGCAATTTTATTTTTAATAAAGTGAGACGAAATAGATTTAAAATTCTATATGCCTATTTGTCTTTAGTCATTATTGAATGCCAAAGTGTATTTAAATTTGAAGATACAAAGAGAATACAAAATTTTTATATTTTATTCTGCAATAAAATATTCTGTAGCAAAATATTGCTATGGAATCAGTCGAATCATAGTAAAAACATAAATGAATATTAAAGCACATTTTATTTAAACCTATTATTTAAATGGAAAAGTTATTCATTATTTACATGATTAAAACATTTTGTTCATTCTCAGATTTTTAACATAAGATAACAGTGATTGCCTTTTTTTTACTCTCTCTCTCTCTCTTTCAATGAAAATAAATTAATACCAAAATTACTCTTTTCAATCATTATAATAATATTTGAAAATTGTAATTTTTTTTTTATTAAGAACATTTCCAAACTTTCTATGAATATATATTTATTCTTTAGTATATTTGTATAAAATTTCTATACTCTTTCTTTTATACAATTTCAGAAATTTTTTAAATTTTAAAAATTGATTTTCCTCTAAAATCCTTTTATTATATCAATTCACTTAAGTAAACATGACTTATGCAAAGATATTTTTACAACAACAAATGAAAATGAATACTAAAGGGTGTTTTTTTGAGAGGTATAGAACTTTAAATTGCAATAAAACAACGATGTATTATTCGATTGACATGAATTTTTTTTTATTCGAAAGATAATCTTGTGGCATTACATTTTAAATATGATTTCTGGCATAGGACTGCCACGGCTGGCTCGGATGTAGTCCAATCTGGACGTCCAATTTTCGATGACTTTTTCCAACATTTGTGGCCGTATATCGGCAATAACACGGCGAATGTTGTCTTCCAAATGGTCAAGCGTTTGTGGCTTATCCGCATAGACCAATGACTTTACATAGCCCCACAGAAAATAGTCAAGCGGTGTTAAATCACAAGATCTTGGAGGCCAATTCTCTGGTCCAAAACGTGAAATTAGGCGGTCACCAAACGTGTCTTTCAATAAATCGATCGTGGCACGAGCTGTGTGACATGTTGCGCCGTCTTCTTGGAACCACAGCTCCTGGGCATCATGATTGTTCAATTCAGGAATGAAAAAGTTAGTAATCATGGCTCTATACCGATCACCATTGACTGTAACGTTGTGGCCTTCATCGTTTTGGAAGAAGGATTCCACCAGCCCATAAAGCGCACCAAACAGTCACGATGTAACGGTGTTTCGACATACACTTGTGGATTTGCTTCACTCCAAATGCGGCAGTTTTGTTTGTTGACGTAGCCATTCAACCAGAAGTGCGCTTCATCGCTAAACAAAATCCGCTTATGAAAATCGCGCGCGACCATTATTTTCGGAATAAAATTGCACAATTTGAAAGCGTTGTTCAGGCGTGAGTCTATTCATGATGAATTGCCAAACCAAACTGAGAATAAATCACTTGACAGCTGTTAAATCGGTCGTCATCTTGGAAAGTAATGCCAACTTAAACTTCTATACCTGGAAAAAAAACACTCTGTATTAGTGGTAATCAGGAGCGCTTTAAGACTTCTTGAGGCCCTGGGCCCTTAAAGAAATGAGGGTCTCATAAATGACCCTTAAATAAGACAGTAAATAGCACATACGTTGTCAAATACTCGTACAAACAATAACCCGAAACAAACAGATGTACATGATTAACAATCGCACAAACCGGCTCGATCGACTGCCACCTTTTCACTGAATGATTAATGATGGTGTATGGTGGTAGGCCTAGACATATACATGGATGACGGTCATCACATGTAGCCAATCGACATTATCACGATATGTCAACTGGCTACATGTGATGACCGTTTTCCATTTTTTTTCGGAAAAAAACATTTGACTGTTGAGATAATTCGAATCATTATCTTGTTAAGGCTGAGTTGTAAACGAGACAAGCCAGTAGCTTGTGGCCGAGGCCCTGTGAGTGAGTGAGTGAGTGAATATTAACGTCGCACTGTCCAGCTACACGAGGGCTTAGGCCGAGGCCATGTGCCCATGCCGTAAAACGTCCCTGGTGGTAATAATAAAATAATGTAATCAGAATCAAACACATATATTCAAAATTTTAATTATCAATGTCTATAATTAGATATTTGATGAAATTTTTTATTTAGTAAGTTATAATTAAAAATTATTTTTTGAATACTAAGCATCCCATTATACGCTTTAAAAATACAGCGAAACCTACCTCTTTTAAATTCTAATAACCCAGAGCTCAACTCTATTTTCATCTCAAATACTTCATATTTTAGAATAAATGCAACAATTCTGGATAACGTTTGTTTTCCTGTTCCAGTAGCACCAAGTAAAAGCATGTTTCCATAGGGATTTTCAATTCCTCTCATAATTTGGCATACTAAAATAATAAGAAACTTGATTATCCAAATACATTCATTATAAAATGCTCTACAATACTCGTTAAATTTCACATATAACATAAATTTAATTAGTTTAATAAGAGCAAAGCTTTATATTACAGCCAAAATGTATGACATCTAATGCATAAATAAGCTGTAAGAATACAAAAGAAGCAAGCAATATTTTCTTAATACTGACGTATATTTTTCATGAATCCTAATGTTTTTATGAATAATGACATTGAATATTTAATATGGTGAGGTAAATAGGGAAAGCAGCAAAAATAAACACAGTTTATGAGCAAATTCTTTGGAAATAAGGCTCATTGCAATACACACAAATTCAAATTTAAAGAAAAAACACAATATTTTAAATATTGAGTAAGCATTTGCAAAAATAATACTTATTAAATTTTGCATAAAATATATTTGTTTGGCTCTCATTAAACATACAATAAGAGCCTGATCTGAGCGCAGCATGTTTACTATACATTATAATACTCAGGCCTGTCATAAAATATTTATTTTTAAACTGTACAGCTGCATTTCAAGTACTTCTATAACTTTTATAAAGAAAATTATGAAAACTTCAAAAATCTAATATGTTTTTTAATGGAATTAATGTTAGATAATCTCTCTCAAGAAGTATACATCTATTCATATTTTAAACATAATTATAGAATTTTACAGTCTATAAATTTAGGGAGGTGTAGGAGATATTTAAATATTTTAATAATGACTTTCCTTGAGGAATAAGATTATATCTTATATAAAAATTATTTTTCAAGTGTATTTAAATTTCAAAAAATTGAACAAAATTTGTGAAAAGTTCATTACATAAATATGTTTCCCATCTCATTTAAAGTTATTCTAAACACCTTTTATTAATGGTCACAGTACTAATCGAGGAAATGGAAATGACATATGATTTTATTTTTGTTAAAATACATAACATTTCCATGTCCACAAAAATAATTATGTGATATGAGAGAAAAAAGTTTAGATTTATAATCAAAACTTAATTTAAATGAATATAATTAAATTTCACACACACATATGAAAATCAATGTAGTTAAACTTAATTTAATTCAATATATACATGTATGGGTATATATATATATATATATATATATACCGTAAAATCCGGCGTATAACGCACACCCATACTTTCAAGCAACAATTTTTAATTTTTAAGTATATTCGCCGTATAACGCGCACCTACTTTTTATGAAGAAATGTGAAATGTACGTGTGCAATACTCTTACGTTTTGAAGTCATTTATTTGAGGTATTATCCCAGACTTTGTAAAAAATAGCATACTTCTTCAGTTACAACCCCTTAAGTTCATTAAGGTGGGTGTTAAATTTTTCTAGAGGTCTGAAAATATAAACAATTTTCAAACAGGTATAATTCTTTTAAATTTAAATTAAATGATTCGAATCTTTTACACATTATTTATAAAAGAATGGGGCTTCAGAAAAGAGTATAAAATGTTTAAAATATAATAATAATTTTAAAAATCATAAGCATATGAAAATTCTATGATAAATATTAAGTATTTTTCGCGTTGCGCACTCAATTTTCTAAAATAGTAGCCTCTGATGTATAAAACTTTATAGAATTATAAAATGCATCATACTCTTTAAACCCTACCTAATTTTAGCATTATATATCTTTTGTATTTCAAAATATTTTTGTATAAAACATTGCAATTTTTTAAATATTTTTAAAAAATGTATTTTTTTTAATTTATTAAAATATATAAGTTATTATTCTATTTATATAAAAATAGCTACAGTGTAATGAGTATACATTTAACTTTATTAATCAACTTATAGCTATTAATTAAAGCAACTATTTTAGAAAATAGCATGCGCGACGTAAAACTTAAATATTTCTTATAGAAAAGTTTCTTATTTTCATATGCTTATAATTTTTTTAAATTATAATTATATTTTAAACATTTTATACTTTTCTGAAGCGCCATTCTTTTATAAGTAATGTGCAAAAGATTCGAATCATTTAATTTAAATTTAAAAGAATTATACCTGTTTGAAAATTGTTTATATTTTCAGACCTCTAGAGAAATTTAACACCCCTGAGACTTCTTAAATAAACAGTATTTCGATATACGTAGAAGCTTAATTTTTTTGTGCTTATCGATTCTTTTATTTTCAAAACTCTCATTTTTATACCCGGCGTATAACGCGCGCCCGTAAATTTTTATCTTATTTTTTGTACTAAAAGTGCGCGTTATACGCCGGAATTTACGGCACATATAATATAGTACTTTTAAAATATTTAAAACTATTTTATTTTATTTATTCAACATCCGTGCTTGGCTTCTTGACCATTTGACGGCGAGTCTCCCATTACCGACCGAAGACGTCATTAGTTGGGTATTCATTGAGTCCAGAGCATTGGAGCAGGTGAAATATTTAAAACTTATATAGGAAATGAAGTCATCCTTACTTCACTCATATTGTGAAGAATAAAAATATTTAAGTTTTCTTAGGACTCAAAAATTGTTAGGACATAACAAGTAAATAAATATATGTATACTATAGATATAAGAGTTTCTCATAAGTATTATAAAAACCTTTTTTTAAAAAAATCAAAGTCCAACACAAATAATGTATTTGTATAAAATGTCTTTCCAGCCAATTTTAATTTTTGGTAGGAAGAGGGATAAGATAAAACTGAAATCTAATGACACTCAGTTCATTCCAGTTCCTTATCAATTATTGTGTATCGTAAAACACTATAATATTATAGGAATCCTGAAAACAAATAAAAGAAGAAATTGTACAATATAATAAATGTAAGAATTTTGCATCATTTTATTTTCTTTGAGTTAACTTACCAGTAAATAAATTTACTTTCAAATACAAAAATTTACAAAAACATAATTCATTTAATTCCTCATTGAAAAATTTTAAAAATTAATATAAAAAGCAAAATAAACTTACAATGATTGATATTACTTTCAAATAAAACTACAGGAGTTGAAACACCACTTTGGATCTGGACTTTTCCATATTCCTCAATGCGATCTTCAAAGTAAGTCTTTACCAAACCAGAACTCTTTATTTCATCATAGCCCTTATCAGTATCGAGGATTTTTACTACAGTTCAAGGGAATAAAATATTCTTACATATATCATAAGGATGACAACACATAAATGGCATTAAAATAATAAAAGCAATCACTATGACACACATAAAATTTAATAAAAATCAAAATGTATAGTTAAAATAATGAAATACATTTTTATTTCAACAACATAGGACTAGAGCTACACTATAGAGCTAAAAGCTGAAATTAAATAATTTTAAACTCAAATAACAAATGTATATATACAAAAAATTATTGGGAAAACTAATATTAAATTCTCATTTAAAATTTTACATTTTCATATCTTTAGAAAGAAAAATGAAGTATAAAAGCAAAATTCTAATCTGATACATATTACAGAAACCTACACATTTGCCTTTCTATTATTTTAAAAATATTATTTGCATAATTTAGGGTATAAATTTTTCCTACAAATTTTTTGAATTGAAAACAACAAATGAATATATAATTTATTTAGTACTCTGCATGATTATATTATTACATTATTCGTGCAAAAAAGGGTATTAAAGATTAAAACTAATTATCTCTTTTAATTAATACCATGATAAGATGAGGGACATATCTCACTCCCTCACACCCACAGTAAATATTCATTTGCAACTATCATAATATTTATGCTCAGTGGCATAACGTACAACCCCGCATCACGAAGGGGGTCCTAATATTCTACGTTATGCCACTCGTTATGTTTATATCCCAAATTCAACTAAAAATCATGACAACAAATGAAATTTATTGTTTGAATGTTTCTTAAAAATTATACATAAACAAAAATCAATATTTAATAGACAATTTTAAAAAATGTCCAAAGTACCTCGATAACAACAACACAATTTTAAAATGACTATCAATGACCAGGAACTAGCTGGTATAAACAGAAATTCTATCAATCCATTAATTTTTTTTGTTAAAATGTTCAAAATTGGAGATCAGAAATGGCAGCAAATACTGGTATTGTTTTTAATTCTCTGGAGTCCGTATACTAAAATAATAATTTTTTACAAAATTGGATTCCTGCTCCATTTTTAAATTCATTTACGTAATTACTATTTCACTGCAATTAATTTAAATTGTATTTTACAGTATTATAATTTTTTATTCTGGATGTGTTTTTTTATACAAAAAGTTTTAAAATGTGGTTTTGATTTATTTCTCTTTTTCATCAAAATACATAATGCTAAGAATCAAGAGATATATATTACTGAAATTAAACATATATAAATAGCAATTTCATAATATTTATACTTACAAAATTTTAGCTTTTCAATATTTTTGAAGTGATCTTTATACTGTATCAAAAACTCTTTTTCAATGACGTCTTGAAGTATGTTATAAAACACTTCTTTTTCTTCCTTGTCAACAAAACGGTCCGAAAATTCTCGACAACATTCATGAAACAAAAATTTACTCATAGCAACTCTATCAGTTAGGAGCTCTGGATTAATATTTAAGATTCGACACAATACCTATAATTAAAAATATTAATTTATTATTATTTGCTTCAACATTTCATGACTTAAAAATATATTTATATTCAAATATTTTTAAATATGAAGAAAATTTCATGCTTTGAAGCAAATAATGGATGGAAATACCCTTTAAAATTAATACCCATTGATAAAGCAAGTAAAAAGAAAACATTTCTATTTTTCATAACTTATTAAGATTTCTTTAAATCGCACTATTTCATAGCACTATTAAATTTTATGATAAATACAAAGCTCTTAATATATTTGATTAACAAAAAGAAAAAAAATGAATTCTAAAATACTAGCTGTTATACCCGTTCCTCGCACGGGTGAATTGAAAAATTAAACAAAACGAATTGAAGGATAAAGAAGTTTTTAATGAGTTAATTTTACGTGAATTGCAAATTAAACAACAAATAAAAAGCTTTTTGCATATCTCAGGTGAACAAAAAAAGCATGTTTGTTACATTTTAAGTTCTTTGGATCTAATAGCTGATAAAAAGGTTTTTTTTTTTTACTTATATATAACTCCCCGTAATTCTCTTGTAGGTCGATTTTTGAAAACACCTTCCTAAGCTGATCTCTGCTCAGCAAAAGTAGCACATTGTTACAAATTATGTGTAATGAACGCTTAAAATAATATAAATAATTGATATCTGGAAGTGTAATACGTTAATATTACTTTTTGTTCTATTTATTTTATGTTGAAATTGTAATCAGCCTCACACTCCACCTGTTCAAGCTGTTGCAGTTCCTGGCGCCTAGCATAGACAAAATAAAATGTGAAGTTTTGCTTCACACATAAAAAATAGATATTTGCTGTCGCGGGCTTTTTTGGAGATGGCCGAATTTTTTCCTACTTTCTTGACAATTATCGTTATATTTTGGACACTTCACACAATATCTTTATAAATTATAGCCCTATGTATTATTCTGATGTATAAGCTATATTATTGAAAAGTTTCATTAAAATCCATTCAGTTGTTTTTGCGTGAAAGAGTAACAAACATCTCCATGCAAACTTTCACGTTTATAATATTAGTAAGGATTAGTGATGCTCCACATAATATTTGTAATCAAGTTCATAACTATTTCCTTGTTATAAGGATAAACTAATAAAATCTAAACATCTTGTATCAAAAAATATTTAGAACATGAAATGGAAAGAAAAAGTACAAAATACATAACATTAGCTACAAATTTAACCATCTTAACGTATAAGAAATAATTACTTGATGATCCAAATCAACCTATAAAGAAGAAATTTAAATCCATCACTTTTCTGTAAATCTCCAGAAAACAATATATTTATTTTACACACACACGTAACACTCCCATGAACTTTTGAAACAACAGTGTTCATACCAAATGTGTAACACAAATGTTTAGCATGATAATTTATATCGTAAAACAATTTATCAAACAAATTATGCGAGAGCTGACAGACTGATTACATAGATATACACAAGAAAAGTATCAATAGAATCTCTAATTTGAACATTAACAAATTTATGTGTATGTGTGTTGGAAGAGAAAAAGTACACAGGGTTTTTTTTACAGATAAATACTTATGTGCAAAACCAAGAGAATTTGCGTATTATGTCAATTTTCTGAAAAAATAATGGACAATTTTAATGAAATTTGCTATGAATACATATCAGGGGGTATCATTCATTTTATGTACGCATAATTTCCAGTAAAGCTCATATATAGTGGAGGGATATCAATTCATCCATTCATTGATTCATTGAATAGTAACGTCGCACTGTTCAGCTACACGAGGGCTTTTGGCGACGGACCACGTAATTTTGAACCATGGTCAAGTGACGTGGACGACACCTGAGCTGGCACCCCCTCTCCTAACTACCACACCACACCAACGGGAGGACGTTTCAGCTCTCGACAGATTTAGCGTGCATCGCTGCCCTACACGGCGGGTCTTTAGTGGTACTGGGCTCGAACTCGTGACAAGGCAAGCCACGATCCGATACCTATACCACTCAGCTACCGCGGCCACAGGAGGGATATAAAAAAAATCTACATTGAAATATCTAACTGAATATGGATCTCTAATACAGAGGTGGTTCCCTTCAGTAGTGCATACAGATTTCTGTTATGGGAAGAGAAGAGATGGGGTTACATTCTAAAAAACATGTTGACAAAAACGCTGAGGCATAATCTTTATGGTAAAAATTAAAAATCTGTTAGTTTATGAAGAGAGGAGTTGATACTCAAAACCCACCCTTGTGTATGCCACAGGTCCTCTCACACAACGAGACAGGTAGCAGACAGTGTGACAGCATACTGGATAGAAGGCAATTGAGGAGTTCCTGTGGCAGTCAAACCCATTCTTATAGCAAGGCAGTGTTTCACAACGAGATAGTTTTCGGAGGAGAAAAGTGGGATGCAATTGCTCTCCTAAAAGTGATCCAGACATGCTCTTCAGGGTTAAGATCAGGGGATCTAGCTGGCCAGTCTAATGATCAAATATCCTTACTTCCACGTCAACCACCTAAGTCTATGTGAACGAGCATTGTCATCCATTAAAAGAAACCCAGGACAAACTGCGACCTTGAAAAATTAAGATAGGGCACTAAGATCTCATGAAAACGAGGTGTGGCTATTACATAACGAGACTGGTGCTATAAAACATTTTATTTTGATTCCATGCGTATTTATTAATCCCCTTCGATATATACACCCCTCCTATACTCCTACAATACTCCATCTGAATCTCCCATTGTTCGAAACAGTGATGGAAATCTTGTATCAACTCCTTTGAAACGCATGCCGCTTTTCTTTTACAGCTTCAACGGACTCAAATCTTGTTCTTTAAAATGCAGATTTACCTTCAAGAAAAAGATAGAACTCGCATGGCGCAAGATTCGACGAATAAAGCAGACTGGGTTGGTGTACTTGACTAGAAACGCCTTGACATACACTCATGGACAAAAAAATTAGCGCACCAAGAAGGAGTCGTGAAAATGAAACGAAATTATACATACGTAATGATTACTTTGATATAAGTAAATAATTAAAAAATCAAAGAAAAAGGATAATTTATTTCAAAGAAAAAGGCAAAAGAACGGAGGATTTAATACTCTGTTGAACACCCTCTACTGCGAATGCACGATGCCATGTGATCGGGCATTGAGGCATACAAGTTCTGTATGTCTTCAGACATTTCGTTCCGTATTTGCTGTAACCTTGCCTCTAGTTCGTTCAAACTCGAGGGATGCCCAACTCACCGTCCCAAATGATCCCAGATATGCTCGATTGGAGACGAATCTGGGGATCGGGCAGGCCAAGGAAGGGTAGTAATAGCGAGGAGACGGTCTTGTGACACCCTTGCCGGGTGAGGCCGAGTATTGTCTTGTTGAAAAATGGTTTCTATGAGTGGCAATATATGTGGTTGCAGGATGTCATGGATATGCCGCTGGGCTGTCATGGTGCCACGGATCAATACTAGGGGTGAACGTGTATTGTAGTCAATGACACTCCATGTCCTCACACCAGCTGTAGGAGCGGTGTGTCGCTGTAAAGCAAAGGCAGGATTGATGCATTCACCACGGGGTCTCTTCACACGAACACGATTGCCATCACTGCTGAGATTGAATCTGGTTTCGTCGCTAAAGACGACCTGGTTCCATTCCGCTGTAGTCTAGTTTCCTCGTGCGCGGCACCACTCCAAACGGAGGCGTCGATGGGTGGGCGTCAAGGGCAGCACACGTAATGTGGGCACCACGATCCCAAATGCCCTTCAGCCCGGCGCCATATGGTTCGAGAAGACACAGGGGCCCCTAGTGAAGGTGCTACCTGTGTCTGGATGGCGGCCGATGAAGCAGTTGGCTGTACGCGTACATTTCTTACGATGTGGCTGTCTTCTCGGTGACTGGCCTGTTGAGGGCAACTTGAGCCTGGTCTTCGTGTAAATGAACCTCTCGGATCCACTGGTCCCAACACCTCCTCACAAAACAATCAGAGCGGCCCAATTGACGAGCTACTCGCCTAGCTGATCACTCAGCTTCCATCATGTCGATGATTCTTCCCCTCTCAAACTGCGACAGCTGCTTATATTGTCTTCGAAAGCGGCGTAATGGCATGTCTACCTCAGCTCTTCCTTTGTAAACGATTCAGCACACTCAAACAATATATATATACGCTGAATGTTTTTGGGAACTGGATTAACGAATAATCCTCCGTGTCCCATATCTAAAAAGTTTTTGAGTCCTTGATGTTGATATCTGTGGGGAGAAAGAGTCTTCTGATTGGTTGGCACAAAATTTCATCTAATGTATGCGGCGATGAGCAGGCAGGGGATGACGCAATCGTCTGGCGGTGGTATCTTGTTGAAGAGGTGTCTCCTGATTGGTTGATGCAGCTGTCTGGAAGGTGATGGATGAGGTGCACGGGATGACGCAATCGTCTGGTGTAGCGGAGCTGTCAGCTTGGTGAACAATAGGCGTTGCTTTTTTGGGCTTCTGGACTGTAAAAACAGTCCTCAATCCCATATCTGGACAAGTCTTCGATGAGGGGCATGGCGAAAGTGGGGTTTTACATTCTGCTAGGTGGCATGACGGCGATTGGTTGAACGATGGGATCCGGGAGGCTTGGCTTCGGTGCTTCGTCTGGATGGTAAGTTTGAAAAGTTTTTGACTTGGCTGAGAGCTTAGTGACTGCTCTCTGATTGGTTGCTGGGTAAAGTGAACAGTGACTCCAATTGGCTGCCCTGGGGACTGGGGTTTAAGAAATGAGGAGGCGCAAATCCAGTGAGGTAGGCAAGAGAAAAATAATGACAAAAATATTTAAAGAAGTAAAATTTTAGGAAAATGGTGTGCAATAAAAATATATTGCACGAAAAAATTAAGTTAAGGAGGATTATACGAATCAAGAAGTATTCTTCTTGGTCTTTTAGAATTATCATTAGGAATGTAAGAAGTTAAGTTTTGCATATTATAGTTGTTGGTTGCTGGCAGATCATCAAAGAAGTTAATGGCAAGATTCTGAATATGAGTTTTAAAACTGGTAATTTTTAATGCATTGCGTATGTCATCATTGCGCATGTATCTTGTGGCTTTGACAATCATACGAATTAAAGAATTTTGCAGAGTGTCTAATATACACTCTGTCGCAAAAAATATATGCACCCAGAAGAAATCAAGCTACAATCACGAAACTCGGCAAGAATGTAGTCTGGTAAGAGATATGCAAATGATTAAAATTTCGAAGCCAATGAGACAAGGCTAGTGTGCTATGCGCATATTATTTGCGCAACTGGGAGAGTTTAAAAGCATGAGTACGAGCGCCGTACGGCTATCCAAACGAATCTGATGACTTTGATAGACGATATTGAGACTTAGGATGCCTCTAAGACGTAACCGGCGGCAGTACGAGCAGCTGACGGACTTTGATAGGGCCGTATAATAGGCCTCAGAGAAGCAGGTTGGTCGAATAGACGTATCGGCCGCCACCTCGGTCGGAGCGATATGGTAGTTGCTCGGTGTTGGCAACAGTGGATCACAGAAGGTAGAGTGTACCGTCGCGGAGGGTCAGGACGTCCCAGAACACAAATGATCGCGAGGATCGTGCAATCAGAAGAGTGGCCACTTCGGCACCAACAACGTCGCTAGCATCGATTCAACGCCACTTACCTCCTTCCAGACATCCAGTGCCATCAAGAGAAACCATAAGGAGACGACTGACCGAAGTTGGCTTGAGGAGCCGACGTCCGCTAAGACGCTTACCACTGACCCCACATCATAGGCAGTGTCGACTGGATTTTTGCCGACCTCGGGCAACTTGGAGTGTGACAGACTGGAGACGTGTCATCTTCAGTGATGAATCCCGATTCAGTCTCAGTGCTGATGACCACCGCACACGTGTCTGGAGGCGCACCGGCCAGCGGTCCGATCCGGCATTTATTGTCGAGCGGCATACAGCAATTTCACAAAGTGTGACAGTGTGGGGAGCAATTTCTTGGGACACACGATCATCTTTAGTGGTCCTTCAAGGCACTTTGACAGCTCGCAGATACGTGGACGACGACATTTTAACGCCGATTGTGCTACCCATGCTATCAAGTCACCCAGGTGCCATTTATCAACAGGATAATGCTCGTCCACATACTGCGCGACTCTCCCAACAATGTCTTCAAGGATATGACGTCCTACCATGGCCTGCCAGGTCACCAGATCTTTCGCCAATAGAGCATGTCTGGGAAGGCAACTGCAGCCGTCCCGAGATACAGGAGAATTAACTGCGCAGATGCAAAGACTATGGCAGGATCTTCCACAGGGGGTCATAAGTGATCTAATTGAATCGATGCCACGCCGAATTTCGGCTTGTATAGCTGCCAGAGGTGGCTTTACTACTTACTGATTTTTAACCTTTTGCAAGCTGTAACCGCTTAATAAAATGATATTTTGTTCTGAATTTTTAATCATTTGTTTATTTTCATATACACTACATGCATACTAAATTTCGTGAATGTAGCTCAATTTCTTCTGGGTGCATATATTTTTTTTTTGCGACAGAGTGTATTAATATTTGTTTTAGCAGCATAACCCCATACTGGACTTGCATAAGCTAAAATTGGACGCATAACGGCTGTATAGAGAAGCACTTTGTTTTCTATACTTAAATGAGAGTTCCGGCCGATTAAGGGGTAGAGTTTAAACATAATTTTCCGGAACTTATCGCGTGTGTAATGAATGTGTTCTTTCCATGTTAGGTGCGTATCGAAAATTATACCGAGGTATTTAGCTTCCTGAGGCCAGGGGATCTGTTTATTGTACATTATGATTGGTGGTGGGAGTGAGTGCTTTTTTGTAAAAATTATAGCTGTGGATTTTTCAACATTGATGCTGATTTTCCATTTATCGTAGAAATTTTGTAAATGAAGGAGGTGCTTGTTTATTGCAAATGAAATCGTAGACAGTTTTTTGTAGGTTGCATGAATGGCAGTGTCATCAGCGTAGAGGTTAATTTTTGTTAATGAGTAGTCAGGGATATCGTTAATATAAAGATTGAAGAGCAGAGGGCCTAACAAAGAACCTTGGGGACACCCTGCACATACAGAGTGCTCGTTAGATAGTGTCTCGTTGATTCTAATTTTGAAGGAACGATTAGTAAGGTAGGAGTGAATGAGGTGAATCAGTAGGGGAGGTAGGTTATAAGAAATTAGCTTGAAAGTGAGTCCATTAATCCAAACACGGTCGAAGGCTTTCTGGATATCCAGAAATACCGCGCCCGTGCTTTTCCTTTTCTGGAAGCCGTCCGAGATGTGTTCAGTTAATCTTAAGAGTGGGTGCAAGGTAGAGAGCTTGTTAGTAAAACCATATTGATTGGGATTAAGAAGGTTATGTTCATTAATGAAATTTTTTAATCTATGGAGAATAATAGATTCGGTTAATTTACCGATTGTAGAAAGAAGGGATATTGGCCTGTAACTGGATGCTAAATGGGGATCTTTGCCAGGTTTGTTAATTGGAAAAATAATGGTTTCTCTTTCCAGTTGTCTGGAAAGTGATTAAATTTGAGAATTTTATTGATTAGGATAGTTAAAATAAGGATTAGTTTAATGGGGAAGTTTTTTAACATGCGGTTAGTGATTAAATCTTTACCAGGAGCTTTTTTGGCGTTAACATGCTTAATATAGTGAATTATTTCATCGGGAAGAGCTGGTTGTATGTGAGTGGCAGGTGGAGTGGAAAGAAAGTTGTTCACCGTAGAGTTAATAATTTCATTTTGGTTATAAGAATCATTTTCGCGATCATTTTCAATAAAGTTATTTTTAATATTAGTAGCGAGGAGGTTAGCTTTTTGCTGATCAGTGACTGCCGTACCAGTTGCACAGTTAAGAGGCGGAATTTTGGGTCTTTTGCTTTTGAAGAATTTTTGAGTGCGCCAGAGGCTGTTATCAGTAGTGTTAAGTGCTTCCAATCTTTTTTGCCAGATGCTATCGTTATATTTTTTAAGTTCTTTTTTTAGGTCTGATTGCGCTCTATTGTACTGTGTTTTAAAAATTGGGTTGAGAGTCTGATGATAACGTTTACGAAGGTGATTTTTGAGCTTTAGCAGTCTGTTAATGTGCTGTGGAGTAAAATTTCGATGGTCTATTTCTATTGTTCGGGAGGCGTGGCTATGAGTTTCAATGACCACATCGGTGAACTCTGAAATTTTATGCTCTAGATCGCAAGTATTATGTTATTAGGGTGAAAATCAAAAAGGGAAAGATTTTTATTTAAGTTATTTTTGAAAGCATTCCAGTCGGTGGAGACCGCTCTGGGATTAGGGGGTTCCACTGCTAGTTTAAAGTTGAAATTTAAGAATACAGGATTGTGGTCGGAAGAAAGATCGTCGATAGAGTTAATAGTGAAGGGGTAGTAGAAGTTTTTAATGAGGGCTATGTCAATTGTATTAGCAGAATTATGACCAAATCTAGTAGGGGTAGGGGGAAAGGCGACATTTAAATTAACCATGTTAGCGAAATTATAGAGGTGCCTTCCTCTGTTAGTAATATGATTACAGTTCCATGCATTATGAGAGGCGTTAAAATCTTCGAAGAGAACACAATTATTGGCAGTTTGAATAAAGTATTCAATATCAATTGTGAATAAATTATCATCTGAAGAGGGGGGGATATAAACGCTGGTAATAGAGATTGGTTAATGCTTGGGGGAGTTAGTATAATATTAGTGGATTCCAGTGCGCGGAGAGGGGAGGCAGTGGTGCTTAAGAGAATTTTTAACTAAAATCAGAGTTCCACCGGCGGTCCGTGATCCGTCAGTGATTCTATCATTTCTATGGCAGCAATGTTAAAGTTGTGAGAAGGTCTCAGGTGAGTTTTTTGACTGAGAAAAATATCTGGGGAGTGCTTCTCTATAAAGATGCGTAATTCAGCATTACGTCTCAACAAACCGTTTGCGTTCCAAAAACACAAACTGAGGCCAATTGGAGAGGAACTATACATTATTAGTATTATTACAGGATGCCTCTATTTGGGCGTACATCTGATTTGGGTTTAAAGATTGATTTGCGTTTAAATTGTTATTGTTACAGAGAATTTGAGACAGCTGCATGAGACAATGCATTGTCATTTGCAGCGTTGTTTGGACGTTTAAATTATTGTTGTTACTAAAATTATTGCGGTTGAAATTGTTATTTCGATTATTAAAATTTGGAAAATTATTATTGTTGTATCTGTTTGATGGGGGTTGGGTTTTTGGCCTCGGTTTGTGCTGAAAATCCAGGTCCTCGTGCCGCCATTTGTTGGTTGTTTCTTAAATGATTTGCTCCGTTTGCGGCTTGGGCATATGAAACGTTTGGTCGGACTATGCTGTTGTAGATATTAGTGTAGGAGTTTCTATTATTTAGCGCAGCTCCTTTTGGGGGTTTGGGGAAAGAAGGGCATCCTTTATAATTAGCCATATGCCCGTAGATATGGCAATTGATGCAGTAGGCAGTTTCGAGTTTTTGTTTTATTGGGCAGTCGCGGGTGAGGTGATTTTCGCCACATTTTAGACACCTGGGGTTTAAATGACAATTTTCCGAGGTGTGATTAAAGTTATTACAAGTGTAACATTGTGTTACACCTTTTTCGTTGTATCCCTAAACTCTGATACTTAGGTAGCTAAGGGTTTTGAGGTCGAATATTTTTAAGTTATCTAGATTTCGTGGGAGTGTTATTAGAAAAATGGGGAGGGAGCGTTTAGTTTTTCGTCCGACAAGTTGGTGGACTCTTTCTGGCGTGTAGCCAAGGGGAGTTCGAGATCCTCTTTGATTTCTTCGGTTTTAGTGGAGCGGGGAAGGCCTTTGATGACTACTTTTATTGGGCGGTCAGCTTTGGCTTTGATGGTGTAAAATTGAAACTTAAGCTTTTTGAGAAGTTGCACTGCTAATCTTCTTTCTTCTGGGGTGTCAGTATATAATTTTAAGAAATCACCCGTTAGGCGGGATCTTATTTTTGGGAATTCTTTAGTTATTGCGGCCATTTGAGTTTTGTAGTTATCTTCTACAAATAGCATGATTGGTGGGGGAAGTGAGTTTTGAGCTGTGCTCTGATTGGTCGAGTTATTCGACTCAATATTTCCGTTTTCAGTACTGGAGGGAGTAGAGTTCACTTCTATGACGGGAGAACCTGAGTTTTCGAGATTTTTAGGATTAGTTGTTTTTGGAAGTTCAAATTTATTGGGAGATAAGTTTATCTCCTCGTTATCATGAAAATCTAAAATAACTTATCGGGCAATTTTCCTTTGAGGGGTGTTACGTCATCAGCGCACTGTAGCGCCATCTGTAAAAAGTTTTGTAAAAGTAGACATTGTCTAGCTGTACCCCAACAAAAGTGGGTGCACGAATAAAGTAGGCTTAGCGTTGCGAAAAAGACTGATTTTTTATTCTTTAACCAGTTTTACAGTCCACACAAATATTGACGAAACAAGGGGGATACTCAAAGTTTGAGTTATCCTTCCTTTTACAAGGATTAACATTTAGAGTATTAATTTTGAGCATTGTCTGGGTGAGTTTAATGGGAAAGTTAGGTGGGGTTTTTTCATGGTGGGGGCAGCCAGGGATAGTACAAGGGTCGTAGGAGTCAATGTCGCTTACCGCTACGGCCATTGTCTCCTCGATATCTTGCAGCTCCGTTAGTGCTCGCTGGTAGAAGGTCTCGTCAGGGTAGTGGTCAGGCATCTGTCTGAGTGTATCCACACATGCCTGCTTACACTTGCGGAAGGCCTCCATTTTCACTAGTTGAGCTTTGTTAAACTTCAGCTGCTCACATGGAGTGAGTTGTGGCTGAGGTGACGGTGTCCTAGAGAGAGTCCGTTGAGTTGATGCCAATTCTAATTCCATATCCGTGGGTAGGTTAGCCATGTCCAAGTTTTTGTTGTTTCCAGAGTAAGGGAGGGTGTGTGTAGAGTCTGCTTTGTCTATAAAACCCTGATAAGGGCTGCAGAAGTCAGATGCTCTAATGGATGGGGTATGGGATGAGGGTTGCCTAAGCAACGCGGCCCTGTAGCGTTCGCCGTTCTTGCAGCTGATCGTAGAATCCGTGCAGAGCGTATAGATGACGCGTCCGCACACTTCAACGTCCAAGTCGGGAATCATCAATTATCGCCTGGTGAACAAGCTTTGGCTACCTGTTTTATACTCCACGGAGAACGACGTTAAACGCCCTCTACCGGCTATACGTAATGCGCAATCATGCTTCATTTCTAATCTTTTGCATATCTCCCCGACATGCACCTTCATGCCAAGTTTCATTACGATTCCGCAATTATTTCTTGGTGCGCTAATTTTTTTGTCCCAGAGTGTACAACGCGGAATGAGTCAGCGCATTGTCTTGGTGGAGAATCCATGACTTATCCCCTTAAATATATTTCCGCTCGTTTCTTTCTTGTTCTTTCACGGAGTTGAGCAAAAACGTGAAGGAACACAACTTCATGAATATTGGAAAATGAATATTGCTTTGAATTTTGATTGAATTTCCATTGCATGAAATATTTTGTCTAATAGAAATATAATAGAGTATAATTCTACTTATACTCTTATATTTCTTTATAATAGAGTAGATTATACTCTATCTAAATCTCTACCTTTGTATCTTTTTCTTTATCTCTATTATTATAATAATGGTATAATAACAGCAATAAAGCCTGATCAAAATAATAAAAGTGAAGAAATTATTGACTGTTTCTAGTAAAATCAGAATTTTACAAGCAATTCCTTAAAAAGTAGCTACATCACAATATGTATATCATTTTATGTATTAACCAGAAATAATGTTGGAATAAAGATGGAATTCACCAGATAAAAAACGAAACAAAAGCGGTATCCTAATACAATTTATGCATTTATAGATAAGATGAGAGTTACCTTCTTTACATCTTTCAAGCCAAATAAATAATGAAGCTTTGAAGGGGTTGGTAGAAAGATTTGTCGCACAGATTTGAAAGTAGATAAACTTCCTAAACTTATGGCATTCAATGTTCGCCGAATTTCAATGTTTGAATCTGAAAATCTTTTCTTCAGGAGAGAGAAAAAGATATGCTTCAAATGTGATTCCTACAATAATAAATATTACGTAACCATAAGGAGGTTTTACAAAATGCATTTAAAAGACAAAAATAGAAGATCCACAATCATGATATTCCAAAAAGTGAGAAAATTAAACAAATCAAAATTTAATAGCACGAATCTTGAAATAATTAACAGGAAAATAAATAATTGTTAAAACTAACTTGAACTGGAATGCATTAATATATATATATATATATATATAATTGAATAATAAACTTTTGTGCAGATATTATTTGATATATTGAAATTTTAAAATAAATCTTCATAATAATAATCTCACATACCTTTAAGATTATGAAAGGACGTTGTAAGAAAACACGTGATTTAACTAAACCTTAATGCAAATTATCTAATAAAACATACTCTCTAATATTTCCTATATTTACTAAAATATACTGTAAAATGTTTCATTATTAGCTTTAAGTTTAGAAAGTTTTTCAATTAATAAGTCAAGGCACAAAGCTGAATATAATTAAATTTGTGGTCTCTGTCATTTTAATTAACGTAACTTTGATATAGACAGAATGTTTTAAGGTTCTTTACATTAAAGGACTCGCAGAAAAAAACTTTTAAATAGATATCTCCAATTTCTTAATTCATTATTTGCTTTTAGAAATGTTCTTTAATCATGTCAATTCAACTTTTTATTGAATATAATTATATAGATCAATTTTCAATAAAAAAATTTCTATATCATACTCAATTCCAAAAAGAGATCTATGTGTATTACCTTCAGGAATGTGCCCTAGAGCTATATCCCTTCCTCTTAAATAGAAATGTAAAGTAAGACCCCGCTTAACACGGGGTATACGTTCCATCAAAGTAGATCGTGATATGAAACAGCGTTAAACGAGGTTATCTTATCTTGTAAATAAGGGGTTAGGGCAAGATGGGTAGAAAATTGGTCAGGTATTTTACCATTAAATTTATTAATTATGTTTTTTATAACAATAAAACAAAAATTTATTTCCCTTTTTAAAAGTGCACTTAATCAGATTTAAATTATTTTTTATAAATTATTAGAAACAAATTTGTAAGAACCAGTGGCACACACAAGGGGGGGGGTCTAGACCCCCCAAAGCCCTGGATTTTTTTCCGATTGATTTTAATTCTAAGTATATAGTACGTAAAATTTAATTATTTGTTACTAATGATTAATTTTATTAATTAATGCTAATTATTTATTCAAGAATTAGTTTTTTACTGTGTTTTGTTCCCGAAAATCGACAAAATGAAAAGGAGCATTATACAAGAATGGTGAACTTTCGACCCCAACCCCCTCACCCCTGAAAAATTCCTGTGTGCGCTACCGGTAAGAACTTTAAGTTTCCGAACATTTTTCAACTTATTCATATAAAAATCTAATTATATGTATGTAATTTCCCTTTTTTTAGACCTTTAGATATATTCAGAATATGTACATGATTAACCATTAATATTTACATATTATCACAATTTATCTCAATAAATGTCAAGCTCTTATGCAACCAAAAAATTAATTTCAATGAAAAGATTTTCAGAATTTTTGAATTTTTGCTCTTAATTGAATGAATGAAATGAAAATGTGTAATAAATATAAATTTTAAAATGAAATATAAACTTAAGCAAATGAACCATAACCTTATATAATCAAGAAAAAAAAATTCTGATCTAACAAAAGCTTTTTTTAAAAACAAATTTGAATTTTTCTCTTTATATTCTTAAAAAGGAAATTTAAACTTAAATTAATATTAATAAAATCTGTATCAATTAGAAAATATTGTTTTTCTTTTTTAAAGATTGAAATAGTTTTAAATGGATTAATTTTACCTGAGGTGGTAAAATATTTATGACACAAAACTGATTCAAAAGTGGCTCAGGAACTTTATCAAAGTAAGCAGACGGGTAACTTGCAGTGGCTAAAAAACAAAGATTCTGAAACAAATATACAAAACTTGTGTTTTTAACTGTATACATAAACAATTAATAATAATTACAAAATAACTAAAGCAATATTTTAAGATAGATTTTAAAAATATTAAACATGCAGCAGGGTGGATAGAATTTTTTTTTTTTTTTTTTTTTGGAATTTGAAAACCTATCTATGTGATAGGTTCTAAAATAATATATAGAGGGTGTATAGATGAAGGGATATAGATATAGATATGCTTCTATGGTACATAAATGAAAGGATAAATAAAATAAAAAACTAATTTTTATTTTAAGAAAGTAATGTTTACATTAATTTTTATGCAAGTTTTTATGTCAAAAGGGGAATGAAGTTTAAGTATTTGAGCTTCTTTTAGGGTAAAAAGTCAAAGTAATTTTTATCAAACAGGCATTTTAGGACTTTTAAACATTTATTTCGATGAGAGGACAGTGGCGTACACAAGGGGGGGCGAAGTTCAACCCCTCAAAAGCAGCTTTCGCTTGTGAAGGGAGCTCTTTTTCCCATTGAATATTAAGGTATCCAACTACGTTCAAAACCGTGATTTTGCAAAAGCATATAAATGGATAATATTTATGATATTTAGTGTCACTTAGATTAGAAAATGTATATAAAATTGTTTTAAGAATAGTATTACATTGAAAAATTACTTAAGTACAATATTTTGACAAAAAGTGAACATAGAATGACCAATTTTCAAAATATTCTCCTTTTGTGAAAAATGCTTCTGTTATATAATATTTTGCCTGTATGTAGCTCAGACCTCTGTACAGAGGCTCAACTAAAATTTTTGAAATATATAAATTAGAAGTGGGTTTATCCATGTTTTACTACAACAGAGGGGAGAAATTTTAAGAAAAAAAAGCCGATAATTATTTCAATGGGTTGTAACTCTGAAAATAATATGAATTTTTCAAAATTCACATTACACATGGAAGCATTTTTCACAAAAGGAGAACATTTTGAAAAAAGGTTATTCTAAGTTAATTTTTTGCCTAAATATTGTATTTAAATAATTTTTGTTGCCAAAATGTCCTTAAAACAATTTTATACATGTATTCTAATCTAATTGAAACTAAATATCATGAAAATTATCGATTTATGCGTTTCTTTAAAATCACGGTTTCGAACATAGTCGAATACCTTAATCAACAAATTTTTAATTTTTACCCTTTACCACTTTATTCCATGTGTTTTTTAGACTGTAATCCTCCTTCATAAGAGGGTCTGGGTATGCCCCTGTTAGGCTCCCTTCATACCAAACGATTCCGAGTCTGTAGCAATGTTTTCAATTCACAGCGATTCTGAATGAACACACCGCCACGGGTCAATCATTCTTCCATCAGTTGCTGTCGAACATAGATGCTGTTTTTAATATTTTAAGACAATTAACGCTTCAAGCTATTAATTTCACAACTGTATTTTCATTTATTTTGAAGATGAAATACACAAAACAAAAAATATAAGAACGGTTTTATTTATTTATATTTTTATATTTTGCCTGTTAGTATCAAATGTAATTATAGTCTGAAAAGTAGTAACAAATAATAAATATGTATTGTGTAACTAAATAAAAACGCAATTACATTTACAAATAATATATATCTAATGTGTTTAATGTTAATGTTTATGTTCTACAGCTTTTGTAGCATATAGCAACTAGTTTTTTTGATTATGTATTTAAAAATGGTTTGCTAATACATTAAAGAATTAAAAATTTTACATGTCATTTACATTTTGTTTGTTTCATATAAAAAAAATTGTGATCTATGTAGTAATAAAATAGAATCTTTTAAAAAAATTAAAGTTATCGACAATATCGGTGTTTTATTTTATTTTAGCATTCTTATAAATATTTAATTTTATTTCTCTCTCCATATTAAATAAATTCTTATCAAATTGATCTCTGAAGCTATTTCAAAGATCCTTCAGAATATTCCCCCCTCCCCCAAAAAACACATTTTGCTTTAAAGTATTAAAAAATAAAGAATAAAGTTTTCAAATTTCTAAAATTGAATAACATAATACATGCAAAATTAATTTTATTATTTGTGCGAGATTAGCAGGGATAAAATACAGCCTACACACTCGGCAACAAGAACTAGAGTTAGTTTACAAAATGAAAAAGAATACTGTGAATACCACATAAAAATATAAGCGCCATCTATTGGCATAAAAACAAACTCATGCTAACCCTAACAGAGAAATTCATTATCTTCAAACATCTGAAATCAGTTTCTTTAATAGATACTTTATGTGAAAAAATCACTATTAACATAAAAAACAATAAAAATAAACACTCTGTTTGTTTGAATTCGTTTTTTCTTTAACAAATAGCTCCCGGCTGCTGGTGATTGAGTGAAGAGAATCTGACCTGCAGAATCACGCGTAAGTAAGAATGACGGCGGATTTTGAACCGGTTTCGGTTGGTGTGAATGCGGGAAGCGAATCTTAGCTTATTTGAGCGGGAAATTACGAAGCCGAATCCTGGTCGATCAGACAAGTTTGATGGTAAATGAATCGGAGTCGGAACTTAGGCTCCCTTCACACCATACGTAACTAACTCTAGTTCTTGTCGCCGAGAGTGTAGGCTGTATTTATCCCTGCTAATCTTGCGCAAATAATAAAATTAATTTTGCATGCATTATGTTATTCAATTTTAGAAATTTGAAAACTTTATTCTTTACTTTTTAATACTTTAAAGCAAAATGTGTTGTTGTTTTTTTCGAGGGAAGGGAATATTCTGAAGGATGTTTGAAATAGCTTCAGAGATCAATTTGATAAGAATTTATTTAATATGGGGAGATAAATAAAATTAAATATTTATAAGAATGCTAAAATAAAACACCGATATTGTCGATAACTTTAATTTTTTTAAAAGATTCTATTTTATTACTACATAGATCACAATTTTTTTTATATGAAACAAACAAAATGTAAATGACATGTAAAATTTTTAATTCTTTAATGTATTAGCAAACCATTTTTAGATACATAATCAAAAAAATAGTTGTTATATGTTACAAAAGCTGTAGTATATTACAACATTTGAAATACCTTTTAAAAACATTAGATATATTATTTGTAAAAGTAATTGCATTATAATATAGTTACAATACAGATTTATTATTTGTTACTACTTTTCAGACTATAATTACATTTGATACTAACAGGCAAAATATTAAAGAAAATAAATAAAATCATTCTTATATTTTTTTTTGTTTTATGTATTTCAATTTGAAAATGAATGAATAAGGATACAGTTGTGATATTAATAGCATGAAACGTTAATCGTCTTAAAACATTAAAAACAGCATCCATATTCGACAGCAACTGATGGAAGAATGATTGACCTGTGGCGGTGCGAGAAGGCTCTGTTCATTCAGAATCGCTGTGAATTGGAAAGATTGCTACAGACTCGGAATCGTTTGGTGTGAATGGAGCCTTAGAGAACACTTACTAACTAGTTACGACAAAAAAAAAAAAAAAAACTCAGCTAAATTTATCAGCTTCTTTAGTATCAATTTTTTTTAAAGAACAACCCATTGTCGAAATTACAGTGCATGATAAAGCAGATGATCGAAAAATACTTGGATTGGACTAATTGAACGGTGATAGGAGACAGAGCTTGGATTGTGAAATATTGCTATGTATATAATACTATTCACAATTCAGAGCTTATTTATCAATAATCATCGCGTTTGGTTATTTATATTGTAGAAAAATCATTTCAATTTGAGTCTAAAATTGTTCACCCAAAATAAAGTCTTTTCCCATTTTTTCGAAAATCCAATCCCCTTTTTTGTGGTAATATACAATTTTGAAATTATTTTTTCCCCTAATCTCCATACCATAGAACAGGGCTGACCAACCCAACCAACCTTGCGGGCCACTTCGAAAAAACATTATAGTATCGCGGGCCGCACATAAAAATATGTACCTTTATATCAGATTTGGAAACAAAAAAACATTTATTGGAGTGAAAATTTAAAACAGAATGAATTATTATTATTGTTTTCATTATTTTTCATGTATACAGACATTGATAGTATAATAATGTTTAAAATATTACAGTGTGTTTCCATTTTCTTGAAAATTACGGTGTTCCTTTTGAATTGATCTTTCGTTACTCATTGTTGAAATTTGATAGTGCTGTCATTCGCAAACGATTAAGTATGCATTGCCCTTTTTCTTAACCATCCTGAATATATTTTTTTAAACTTTATAAAACATATCTGACGGCCTCTTGCTTTTTGGGCACTCCAAACAGAAAAGGAAAAGGAGAAATGAAAGGCGCGCACACAAAGAATCATATACCATTCATAGTAAAGGATATGCATAGTGCAATTCGGAATTTATTAAAAAAGTAATTTATTATATTAAAATCAAATATGTAACTGTTTAATAAAATATAAATCTATTTTAATCTAAAGGACATTTCTATTGTCAAAAAGGATTTATTTTAAAACAAGAACAGGTAACAAGCAATGTATATGTATAAATTTCCTCTCAAGTAAATTTCAAAATGAAAAAACTTTAAAAACCTGATATTAAAATTTTTTAAAAAAGAGTCAGCGGACCGGATCTTACGTACTGGCGGGTCACATGCGGCCCACGTGTTGGACACTCCTGCCATAGAACATCTTTTCCGCATAGGTAGGTTCCGATTAATAATATTTTTTTCTTTATATACCTTGAGATCCATCCTATTGTACATATTTATACTCTGACCATATTGACAAGAAATTTACATAATTCATATACATCTTCTGAATTTTTAAAATTAATTTTCTACATACTGTTTATGTTAACATATTGTACAAATGACTTATCACCTCATCTAATATTTGATACTTCGGCCTTTTGCTTTGTATAGAGCATTAATAGAGCATCACGGTACTGATGTAATAAGCTTCTGACACGTCTCTGCAGTGATTTCAGACCATGCTTAATGAACTGATATTTCTAGTTCTTTGACATTTGTTAGAAGGTTATTCGACTCTCTTAAATGTCCTCGTGGGTAGCCTAGTGGTTAAAGCATCGGACTCCAGACCGGAAGACCTGGGTGCGATGCCCGATGCCACCAAATACCCTCCGAGTACACACGGAGTTCGTGCTCGTTAAATCAGTGGGTCCGAAAGTCTTGTGGGCTGAATCGCGAGTGCAGGGGACTGGAGATATTTACCTCCCTTTGAGTTCCATGCCTAAATTGTGGAGGAAATAGGTGGTGTCGCCATCTATCGTCACTTCGGGGAATTTCGCCGAGCTAATTCGTACTGTCACCTGTAAGGTGCTCAAGGCCAACGACAGGCGTACTTCTAGCCCCTTGCAACGATGAATTTTGTGGGCCTCGATCTAACTACGTCAGACAAGTGGCATTAGAAGCAACAACAACAAATGTCTTTCCAGTTCATTTCACAGATTTTCTATTACACTAATATCAGGACTTTTTGAAGGCCATTTCAGATGATGAAATACACGATGGTTATCGTTAAACCCGTTCTGTACAGTTTTGATGCGACGGGGAGAAGCATTGTCGTCCTGATATACTCCGTCACCATCTAGAAACCATTAATGGTTTAACGACGTTTTCTAGATGAGATAAGTACTCATTCCCAGTTCTGTAACCCTATGTAGTGACAAGGGAACCAATCCCATTCCAACCCAAATGCTCCCCAGATCATTAATCCTTTAGTTCCAGCCTGCACAACTGGTTGTATGCATTCTGGTAGAAGAGTTTCCTGTTGTTCCCGACGAATTCTTTGACTTCCATCACTTGTAAAATGGCTCTCATCGGTCCATACAGTTTTTTTCCACATTTCTATGTCCCAGATTTTCCATTACTTAGCCCAAGAATAATGATATTATCGATTTAAAGCTAACGGATAGGGTTTTCGTATTGGTTGTCAACTTGCAAGCCCAAAAAATTTAAGTTCTTTTCGTATTGTTCCGGGAGAGATATTTGTTTTCGCGTTTCAATGGAACTCCTTTGTAATTTGTAGAGTTGTCAATCGTCTGCTTTTCCTATTTTTCATCACAAACTGCTTCAATTTCCTCTCATCCCGTTTTGTCATTTTCTTGGGTATATGTTCCCTAGATCAGTGATCCGCGAATCTGTACCGGTCCGTGGATCAAATGGTGCCAGGCCGCCTAAAGAACATTAAACTATTGCCATTTTATTTAAAGTGGTGCATTTCTCTCGAATTTGCGCAACTTTCCACGGAAATCACTTTATATTCCACGTTAAATCACTTTTATTCATTTTTGGTGTAACTATATTTTATTCAGAAGGCATATTTAAATGTAACTAAATTAAAATTGTTAAATTAAAACAATCTAAAATATAAACAATCAACGTGTCCCACCCTCAGAGGGCCGCAGTAAAATCATCAAACGTTGAACGGTCCGCAGCGATAAAAAGATTCCGGAACACTGCCTTAGATGACGAAGCATTTATGCTACCTTTAGTTAAATATACTTCTTATATCCTTATTACGCTTCTGTTTGATACCCTGTTTTGAAATTCCAGATACTTTCAGGCCATTTTGTCGCATAGAAACACTCTGCTCTCATTTAAACTCACTAATAGCTTTTTTTTGATGTCATCATAAAACAAAAACAATTAGGTTTTTAAATTTAAAACTAATACTACTTTGAATAATTGAGTCGATAATTTTGACAAGTACATTTTATGAGATAATACTAAATATTATCTCTTGTTGCAATTCAAAGAAGAATAAAAATAAGGGGACGGTGACAAGTCATTTGGCCACTATGCTTAGTACACTAAAATGCACTGTTTAATTATGTATAAATACCTGTAAATGGTTAAGTGTCCACTTTTCCCTATCATACCAATAAGCTCCATTAATAGACATATAGAGCAATTCCAGAGCTGATTGAGAACCAAATTTATCACATTCTCCGTGATCAAAATCATCCAAACACACAATCATTCTTTTTCCTGAATGGGGAAACAATAGACCACCGGCTTTTTTCTCCAGCCGTTTTTCAAGATCTCCTTGTAGTAATAAAGATGTAGTCTGTTTTAAGAAATGAAATTGTAAGTTTCAGATTTATTAATAAAGCCTATATTGATATATCTCTATAGGAAAAAAATATGCATAACACCCACACAAACAACTCATGACTTTTATTTAAATTCAGTCTAACCTCTATATTGCGAATTTTTCTATATAGCGAACTTTTTTTCTGGAACCTTGAACACTTGACGATTTTCTTCGTAAAATAACTTCTCTATAGCGAAGTGCATTTTTTATATAACGAACTTTTTCTTTTGTGGTTCAATTTTTTCTCTCCCTATTTTTAAAGTATTTCTGAACATTTCAAGTTTTTCTCTCTCTTAACAAATTTTATGGAGGTCATAAGTCTTGAACTGGTTTTATTAGATCCTAATTCGCCGAGAGCAATAGAGTTCTGGACGTTTCATCCAAGATGTGTCACCTTTAACCCTCATTGTCCGGTTCACTAGATGTTTTATAGAAACATCTTCGATATCCCCTTTCAGCCTCAGTAGAGCTGTCGCGTGTACCAGTATTCTAGTTATAAAATAATGTATGTTTAATATTACTTGTGTGGGAACCCTCCTGGGTTCCACCCTGACACTAAGATTAATTTGAGGCAAAGAATGACCAGACGCCATTTGTATAATAATAACATATTTATTCACTTGTTCAAATATCAAAAATCTAAAAACAAATAGTAGGATTTATGTCTACGTCAAAAAGAGATTTACCTTTAATATTAACTTAATTATGAAATAGGAAATTAATCAATAACTACGCGTAAGATCAATAAGGTCTACCGGAATAGGAGGTCTGAGAAATACACGCAACTTGGATTATAAGCTTTCATTAATTTAAACTAATTTTATTAAACTAGCGCTTGTTTTAAGCGATAATAAACTATAGTATATCACCTGGTAATACTTTGATATATTCACTGGTATATTAGCTTTTAAGATTCTTTCGTAGAGTACTGGCAGTAATTCTTCACTATCGTAATCCAATTGAATCCTCTAAACTTGACTCTACTGCTGCTGGCACAATAGCCTTCATCTCCGCTTAGTTACAACGCTCTACTTAAATACCCAATCTACTTTACATATCTCGTTTTCTCCTTTTAGAGTTGATTGGAAATATACGCGAATTTACAATCCCCAAAGACGCCTAAGAATATTAGTGGAAAGGTTCCGTAGATTCGTCACACTTGTACGTTTGAAATTAGAAAATGTCCTTAAAATTCGTTAATTTTAATATAAAATTATTTTCTTAATATTTAAAATACAGTGCATTCGACATTCTTTTTTCTTGTTTACCCAGCAGTTTTTTTTATGGGTAAGGTGTATAAAATAAACATATATTAATTTACAAAAAGGTGTGAATAATTACTTTTTTTAAATACATAGAGCTTATGAATTTAAAATTGCTTTTATGTGGTTTATAAAGCATATTAAAAGATGAACCTCTATATAACGAATTTTCCATATAACAAACTTTTTTCGGCATTTAGTGATTTAGTTATATAGAGGTCCGACTGTACTTGCACAAAATGCTAGGAAAAACTGAGAGAATGTATCCAAAAAATGCCAATTTTTATTGTTATTTATATGATATGTAGGAATGTAATTGAAAAATTGCTGAAGTTAAGAAATTTTTTTTTATTGCTCAGATAATTGGCTCTTATTTCTCAAATAATTTTGTTTTATCTAAAGTGATAGTCTTAATTATATCAGACTATATTTTAATATTTACAGTATTTCAACAATATAATTAATGAAAAATTGCAAGATATTATAAAAGTTTTAAAAACTACAAAACTATTTAAAACAGACAAATCACAATAAGAAAATTATTATTAACATAACAATTCAGGAAAACTTTATTGATTACTAAATTATGTTTAAAACAAATCCTTATTTTATATTAGAGTTGTAAAAAAATTATTGATAATAGAACATGTGAGTTAATATTAACAAATTAATTTTAAAGAATTTTCATGATAGAACTCCCTCTCTATATTTTTTCTATAATATACAACAGCGGTTCTTAAAGAATGCTCCTGGACCCCTGGGAGTCCACAGCACATGTCTAGGAGGTCAGCAGAATCTCTATGTATCGTTGAGATTTCCCTCTTTAAAGACTGAAATACCTCGTGAAATAATTGAAAGATGTGCTATACTATATAGACTAAATTACTAAATAGTCTCCAACGAAGAAACTACTAGAACTTGAATTCTGATCAAGAATATTAAGGTATCCAACTACCCTAAAATCATGAAATTTTTTCAAAAATTGACATTTTTTTATGATTTTATTTTATAGGCCATCTTATTAGCTTAATAAAAATACCAAGCTTTTTATTTTCCATTCGCTAGAACAAAAACGACAAGTGTTTTAATAAAAGAAGATGCCATAACTTTACACAAGATGTCAAACTTTAAAATGCGTTTTACTCGAAATGTGTTTTTTTCGAAAAACTCAAACGGGGACAGCGATTACTCAAAAAGTTTTGAAAATAATTTGCTGAAATTTTTTGTGAATGTTTTGTATAACATGTGATGACCCCCCTGGGTCACATCTTGAACACCAAGATTAATTTGAGGCAAAGAACCACTAAGAGCCATTTTGAATAATAATAATATTTATTTATTATTATAATTTTCTCAAAAATCTCTGATAACATATAATACGATAATGTTACGTCTCTTAAAGGGATTTGCCTTTATATTAAATTAAATTACTAAGAATACTATTAATTAATAATCTAGCTCAAACTCAAGTAAGGTTTACCGAAATAGGAGATCCGAGAAACACACGTATTCGAATTCTTAACTTTCATTAACTTTAACTAAGTCACTCAAACTGACGCTTACTTTAAGCGTACGTGAATTATATTTACCGCTGGCTTATATCAGCTATCTGGTACGTCTCGCAGCACGACTTCTTCACGAATCTAATCTCCTTGAATCTTCTAGTAATGCGTTTAAAGTTACTGGCTCAATAGCCTACCATCATCTCTCTTGCTATCTCGCAACTCTCGACTTAAATACCTTATCTAATTTAAATATCCCGTGCCTCTTTTTGGAGTTGAATGGAAATAAACGCGAATTTATATTCCCCAGAAATACGCCTAAGAAGATTAGAGGAAAGGTTCCGTACAGATTGGTCACAAACAGTAGAAGTGTTTTGACCTTCAGATTTATCAATCACTGTTTTATTTCAAAATTTAGTCCTTTATGAATATAATCACTGTTTTTTTTTAAAGCAATTTCATATAGTCACTAAGGTAGAGTGTTCTAGTTTTTGTAAAAGTTGAAATATCTATTATCCTGAAGGTCATTTCAAACATGAATAACGAAGTAACACATTAAAGTTGAAAAATTGAGAATTTGTTCAAAAATTTTTTGTACAGAGCGGGGCCGTTTACGTAATTTTTTGTACATTTTCACCAGTTTTTTCTCCTTTTAATAATAATAAATTTTTTTTCTGTTTTCAATTTTGCGAATTTTCCTTAAAATATACTAAATAAATCTAAAAATCACAAACAAATCCCCATATTTCCATTTTTTCAAAAAAAGGTGTCGCAAGTAGTCGGATACCTTAAGTCGGGAAGGGATGCTTAAAATCTTCGGGGTCCGCGATGTCACACTGATACATAAAGGGGGGTGATTGAAAGTCTGAGAACCGCTGATATAAAGCATATAATATAACACTAATAATTGCACAAAAAGAATTCAAAATATAACAATATAATTAAGAATATGAACAGAACATTAGGAGAAAAAAAAACGGTTTATTAAATTTATTCTTTTTTAATATACAATGACATTCCACTTTAGATACGCGAATCACACCTTCCTACGTCTATATCCTACATTATCCGGATATTATAACGGATGAATTAATCCTTGAAAATTAAATAAAATTTTAAAACAGAAAAAATATCATCGACTCTGCAATATCATAGACAATTTTTAAACTTCCACAGACCCCACATGGAACCCTCTATATACAACCTCTGTTCACAAAATGCGGTGAAACATATTTTGTGAAAAGTATTCACACATATCTGCAGAAAAGGTTTACTGTGTTCCAATGTAACCACCGTCCTATGTTATGCACGTTTGACAACGTTTGTACAAGGCAACAAAACTGTGCGAGAAGGTGTCTTTAGAAATGCAGTTTAGTTCGGCGATCACGTTTTGTTGAATCTCCACAATCATTGAAAATCCGTACCCTTTAAGAAAACTCTTGCACACCCTTCAAAAGTATAGTATCTTGCCTATACAGCACTAAAAGCATTTGATGACAATATTTCACTGACTTTGTGAGCTTAAAACAAAATCGCGTGTTGACACGTTGGTCCATGTTGTTTCTTAAAAACCCTATTACGCGTAGTAAAACAAAATCTCCGAACGAAACACTGCTTGTCTAAGCATCTACGCACACACGGCACGCGTTGTCTGAAACTTTTACCATGTGCGAGTCACTCACCACTGGCGTTGCTAGTTCTGAGTGGAGCCCCGTATCAAAACTCCTTCGTAGCCCTTTATTAGAAAAGGAAAACCAGTTAGTGGTAGTGTAGTTAAACATGATGGGGCCCCGTATCATTGATACGGCAGTAGCTACGCCCCTGCCACTCACCAAAGTTTTAGAACAAAGGTTATGTACATCTTTTACCCAAATTGCTGTATCCTTACATAGTGTTTAATATTGAGTTGAAATTATAGCAATGCAATACATTTTTAATGATTTATATATATGATGATCATAAAGATTTATCAATAACAATGATCGTAATCATTTATCAATAATAATGATCATGATTTATCAATATGATCAATAACTATGTATTGAGTTGCCATCAAACTAAAAAAACAAATCTCAACAAACTGAAATACAAGGTAGGATTCAAAAGTTCCCGGACTGAGCCTACAACTTGAAAATTTTTTGCAGTAGATAACGACGATAACGCTTTTTGCTACGATAACGTTTCTGTGTTACTACGTTCCTCGCCTTTTCAAGAAGAGAATTTTCCCAAATCAAGTGGTTGATAACTCGCCACGGTGTCGTATTTTATAGGCGGATGCATTTAGTAACATGCGATTGAAAGAAATAACGTTAGTAGAGCAGATAATGAATATCCAATTTTGTGTTCAGTTAGGGAAGGGTGCTACGGAGACATGATTGTGGCAGTGATACATTACCGCGAACGCAAGCTTTTGAGTGGTATTGGCGTTTCAGGGAAGGCAGGGAAAGTGTCAAAGACGAAGAACGCTCTGGACATCCGCAGACTTCCCGCAACGCTGAAAACATTGAAAAGTTTTCTGCTGTGGTAAGTAAGAACAGGCTTCAAAGAATGGCGGGGGTGAAAACGAAAACAACTGTTCTGCCACGTCCTCCTTACTCCCCCTGATTTCGCCCCCTGCGACTTCAGAATATTTCCAAAACTGGCACGTCGATTCCAATCTTCAGATGAAATTAAAAGTGCATCGTAGACTGAATTAAAGGATATGGCTAAAAATGGATTCCAGAATTGTTTCAATGACCTTTACAAACGATGGTAAAAGTTCTTTGTTCCCTATATAAGGGTCTTATTTCAAAGGAGGATGTGTTTCAACTATTGAACTGGTAATATTTTTTAAGTTATAGACTTAGTCCAGGAACTTTTAAATCCTACCTCGTATAACAAGACAGTATAGGTCAAAAATAAGATAGCCTCCGAGTATAATAGCAGACGCTTGGTCTTTTTGGATTAAACACAATTTTAAGGCCAACAAACCTTTAATAATACATACATATATATATATATATATATATATATATATATATATATATATATATATATATATATATATATATATATATATATATATATGTATATATATATATATATATATATATATATATATATATATATATGTATATATATATATATATATATATATATATATATATATATATAATGTATATACTTAGTAGTGATCATAGGTCATTACTAAGAATTAAAATAATTCTTTGTGTGTGCGTGTGTGTGAGTAAATTATATCATATTATAATATATTTTTCATAGATATTGAAATATAAAGATAAATCTATAAATGCAATAAAATATCACCTGAGGAGAAAAATTTATAAATGTGTTCAGATATAAGCTTGAATCCATATTATGTAATATGTTTTTAGCTAGTATCGTCTTTCCTGATCCACTAGTACCAATAAGTAAAATAGGTTTCATTTCTCCAAGGTACATCTCAATAATATGTTGGTAACTAAGTGTAGGAACAGTAGGAATCAATATGTCTTCAAAATTCTCTCTATAAAAGAGTAATTAAATATAAGGAATTAATGAAACAATTATATATAAAGATATATTAGAACTAAGTGTCAGTGAAAATTTTAACTCTTCAACAAATACATATAATTTTGCTAATATAAACATTATAATTATTAATAAATCAAGTCTTTTCAGAAAGTCAAAATATTAAAAAAAAAAACGAAAGAATAACATTTATTTTTGTGGTGCATCATACATAAAGAACAATAAAAATATCTTTCATTAAAAAAAAAACAATTTTTAAACGATTCTGAATATTTTTTCAATACAACTTTTGAATCTTGTAGATTGTATTTAATATTTGACAGCACAAAATATTGAGAGTATTACTCGCATATTCATTGAAATGAGTTCAGTAAATTTTAACTGATCATTGACAGAAGCAAAATACAGTGTCAAAAACAAAGAGACGTAATAAAATTTCATAACTGGACGAAATTGGTATCACGGTTAATGGTATAAATAAATTGTGTGGTATCAATCAATTAATTAGCTTTTTAATTAACATAATTAATTAATTTTGTATCAAGTTTCTCATCTTAAATTTTAAACCGCAAAATTTTGTTTGTAATTTTCTAAGATAAGAAGGTTAGGGCCGCTTTCAACTTCCTGACGTCCAAAGGCGCAATGTACACCCCACATTGCGTGCGGGCCAGGTGTTCTAGGTCAGGGTTCCGCAACCTTTTTATCGCCGCGGACCGGTCAACGTTTGTTAACTTTACCGCGGCCCACTGAGGTGAAAACGTTGATTGTTTATATTTTAAACTGTTTCGATTTAATAATTTTAATTCAATTATTTTTAATCGTGACATTAGAATAAAATATAGCTACACCAAAAAATGAATATAAAATGATTTTCATAAAAAGTAGCTCAAATCCAAGAAAAATATACCACAGTAAATAATTTAATGTGTCTTGTGCGGCCCGGTACCATTTGATCCACGGACCGGTACCGGTCCGCGAACTGGGGGTTGCGGAACACTGTTCTAGGGGGCCCAAAACCTGACTGATATCATGTACGTATATGGGTTTGGGGCCACTGGCGTAGCTAGCTCTGAGGGGGCCCTGTATCGAAATTCCTTCAGAGCCCTGTTAGTGGGACTGTAATTACACATGTTGGGGCCCTTGTAGCTTGGGGGCCCTGTATCATTAATGCGGTGGTAGCTACACCCCTGCTTGGGGCCCCAAACCTGATTTCGCAGGAGGGGGGCTAGTATTCGTCGTTGCACCACTGCCGACGCTCAAGGCACTTCAAATTGTTACGTCCCACATACCGCTATTTCTAGAGCACCCCCCCTCTTACATTGCCAGCTTCGATTTGGGAGGAATTTTCCCTTAACTCTCTTACTCTTTACCCTTTCTTTGTTTTTTCTGTTAAAAGAGTCTTATCATTATCCAACACCTATGGACCCACCATATCCTGGACTCTCAACCGTTTGGAAAGGATAGTGGCATGGTTTGGCCACTCTTGCTCATTTTTTACCTTATGACATCACGGACCACTCACCCGCTCTTATGTAAATTAGTTCAGTAGATTAATAAAATCGGTTCTTTTTTTTGTAATTACCCTATAGAGCAGAGGTCACCAAAGTGGTGGTCCGTGAGAAAATTTCGCTGGTCCCCAGAAAAATGTGGAATACACTTACTCATCACGTTAATCCTTTATCTACCGCATTCTAATTTACTGCAGTTCTTTTCATGCAATATTTTATTTTGAATTTCTACATTGAAAATTGACGGATATACATAAGCAAAATACTTAACTTTGGGAAATTTAATCCGTAAGAGCCAGTGGCGCACACAAGTGGGGGGGTCCAAGGGGTCCGGATCCCCCCAAAGCCCTTGATTTTTTGCCGATTGATTATAATTCTATTTATATAGTACGTAAAATTTAATTATAAATTTGTTATTAATGATTAATTTTATTAATGAATGCTAATTATTTATTCAATAATTAGTTTTTATTGTGTTTTGTTCCAGAAAATCGGCCAAATCAAAAGCAGCATGATACAAGAAAGGTGAACTTTCGACCCCGGACCCCCTTGAAAAATTCCTGTGTGCGCTACTGGTAAGAGCTAATTAATTAATTAACGATATTCAACAGTAAAATTAACTATATACATTGTTCACTTAAAATAAATAGTCAAATCGTTTTCTAAAGTCTTCATTAACATACAAAAAAAAAGTAAGACACTTAAATTTTGACATTAATTATTTTTTCGGGACAAAAGTGATAATCTTCGCAATCCGCTGAAAACGCAAATTTCTTCCATAAGACTATTCACCTTCCCTGCTAAAATACTCATCGTAGAACCCGTGCTGCCATATATCTTGGAAGAGTGAATTTCAAAGAATATTCCTAAGTATTGTCAAAATATTCGTAAAAAGGGTTATTTTATGTAACTTTAAAGTGAGTGGTACTCATAAGTACCACTCACTTTATGTTTTAAGATGTCTTGAAACATAATTCAATTCATAACAATACGTGAATAGTTATAAAAACGCAACTTCATAGAATAACGCCACGGTAAATAAGTCGTTCTGCGGTAGCTGCATTGTTAAATGTCGGTAGTAGATCTGTGGGCGCGAATATTCAGGATAATAATTTAAGCATGCATCTAAAAGAAAGCTCCATCGACCTATCTCTGACGAAACTCTGAAATTTAAACTTCATTCTTATCAAAATCTCAGTTTTGGCTTTTCATAAAAAGTGAATACCCTTTTAGTGAACTGGCGAGGAAAATTCTGATTCAATTCTCCACAACTTATTTATGTGAAAAGGCCTTTTTATCAGCCATCAAAACACGGTACCGATCTCAGCTTGAAATAAATACAGTTCTCCGTCTTGCAGTAACACAACATTGGATCCAAATCCAAACAACCATGAACTTATTCCAATTAAGCAGAAACATCCATCATACTAGGAATGTATAATGCTACAAGTTCGATATACTTAACCATTTTTTAATTGTTTTGTTTTTACAGTTTTGTTTATTTTGTTCATTTTATTATGGTTTATTAATAAAACTTTCAGAATTTGGTTACACAATTAATAGTTTCATTTTAAGTATTAACTAGGTACATTTTATGTATTCTTAGATAACATTTTTTTTAATAAATATATTTACACTTAAAAAATCCTATTTGTGGTCCGCGGGATTTAAATTATGAATTTACTGATCCGTGAGGTCAAAAAGTTTGGCGACCGCTGCTATAAAGCAGGGATGGCGAGCCATTGGTATGCGTGCCATTCGTTGCACCACGCTACACAATATTTTGCTCCTCCCCCGATCAAAACGGTTTGGATTTTAATTCAAAATAACGAAGTTCAATATGAAGTATTACGAACAGTGATCGGTCGCAGTTTTCAACGATATTTTCTCCGTTCAAAGAATTATCGGAAAAGTTCAAGTTTTTATGAACCCTGATGTGGCTTCATTTAATAAACTGAACTTGTCCCAATTGGATTGGTTCGAAATTGAAAAATTTGAAATGCAACTGATTGATTTCCAGTCTAGTTCAATATGGATTCAAAAATTTGTTGAAAAAAGGAGAAAGTTGGAATTGATTGAAACAGAAATATTAACAAGTAACAAAAGTAAAAATGCTAGTAATGAAATTTTGGAAACATAGAATTCGATTTCAGACACATTTAACAGTTTGAAGAAGCTGGACCATGCTATTTTAACCATATTTTCATCTATCTACTCCTGTGAGTCATTATTTTCAGAGATAAAAAAATAACATTAAAGACTCGCTTAGAAACCGTTTGGCAGATGACTCCAATTGAGCATACATTCTGCTAAAAGTAACATCTTACTATCCTAATATAAGTTATTTGTCATCTAATCTGCAACAACACACACACTAATGTTACTTTAATTTGAATTACTCGTATAACTAAAACATTTACTGCTATAAAGTACAAAATATAGCTTTTCGTAGTAAATAAAGAGTTTTTTTTATTAGTATTTAGTTTTATTATTTTCCCAATAATCGCAAGTCAAATTTATTTGACACACACACGGCACGTCTAAACCTCATTAAATATTTCTTTAGAAAAATTGGCACGTGCATCCATAAAGATTCGCCACCCCTGCTATAGAGTACGCATCATAGTATGAACTGTTTTCAACTTTATAATTATCTTTTTCATCGCTTATCGCTTTACTACTCTTTACTTTTAGACATCCTTATTCTTTGTTGAGTCACTGTCATTGTACTAGTACAACAAAGTTTTTCTTGCGCTTTGAACGTTGCTAAATCATTAACAACATCATTGTATTTAATTTTAATGGCAATATCATTTTGAGTGCATAAAACTGTCAAGCTTTTCATTTTCCATAGGAGATCTCACTTTAGTCTTCACTCTTTTAAAAGCAGAAATGTGATTATCTCATGACTCACTAGGCAGTGTGGTACGTACACTGTAATTTTTATTTTCTTTCTTTTTCTTTCCTTTCTTTTGATTTATTTGATTTATTTTTTTTCAAATTTTTTAGCTTTGAGCAAATGTCTAGTGTGCCTAAGCGGCCCTAATGGAGGTTTAAACTGGGTCCCCTAATATTAGATGAGTGTTTCCAACATTTCGCAAAAAAAAAAAAAAAAAAAAAAACCATTTCAACATTTTTTTTAAAACATTTTTCACCGAACAGATAATTTTTTCTAATGCTAAAAAGCATACAAAAATAGAAAAGGAATGTCACTACTATTTAAAAAATGTAAATAATTAAAAAAAGTTACAAAAAAAAAACCATATAAAATTTTTTTTAAAGTCAATTCCTACTTTGAATGGATGAATAGAAAGTATTTTATTAACGATTGAAAATTTGAATAAGATATATATATATAGGGAGAGAGTAAACTAAAATTAGGAATTGGAAAAGTAGCATGATTTGTCTGTATTGTTGGAACAATGCAAACCAAGTTTGGCTGAAAAACAGGTTTTCGGCGCCAACCTTTGTCTTTGTTTTAACAGTCACATTGTTACAACAATAGAGACGAAACTAAGATGGTGTCAGAAACCGGTAAAAATGAAACCAACATGACTGTATCTAAAATTCTTTGAATAATTAGTTTCAGTCAATTAATTTTAGTTAATTATAATTCAATTACCGTATTTTTACCCAAAACAACAGTGTATGGAAAATTTCAGCTCAAATGAGCGCTTTAAAATAAAATGTGAGAAAAAAACCTTTTCAAGTTTTGAAACAAGTCGCCAAAATGATGCCAACGTATATGTATTTGTAATTCTTTGAATAATTAGTTTTAATCAATTAATTTTTATTAATTATTATTAAATTATTGTATTGTCATCCAAAATAATCATGTATATAAAGTTTCAGCTCAATTGAGCGCTTTAAAATGTATTTTATTAACGATTGAAGATTCCACCAAGATAAATAAATATATAGAGAGTGTGAGCTAAAAGTAGGAATTAAAAAAGTGTTTGATAACACACTAAAATTTTTACTCAAAAGTTCAAAATTTTAGGCAATAACCTCAGGAAATATTTAAAGTCTGATTTTTACAAGCGAAAAATAAATAACTAATTCATTCATTCATTCATTTATATCATAATTAAATGATCTTTGGAGGCTTTATGAGTGTTATTAATTTTGTCTAATTTCGATGCAAATTGCAAAAATTATTAAAAAGTCCTGTTTTTTTTTTGTTTGTTTTTGTTTTTTTTGACGAACTGTACAAAAATTACACTTAAAAAAACATAACATTTCAAAATAAAACTGTAATTAAATAACAGATACCTGTAAAAAAATTCTCTTTTAGGAAAAAGTGCTAATTTAAATTATTCATACAAAAATTAATATTTTTTAAAAGTTCAGTAATTACTCAGAATGAGACTCCCATTTTTCGTTCAAAAAAGTTGCCCATTTAATCCACACTAAATTTTCATCCAACTTATAGTCGTAAATATTAGTCAAGTCCTTCAAAGACTGATCTAAATTTTTTATTTGTTCATTAAATAAAAGTCTATCTTTTTCATTAAGAGTTGCACCAATTGACCAAGTAACTGACATCCAAAAGATTCTTGATAATTTTTGAGCTTCAATTTTGTCACTGGAAACCTGAATCATTAAAAATGAGATTAATTAGAAATATAACTGGGAAAAAAATTTATGGAAAAGCAAGAAAACTAAATAATTCCAAAATGTAATACAAAACAATAATATTTAGCGAAATATACAAACACATTTGAATTAAAAAAATATACTATGTATATCATTATGTATTTGAAAAATATTTTTTATTATGCTAGTGATATATCTAAATTAAGAATAGAAGGTAAATTTTGATCTCATAATCTATGTAATTTCCTGCCTTTCGTCGTTTTAAATATCGTTGATTTACTTTTAAGATTATTGTATATACATACACACTCATGTTTGAAAAAATTGCAACACCATGAAAGAATTCTCAGAAATTAATGAAATTAATTCACATGTTACTGATAGTGGTACAAATAAATTATCAAATTTACAAGACAAACGAACAAAATGGAACGTCGGAAATCAGTACTTTGTATGTCTGCCCCGCTGAGCGATGACAGCCTGTACAAGTCGTGTAATTGGATCCTACAAGATCTGAATGTAACCCTGGGGAATAACATTCCAAATGGATTTGACTTGACACCAAAGTGCAGTCTTACTGTGTGCCTCACTAGCTGAACGTGCGTGTCACCGATCGATGAAATCCCAGATATGTTCAATTGGTGACATATCCGGGAAATAAGCAGGCCATGGAAGAAGCAGGATCTGTTGTGAGCTATGGAAGGCTTGTGCAGTCTGAGAAACATGTACACGGGCATTATCCTGCTAAAATACAGCACCTAGAACGCGTCAAAGAATGAGGAGGACCTTTGATTCCCCAATTTTCCTTATGTAGCGAACACTGTTGAGATTGCTCAGTAATGGCACTAGATAGGAACAACAATTATGTCTAATAGCTCCCCTCACAATGACATCAGGCATTTGTTTGGCATGATGATGGATAATATAATGTGGAAGCATACGTTACCCTCTGTAACGTCCGACGCGTACTCTTCCATAATTGTAGGGCAATTCATCGGAAAAAATACTTTGTTGCCATAGAGTACGTCAAGCTCAGTTGCTAAGCCCATTGAAGTCGGAAGCTACTTAGCGACAGGGGAATTCTGCATAGAGGAGCCCTTACCCACAGTTGATGCTGCAACAGACGGGAACGAACCGTGCAGCTAGATAACAAAACACCTGTAGCCACGCTCCAACGTTAAGCTAACACACAAGAGAACGCTGTACAATTCGTCACAGACTTGCGGATGAGGGGTGTCTATCGTCCCCCGCCGTTGTGCTGTTGCGTGCTCCACAGCTAGGTTTTTGGCTTGTTTAGTTTTTCTCTGTCCATTTTTTCCAGACAATGTTGTGGCATCATACTGTGCTTGCGACTACAATTTCTCGATACGAAAATCCGCCCTCTCGCATACCGACGATGCGGCCTTGTACGATGTCCGTTAGTTGGTATAGCACCCTCCACGCCGACGAGGCATATAGACCACTAATTAAGTTTGCCGTAGACAAAGGACGATAAACAGATTTCAACGCATCTTAACAGACCTTGATGTACATGGAACAAGCAGCAGCTGATATGGAGCCAGTTCTCGTCCCGCACATGCGCAATCGCTTCATAATTCTAATCATTTGCATGTCTTACCTCAGTTTACATTTCCTGACAGTTTGGTTCAATTTGCATAATTCCTCCTCACAGTGTTGCAATTTTTACAAATACGTGTGAATGTATATATATATATATATATATATATATATATATATATATATATATATATATATATATATATATATATGCTGGTATGGCTATATATATATATATATGATCATAATACGAAATTTTGTCATAAATCTAAAAAGTAAAGCAATAAATGGAAATATAACAAGAGAGTATAAGTTATATATATATACAAAAAGAAGATTGACACTTTTTAAAACTTTATTTAACCTAAACCTGAGAATTGGCTATTGAGGCATTTAGACCCGCTATTGTTGATCTCATTACCTATATAAAACGTGCATCAACTCTTGCACCAAAACAACTTTTGTTATACGAATTCACTTCAACTCTAAAACATATCTCTTTTTCTTTATAAACTCTACCCAATTCTACTCTCTTTCCTGCTCTTCTCATTACTGTCTTACTCCTGCATTCTGTTGGGTTTATAGATCTGTTAAGCACACAACAGCGAAATTATTAAAACAGTTCCTTTTATCTTCTAAATATACAACAGGTTGATATCACTTTTCAGATTTATAAAAATTCCTAAGATACTATTGATGAATGTGGTTATACTTTTTATACAATATTACCTCGTGTAAAAAGTCGAGAATACAAATCACTAGATAAAAAATAAAATAAACATTAATTTATGAATATTGGAAAATTTGTAAAACATAATATGATTCATTAGTAAATATGAATCTTAAAAAACATAATTTAATAATTTATTTAAATTATATTTTGCACTACATTTTAAACCTCTATTGAAATTATCAAGAATGCTACCGAAGATCAAATGATGACACAATTCAAATTAATTGTAAAATCCAACGTTACACTAATTAACTAATGTAATTCAGTTTTTTTTTGTGCTAACATGCAATCATTAGTACAGAAAAAAAAAATTGAAATAGTGTGTTTCACAGTTCAATAGTTAATTCTAAGTAATAGTTAATTAATAGTAAGATATATGTGCAGTTTGTGAATTGCCGTGCTATAATTCCGCCAGCTTAGTTTTTTAATCTTGCTGAAATTTCATTTTATGGAAACTTCTGAAATAACTTTCTAGGTTTTAAATGAAATATAATGTTACATTTTACATGTGGTGGGCTCATTGAAAGAAAGAAATGAGTTAATAAAAAATGAATAGAATTTTCAAACTATGTGTTGTCTTACCTATTTTGAAAAGCATTCAACATTTGAATGGCGATGACGAAATTTTATTAAACAGACTAACAAGATCTGAAGCTTTCAGGGCTCTATTGCAGTGTTCCCAAGCAAATTCAAATAGGTCTCAAACAATTCTTCTAAAATGTCTTTTTTGTTGGTATTCAGTTTGCAGCAAGACTTTAAATACGTAAATTAACATAGTTGTAGATTCACATGATAGATTACTTTCACCACAGTGAGATATTACTAAGGGGCGGTGAATAAGTTTTGTTGTTTCGGAGGCGTGAAGCGATGCCTGGGAATTGTAAGGAAAATATTTACTGATTGTGAAATTTTTGACACGGGTTTTAGTTACACTTGTTAAGTTGTTTATTGCTCCTATGTACATTATTTTTTGAAGCTTTTTTTCTACGGATTCCTACTATTCAAGGATGGCTCACAGTCTTTATGTATTTGCATTTGTTTATCTTCGGTAGGATTTTCAATCGTTAATAGCGTACATTTTATCGCGCTCAATTGGGGATGGGAATTTTATGGCCGTGCGTATGATTATTTTGGATGACAATGCCTAAAGGAAATTTGATAAACATTAAATAAAAGAAAATGATTGATTGGAAACTGGTGTCAAGGGGTCTATTGCCTGGTTACGTTGGCATCATTGGCGCGACGTGTGGCTTTGGGGAAGGTTTTTCTCAGGTTAAGCATTTCTGGATGGACTGGAAATTTATGGCGGTTAATATTACACCGGAACGAAACTTTCAGCGTACATTGCTGGCTGATGATAACAAATTGCCCGTAATGTGTTGCTGATTATCTTAGCTCATATATGTTGCATATTAAT